>JAKWBJ010000504.1:845000-1382500 GCA_023159175.1 Wohlfahrtia magnifica | reverse complement strand
TTTACTACAAACTTTTCACAACTGTTAAAATTTATATAAAAATTTTAATAAAAAGATAAATTTTTCATAAAGGCTTACGGTCATCGGTTTCAATGAAAGCAAAATCTCGAATACCAGCGAATTATTTTGGACAACTGGTAACTGAGTTTTGTCATCGAGAGCATGATATGCAAAAAGTCTCAATCCTCGGTTTTTAAAATGATTTATACTCCAAATTAATTTTCCAATTTCAATGAAATTATTATTTTATTATTTTTTTGGTCGAAATTTTTTTCTTATTTTAGTTCATCTTGGAATATTAATTTATTCCGTAGATATTTTGTTACAACCAAAGTCGGTCGTAATTTGTACATAACTCTTACCTATATATGCATGTATATGTATATAATTTTCATCATTCCTACAACCATGTCTATTCTGCTTTATTTATTCTCACTTTTGAAGTTCTCTAAGCAGTAGTTTGATAACAGCTTACTAACAGCCTATAACTAAGCAAAACACAAAATTCGTTCACCATATAGAGTTATTTTATTAGCGTTCCAATTTGTCTCTTTACTAAAGTATTTCTAGAGAACGAGTTACATCTTCATTTTTTCGAGATACAACAATTAATAATTATTTTAAAAAACTACCAACTCAACTCATTTGTTCCAGTCCTATTCATAATTTAAGTAGGTCAGCAGCTTTCATTAATTTAACCACTCTTGCCAATTATATCAAGACTTTTGTTGCATTTATTATTTCACTCATTCAAAAAAATTGCACTTAAGGCTAAAATTTGAACTACTTTGTAAACATTCTCCAGAAAACGAAACAATTTTACAAAGACTAGTCATTAATATTATAAAATTATAGGTGACTATTTTATTTGCCATTATAGTTAGTTCTTATTATCTACATACGGATGTAAGTGTAAGCATTAAAATATGTTTAAAAACAGCATTCATCTTACTGCTAACAATATAACAAACAATTTTTTTTAGTTACAGTATCGGACAAAACTAATGCATGAAATTCTGTTTGTTAAAAAATTCATATGCATATTCATATATGCATTATTAATTTCTTTGCAAGTTTGTTAGCAAGAAATTGTAATATTTTTTATCCGTGATTTATGTAATTGATGAGTTGTTAAGATATAAATGGCTAAAAATAAGTAGTTAGCTTAGTTGAGTGAAAATATAATACATGATTTAAATAATAGTGAATCAGTGACTAACATAGTAGAGTAATTTCGGGAATCATAAGCCGTTTTAGAGATGAGTCACCACAAAAACCAGCAAAAGTTATATTCAATCTATTATGTGTTGAATAAAAAGGGTTCTTTTGTGTCCTTAAGGTATATTGTTAGTAGAATCGTTAAATGGTATAATCACTTTCATCCAAAGACGGATACAGAAGGGGGCAAACTGAACTATCACCTTTGCCACTGAATCAAAAATCATGTTAAAAGACTCTTATGGAATATATTTAGTTAATAGACCAAAAGGGTGATGATCGATGATGATTAAAGTCACCGTAGACATAGAATCGGGTCGCTTCATAAATTAAATGATACAGTTGACCGTTTTTATACAAAGGCATTCAGTAAAACACATGCTTCCAATTGAAGTGGATGAAATTGCCTTAAGTGGAAAAAATATTATATAACTAAATTGAAACCATGCAGCGTATATATACAGAAGAACTTTTGAAACTAATGATAACGCCACTAAATATTAACTTATGTGATCCATTTACTCATTACTTAACGCATGCTCTTTAGAATCATCGCTGTATTTTAAGACTTGTTACGAAAAAAAGTAAACATATACAACAATTTATATGCAACACTGTACAATGTAATAATGTATTTTTTCACCTTGGAATGGTTATGGTTTTAGTTTAGTTTTAATAATTCTCTTTTTTGCATCTGTATAAATACGAATTACATAAAGTATGTCACTTTGTTTTAATAAGATCAAAAGAATACATTGAATACAATTGTACACCAAATAAGACAGACTATAGTAGCAACAACAACAAAAATATGACATGCATATATTTTGTTTACACAAGTATGGGTTTTGAGTCTTTTGTTTTAAGGTGTTTGATTAAATTACGTAAAACAATTCCGCTTAGTAAATATACACAAAAGGAAAAGCTAGTTGATATCTTTAAATTGTCAAAATATATTAAATAGCAGAAAAATAATGATTTTTTGTCCTTATGTTTCAAATATATATTCTGAAATAGCTGAAGTGGTAAAACAGTGTGATGTTATGCTTCATGCCGTTTTTAGTTATGGTGTGATATGTTATATTTTAGATGAAATGAATCGTAAAATTTTGTTTATATGTGTAATACAATATTTATTTATTTCTTTTAATACATATTGCACGTTGGGGCAGCCGAACACTTTTGTGGAAAAAAAGTCCATTTTTAAAATGAGGCTCGTATATTCATAAACTTATAAGCTTATATCCTATTCGAATAATCAGGGGTATCACAGAATCCAATAATGTGAAAACGACATAAAAATTAATTTGGGTGTCATGAGATCAAAGATTATCGGTTTTGTTTTCAAGTTTGAAAGTTTATGTTTTAGGTTTCACAGAACGTGTTATCAGTTTTGTTATTGAAAATAAATCATGCAACTAACAGCTGTCAGTTTTACATTTTTTCTGTAGTTTTTATTTGTGAGCTTTTGTTTTTTTTTAGGAAAAATTAGATATTTTGTCCAAATGTAAATAAATTTGTTCTTGTATTATAAAAATAAATATTAACATACTATCTGAACCGGCAAACTTTGTTCTGCCTTTAAGGTGGTTGAAGAGGAATCGTTGTCTTGCCTTTAATTTTTGTTTGTTTTGTAACCTATAACATTTTCAACTAACAATAAAAAATCATAATATCGAAAATGGAGGGCATTTTGTGGGTAAATCTAAATGTCATATCTCCGAAACGACTGAGCCGATTTCGTGCAAACTTTGCATAAACCATCTATTGACCACAGTGAACCTTGAAGTTTTAATTAAAATCGGTCGACCAGTTTCCGCAGTTAGTGGTGACATTAAAATGTACACTTATTTTTATACAGATGGAGAGGGGAAAACATAAAAATTAAACACAAAACTCTATTATGATCGCATTTATTGAGAAATATCTTAACTTGCGAGGGGCTTTACGAAGAAAGATAAGCCAACGGTGAATTCTCTTTGGCAGCAATTGGGGGAATCATTAAAGAGCGCAGGCCCACCACAAAAAGACATAAATGGGTGGAGAAAGAGAAAACAATCTGTGCTGCAATTAAAAATGTATTGTGTTGTTTAAATGTGCTATCTTATTTATAGGCATGGACAGAATTGAAAAGCGACGTTAAAAGAAAACTAGCGCATAATAAATCAGAGGCCAGGACAACCGGTGGAGGACCGTTTTCCAAATACCAGTTGACTGATACGTAGGAGACAATTTTGCGCTTATGCTGTCTTAAGTAATCTGTAGACCCTCCTAGCGTTGCACTTGGCCTCAGCGAAGAAGATGTTGATGAAAGCGAAAACGAATTGCCATCAATATCACACAACGACCAATGTCCCCAGTTATAATAAGCGACACGCCGAAAAGGCGCAAATTGGAGAACACTGGGGACCGACTAAAAGCATTTTTGGACAACGACAGTAAAAGAAAACTAGAAAAGAATGAAAAGTTGTACGAGCTACTAGGAAAAAGATAGAAAAAGAAAATGCTAGCAATTGACGACGTGTTTACAGAGCGATCGAAAAGGGTACCGAGTCTGTCGCAAATGGAGTTACAGACCTAAAAAAAGAGTTCGTTAGTGTGAATAGAGGCATCTTGCAAGAAATGCAAGAAAAAAATTAGATAAAAAGAAAACAGTTGGAGATCGAACTGAACAATTTTTACACAAAATGCCTTTAGTTATTAAGTTTTATAGTTTTAAAGTTTTTTTTTTCAGACTGAATTTAGTGCTGTCTTTTGACTTTTGTTAATGAAGTATATAATTTTGCTTTTTTATTTTTAGCCTCTAACTTCTAACATATGTTCAGTTTAAAAAAACTGAATTTTGTTATTTTTTTATTAATAGAACATTGACTTTTACTTTTATTTTTTAAGCCTTAAGTTGAGTTTTGTAGTTTTAATTTAACATACCTTTTAAATGTACCTCTTAAAATCACTGTGATTTTTTCGTTTTGTTAATAAAATAAAAACGACTTTTATTTTACTTTTTAATATGTTTCGTTTTTATTGTGTACTAATATTTATATAAGCTATTAACTATTTCATCTCTAATCCTCTGTCCCTTACTCTGTGGAGACAAGTTTGATGGTGATGTATAACTGTCGTCGCTGTCATGTGATGTTGAAGCTACTTCAGCCTCATTAAGTTGCACATTATAGCTTCTGCAAATTTGTGCAACGTGTAGCAGGAATTTATAATTCTTACAACTTTCTGCGGATGTAGTGCAATGTGTACATTAAACAACGAAATAGGCTTTTCAGCACCCCTATTGTTTGCTCCAAAATATTACGAGTCGACGAATGAGCCATATTGAATTTAAACTCTATTGAGTTAAAACTTGCACATCAATGCACCTTAAGCACATCATCTAAAATTGTAGATACCGTGCTTCTACCTAGAGATATGTTGGAGTCATTTCCAACAGACCTCTGATAGGGTCCTTCAGCTAAAATTCGCAACGTAGCTGCAAGCTGTATAAACGGCGGAATCTTGGATTTGGAAAAGTATTCTTGAATTGTTTCTAAGTCCATACGGAAGGCGTCTTTTATTAAGCGTTAAGTGGATTGCTACAATCACGCAATTTTCTCCTTTCTACCTTCTCGCTCTTCCTCTAATAACAAATATGCGGCAACAGCAGTAGTCATTTTATTTGTTTATATATTGTTACTAGCAGACCCGGCAAACTTCGTCACACCCAAAATTGATTTTCTTGTTGCCCCAAACAGTTGTAATTCACACTATATATTTATTGTAATACTCTACGAAAGACAATAATATTTTTTATTTTTCCACTTTCTTGAGTAAAACACAAATTTTTGGAATAAATGTTGTTTATAGTACTCTGTACTATTATACCAAATTTCATTACTATAGCTTGAGTATTTTTCGAGTTATAGATATCTCTGGAAGTGGAAGGGTTGCCACATCCATTTTTGGTGGGATTGTCAACATCGACTTTACGAACTTACCCACCAAATTTCATTCGTCTGCGATCAATAGTTGGGGATAGTGAGAAAAAGCCCCTGTACCGCCCCATCTGAGTACTTCTTAAAAAAAAAACGTAAACCATATGTGTTCTACGATACACAGATCTATCTAGTTTCAAATTTCATCGAAGTCGGTACGTTATTTAGATGAGGCATAAATTGTCCCTTGGGATGGATCAGCCTTAACATTTAGGGGTATGAAAAATATAAGTTCACCGATTCTCAGACCTACCCAATATGCACACAAAATTTAATGACAATTTATCGAACCACTTCGGAGGAGTTTGACAACATATACCGCGACACGACGATTTTAAATATTAGATAACTTTATTATCTTTATTTCGTGAATGGCAACACTTAACTCATGTCTGATTTGACAGATAATTAGTTTCATCCTTCCGCTGAACGAATATGTTGTATATACACTTGAAATTCGCTTCGCTAAGTGGGCCAGCGTACGACTTACAGAAGATGCCGATTTTGCCAAAAAAATCGTCTTTTCAGATGAAGTTCATTTTGATCTAGGCGGGTATGTAAACAAGCAAAATTGTCGCATTTTGGGCCAAGACGAGTCACTGTTTGGTGCGGATTCTGGTCCAGAGGCATAATTCAAAAATGAGCAAGGAGTGGCCGTTACAGTCAATGGTGATCGTTATCGGGCCATGTTGAACGAATTTTTGTTCACAAAAATTGAAGAGGAGGATATTAGCAACATTTGGTTTCAACAGGATGGCGCTACGTGCCACACAGCCGAAGCTACACTCGATGTTTTGCGCCCTGTTTTTGAAGATCGCATTATCAGTCGCAGAGCTGATGTCGTTTGGCCACCTCGGAGCTGCGATTTGACACCGTTGGACTATTATTTGTGGGGTGCGGTCAAAGATAAATGTTACGCCAACAAGCCAGAGAAATTGACGATTTAAAGGACAATATTCGTGAAGCCATTGGTGAAATACAGCTGCACACAATCGATAATGTGCTTAAAATTTGGACCGATCATGTAGGCTACTGCATGGCCAGCCGAAGCAGCCATTTGAATGAAATTGTTTTCCGTTATTAACTGGAAGGATTATACTTTCAAATAAAAAAAGAAATTTGAGAATATATTCAGTAGTTTTTTTATAGCATTTTCAAAAAAAAAAAAAAATTATTTGGCGGACCCTTTATAAATAACTTAATTATTTGTCCTCTTATCTTTCGATGTGCACGAACAAATGACAGATTATTAAGAAAATTTCACATTGAAATGCTGATTTTTAATTATATTTTTTGAAATCTATAACGGTATTACATATTTATAAAAATTGCAAATTATCAACAAAAAATTGACCCGTTATGTTCAACCTCAGAAAAAAATATTTTATTATTAATTGATTGCTTGTCCACAAATGTATATGTAGAAGGACGTTTCGGAGGTATTGGATGTAACCAACGCTACACATTTAATAATTTGTTAATTTGCAGTTGGGAAGTAACTCAAAATTCAAAATTGCCTATTGGTTAATTGTCCAAAGAAGCACGAGAGTCTATTAATAAAATATTTAAGAAGTCAGAGAGCATAACACAAGAAAATGTAGTAGGATTAATTATTTAGAAGATTTGACTCCTTTTATTAAATTCAGAACCGGTGGTCACGCAACTCACAAGGCTAAACAAATGGTGTCTAAGGAAGCAAAATGTCTGTTTCATAATCTGATAAGGTGGATTTCAACGTAAGCAGTAACGAAGATACTGATGAAACACAAAGTGATAGCGAATAAATACATAATAATGTATCCTTATACTGATAAATGTGTGTTTTAACCTTCGAAATATTTATGATTATTTGCATTCGCTTAATGATTTTAATGAAACAAAATTACTTTTTTATTTTTTAATAAAAACGAATTTTTTTTTTTATTGATTCATAATACGAAGACTACGACCATTAAACATTTGTTCTCCTTGCTTATATATGTACTCGTATGCGTGTTAAATTAACTCGAATGGAAATATTAAACTACATATTTATGTATATTAGGGGTATCTTTATTGCAAAGTATCGTATTTTTATAAACTAGCAGGCAGATTTTTTACCTTTGTATTTGAAAAATAAGTATATACAATTTGGGCCGAATCCGATAACGTTTTATGGACCCGGAAACGACTTCAAATATTTAACAAGCAGGGTTGGCAAAAACCCGGCTGTGTTTAATTGGGTTACCCAGTGGGTTGCCAACCCTCTGAAGAAGTGAATATGAGCAAAACATCAATTTCTATACACTTGTCACTTTTTAATCGCGTCTATTCATTATTTTCTTCAAAAAATACTGAAAGAAATAATTTATTTTAATTTTCTTCTTCTTCCTTACATTATTCAATATTATATGAGGAAGAGTGGGGTAAAGTGGGACATTGGCGAAGTGGGACATATCAATATTTGACCATGTTTTTGGAAGAAAAAAAAACTTATTTAATGCGTTATTTATAAAGTTATAAAGATTTTCATTAACAACTTTAATATTCTTTATTTACGCCAGATTAATATATCGGCTATCGCTATAACGCCAATTACAATTGTTGTAAGAACCGTAATTTAATTGAAGTTTAATTTTGTTATTAAGTATTGATCTAAGTGAAGTGAGTTATTAACAGTGTAATTAAATAATTTGTCATTAAAATAACAAATAAGATCAAGATGTCAAAAATACCATTAAAATCGACTACGGAAGAAGCACCAAACAGCCAAATCATTAAAACACGTAAAGCCAAATAAAATTTTATCAAAATTGATTTAGTTGGTAATGTTTCTCACCAAATTACTAGCGCAAAACTTGCGACAAATCGCCAGGTCTTGCAAGTAATACGAGTATTTCACAATATTAGCTTTGTAAAGTTTTAGTAAAGCGAAGCGCAAATTGGCAATTGATTCCGTTCAAATACGTTGGTATCAATCACGGTTCGAAAAGAGTACAAGTATGTTTTAAAATTATTAAAATTATATGAAAAGTGGAAAAATTATCAAAAAACCGTTCCTGAGAAAAGATCGAATGACCAAAGACAAGTTGCTGAAACATTTCTTGAAAATCTGGACGAGTTATTTGATATTGCCACCGTCGATTTGCTAAACAAAATTCGGATTGACTGTTTCTAGAAAAATAGATGGATTGTTTTTAAAAATGCAAAGACAACAATGACGTCCTGGTTGCATGGCCGGCGTCGATATGGCTTTATCGAATAGAGATAAAAAAGCACAGGTGCTCGTAAAACGAAGCACGAAGAGGAAAAGTCAAGCCAATCAGATAAGTTTAGTATATGAATAAGTTTAAGTTTTAAATATTCAGTTTTCGATTTTCTATAAATTTTTGTCAACTTATGGAGTGGACTGATGAAGATAGTGTTATCGAATTACCAAATAACAACACAACCATCGAAAAAGAAAACTTAGACAAAAAACGAGGTCGCAAAAGTTTTATTACAACTCTGTTAGAAGCATCACTGGACAATGCCAAAGTATCTGATGGAATGGCAGTTTACATTTTCATACTAGCAGCTGAAGCATTAGGACACAGTGTAGAAGTACTTCTCAATAACCGTTCAACTATTCATCGTTTGCGTCAAGAGAACCGTGTAAGATAATCTAAGGAATTTTCATATGGTTTTACGGATAATGGTAGTATTAAATTATGTTACAATCCTTTTATCATTTATAGGTTAGTAAAATTGGTTCAGTGGTAACTCATTTTGATGGAATGTTCATTTAATTGGATCCACAAAAAATGAACGGATTGCAATTTTGGTGAGTTACAAGGGCACAACAGAGTTTCTTGGTGCATCGAAGCATAGAATCTTCAACTGGCAAAAATAATGAGGTTGCAGTTTAAGAAAGTTAACTGAAATATTGTGGATCAAGTAAACGTCGTGTCATATGATACAACGACTACAAATACTGGTACCAAGACAGGCGCCGCTGTCCGCTTGAAAAAAAATAGGACGTAGTCTAATCAATCCACCTTGTCGCCATCATGTGTATGAAAAAATGTTGCGCAGCGTTTTTGAATCAAAATTATATTCTATATCTGCTCCAGAAGTTCCAAGAAAAAAAGTCTTGCCAAATCGTGGTCGAGTTTTAACAAAGAATTATTCAGAAGTGGCAAAGAAGGTGCAATTCTTTTATTACTAATAATTCCAGCTGCACGTGCAAATTCTATAAGGTTTCGTTATGAACAACTGACTAAATCTCAAAATCCAAAAGACTATAAAGAATTCCTTCAGTAGTTCTTATCTTCCTTGGTGCAGAGCCTTATAGTTTTCGAAATATATTCTTAAAAAATATTTCTGTTCCGCGACCTCAACTCGAAAAGTGAATCAAATGGATTACGCGATAATTGCATTTTTCTAGAGAAACTTTACATTAAAGTCTGGTTCAAATGTACTAATGCTATAGACGCACCGCTTCAAGATTCGATTTTTATTAGAGATGCTATAAAGTATTCGGAAACTAACCCAGAAATTTCAGCAGTAATTCATAGAAAAAATGAGCAATCATTTATGGTATATTTCTGAGGAAACAGAAGCTCTATCCTTTTTCGGTTCAAATATAAGTTTTGAAGAAAATCAGTTAAATTAAAAGAGCCAACTGTAAAATTAAAAATGGCCGAAACTATACAAATTTAACAGACATTCAAAAAAAAACCTTAAGTGATTGTGTTTCAAAAAAAAACTAAGTATTTCGTCCGTCGGTTTAGTTTATCTATCAAATTTCTATTGCTTGAGCCCTCAACTTGGGAAACATCATTTGAATTTGAGGTTGAAGGTTAGATATTCTGTAAGGACTTATTTGCTGTTAATGATACTGCTGAGAGAAGCATTAAATTTATTCAAGACTTTAACAGAATTTTAACAAATGATGAATAGGAAAAGCAATTGTTGCTTTAGGTTGTTGAGGCTTATTGACAGAAATATCCTTCGTATAAGAAAACTGATCTAGTTTTGAATCTATAATTTTAAGAAATGAAGATCCAAAAAACAGTTCTCTTTTCCACTCCAAATTTTACTCATTTACTTTTTTAATATAAAGGAACAAAAATCTGCCCGATGAACTGATATCAATACACTTTTAAATTTAGCCAGACAAATAAGAACACCTTTAATGTATGTACATATACTATATATTAATGATTTAATTAATACATAAGAAACAATAATATTTATAATTAAGGGTATATTTTAAGATTTAAACAAACAAAAAATTATATTGAACAAGCAAAAATCTAACGTGCTTAAATACTCCTATTCTCATTATTATATTAAATATTGTCTTGGTTGTAGTTTTCACCATTTGTCCCCACTTTTTCCTCTTCTGGTCCAAATCCAAACATTTAAGATAGACTATAGTTCCTTCCAGAAAGACACTGTAAGTCGTGCTTTTTATTTGTAAACAGTCTACAACAAACACATATTCATTTTTATAAGTAGATAGCTTTTACTGGGTGTGCTTTGTGCAATACTCTCTGATAGTTCAAGATGTATAGAAATCAATATTCAATTTGATTTGTAGGTACCATTCTTGACTGAAAGCACTGGTCTACAGCAAAAAATGCCTTTAAATAAAACTATATGGAATATAATGATTTTGATGCGCTGAATTTAAATCCCTTTTCAGTTTCTCTCAATCTCGCTCAATTTTTTTTAAGGTCGAACAAATTTTTCCCAAAAATATGGCAGTTATGTCTACACATTTCATCGTAACTTGAAAACGACTTGACCACAATAAAAAAAAACAATTGAAAATTCTGCAAGAAAAAATTTGTTCGAAAATTTTGGTCAAAGTTAGGTACATGCATTTAATTTTGAATAAAATCAGCAATAGCTCACAAATTTCAAAATTTAGAGCTTATTTTGTTCTCAATACTTTATACTTTAATTTAAGTGCTAAACATGTAAAATTTTTTTTTCTGAAAAATTTTTTATGACTTTTTGAAAAAAAAAATTGTTCAAATATTGCGCGAATAATTTTTTTTCACAACGAAACTTAAAAATACAAAAAAAAAATAATGTCATTCAGGTGATTTAAAGGAATTTTTTTTCCTAAACATTTGCTGGTACTTGGATTGAAATCGCTCAAGTTGTTTTCAAGTTTTAATGAAATACACATATTGGCATAACTACCAGATTTTAGGCTAAAAACTTGCCAAACTTGCCTTTGAGCCCAAAGGAAAAAACTGAAAATGGATTTGAATTCAGCGCATCAAAATTATTGTATTCTATATAGTTTTATTTAAAGGCCTGAACATTTTTTGTTTTTTGTAGATCAGTTTTATTTATCTTTTTGTGCCATCTTGTAGTTTAAGTTCTTTTTTAATATACTTAAGAACGGGTGTATTTGTTCTACAAGCTTTTTAACAAAAAAATGAGTTTTATAAATGCTGAGTTAAATTAATTCAAAATTTACTACAAAAAAAATCATGTTTTGTCTAAAAATACAGGAGTTATTCCAAATAATATTGTATATTAACCATAAACTTATTGTTTTCCCGGTGGCGAATGTAATACTGAATTATCGTAATAACCGCTGACAATTGTAAGTCATCGATCATTGCCGATGAATATCCTTTGGTGTCATACATAGTTTTTTCCATGAATGATAAGAAGATAATTTTGTCTAATACACGGACGCCTGCGTGTATTAGTAAGTCCTGACCAGGTTTGGCTACCTACTACGTAACCCATTTAAACCCACCAGGGTTTTATTGGGTATTATGTATAAAAAAACCCGGTGGGTCTTTTTTTATTTATAGGTTTTCATAGCTTATTTACAACAAAAATAAGTATAATTCATGAATTGGGAGTACAAATTAATACGGTACGCTTTTTTAGCAAAAAGAAGGTAGTGAATTAAAAAATTTATCAAATCACTGTTTACATCTCTTCCACACCTCTAGGCCAATTTCAGAATTCTGTCTCAGAAGAGCTTCTCGTCGTTGATGATATCTAACTTTGAAGACGATTTTATATTTATTCAAAACAAGTGATTTAGTGACATGCCAAAAAATGTTGTATCCGCCAAAACAGCCAATAGTCAGTGGAAGCAATGTTTGGAGAATACGGCGAGTGCGACAATACATTTCATTTAATCGTTTCTAACAATTGCTTGGCAACTTCTGCGAAGTGGCCAGACAAAATTCTATATCGTTCAGCATGTATTCGACTCAATGGCTCGTATTTTCAACTGTAGTCGATTTAAAACAGACAATGTTTAGTATGGTGACATTTAATGATGTCATACTTACCTGTCTTTGTTAGTTTCATTGTCACGAGGATTTACCAATAACATTTTTTACTTATGATAATTTCGCACAAAATTCCACTTGTAACTGATTTTTTGACAATGATTCATCGATGAAAATATCACAGTGACAATATCGCACTAATACGCCACCGGGTTGTTGCAATCAAATTTTTAAAATAAAATTATTACAACCACTTCTTCCTAGAATAAAAAACAATATATGATACATACCATCCCCAAGATTCTTGTAGATACATGCACAACACTCTTACGTCAGGATATTTAAAAACAGGAGGTTTATGCAAAATGAGAGAAAGATAAGAAGTAACATTTTCAGGCAATTAACAAACTGCAAATTAACTGTCATCTTAAGAAGTAAAAAGAAAAAGTAAATTATATTAAAACATCAAATATATAATATGATACTCATAAAATATAAAATGGATATCATGTCTAATCCACCGTCTTTAACTGCAGCAATACATACAGTTTCAACTAAAACTAGCTTCCTTACATTTTTCTTTTTTCATTATGAGAAATTTCTTTATTATCCCATGAAGATAAATGTCTTGTTTTTTTCTTTCAATTCTTTAACTCTGACAACCTTTACCAACAAACAAAACAAAACAAAAAATAAAACAAAAAATAATGAAGAAGCTGTGATACAATCATAATGGTTTTCAAAGAACTAAACAACTTTTCTTAAGATTTCGTTTCATAATTACAAAATAAAACAGAAAAAAGCAATAGAAGCTTTTCGGTAGGAGAAATAGTTAATCTAGAATATAAAGTTCTAGATGAATGGCATTATTTAATTTAAAATGTAAAATGAAGAAAAGAAAAAAAAAACTGAAAAAGTTTCTTTCTAACTGTCAATTATGCTGCATATTTTACATGTTGCCATTGATACATTTGCATTTTCTTTGCATGCAAATGTAATTCAAACAGGCAATATTTATGCTGGCTTATGTTGGAGTTCAACTACATTCAGCTCAGCAGGCAATAAAATATTTATGCCATTTATTTTCTATATTAAATTATATTCGTACTTTGCTATATCGACATACCTATTGTATAAAAACTATTGTGTTATTAGTTTTTAGAATTATTTAGAACTTCCGTTTGATAACCGTCATTTATGAAATCGTTTTCTTATTGTGTATAAAATACGTGACTAAAACGTTTAGTCAAATCGTGTCTAACTAAAGACAGTAGTGGTCTTTGTCTTTTAACATATTATTTGCAGCAATTCTTTTTGTTTAATAATTCTAAAAAAACAATTTTTTTAACTGCAAAAATTTTATATTTCCTTTATATAAGTGTCTATGTGTAAATTTCATTACATAATTGATTTCAATTTTGTCATAATTATGAACTTCAGAATACGTAGTCCTTATCAAAAAATTGTCGCTTAATATTATTTCATTTATATTTTTAGTTGATAATCTTACTGAATATTGATAATTACAACAATTTCTTCGAATTTACGGTATTAATAAGTATGCGAATGGGTTAGTAATCCGTAAATCCATCTTACTCATCGATGAAATCTCTGTTGTGTAGAAGACCAGCAATTGGACCTCTCCAAATTTTGCACCATGACACTTTTTTATGTCTCCTAATTTGAAAGAATGGCAAACATGAGAAATCTTATTATTGTTACGAAAATAAAAATGTTATTGTTTCGAAAATAAAAATGCCTAAATTTTGGTATGTTTGGTAGTTATGTGTCTCCCTGTCAATGCCGTACTTATTTGCGTATTTGGCAGCACTGCTAAATCGATCATCTTTACGTTACATTTGAATTAACGGGTATTAAAATGGAATATATGAGACATTTCCGGAACCTTCCAAACTGTAGGCAATTAGGTATATAAGGAGACTGATTTTCCTACACGTGAAGTAGTTATCGTTTGGCTGTCAATAAATAAAGTTGTGTTAAGGCGAAAATAAAAGTGTATAAACGAATATTAAGTGTTTTATTAAGACAAATAGTATAAAAGTTATAGTGAAATAAATGAAAACTGTAAAACAACAAAATAAAGTGGTGTTTATTTTATTTTAACGTAATTTAAACAAACTCAAATATTTTAAAAAGTTAAAACGTAACATTATTTAAAGGAAAATGAAAAAGTGAAACAAACGCTAAACAATAAATATTAAACTAAAAGAAATATAACGCTTTTGTCCAACAAAATTAGTAGAGTCCTGCTATTGCTCAACAAGAACGAACTTGGGGTACAGATGAACTTTTGTATTTGTCGAATGTTTGTATTTTGCACAATGTAATTTAGATATCTAAACTATGTGAATACCTTACTATTTCTGTTCACAGAACAAAGTTCCTAGGAGAAGTTGTACACTGGTAGAAAAACCGTTATAACGCTGATGTATTTTGACATCAATATTTTAATAATTTTCATCGTTTTTGACCCTATGATACTTTCCATCATTGTGATATTAGCCTTAATATCGTTTAGCCAAATCATCATCAGCCAAACAATTCATCGGACAACGCCGAATAGATAAAGCAAGTTATAGGTTTAAATTATAACACTATGATTTGCGTTATATATAGACGTCGCGTAAAATATGAATATTTATGATGATTGTCACTAGGTTGATGTCACTTTTTGGCTAATTGATGCTATTTATCATAACATTGATGTCACAATCAGGATAGGATATTATCGATATGAAGATGAATTTTTCGATGAGTGCATAGATAACTGGATTTGTTCGAAGTCTCAGTTTGAGTTAGTGAGTATATTAGGCTGTAAAAAATTTCCTTTTGTTTATGGTGGCTCAAAATATGTCAGTGTTGTAATCATACTGTCACTGTTATTGATTTATTGCGTTATATAAATATTTTAATTTTACAACTTAAGCTTTTCCATGGTGTTAATAAGAGTCTTATGGGTGATTTGCGTTAATTACTTGTGATTGGCTGATATGTTTGCCCATCTTACTTTAAGTATTTCGTTAATGAAGAAATAATGAGTTTAACCAATCTTTTACCTTTTTACTTATTACGCATTTTATATAATTTTTTACAAGGTTATATCTGATGATTTTGTTCGCCTCTTTATTTTTAGTATTGGCTACAAAGCGAATACTTTTGTGAATGAAAAAATTGACTTGTCTTTGACTTATCGCTTCATAGAAAAATCAAGTTCGTGTCTTAAAACATTCCCTATAATTGTTTGCAATTTCAGACTACTTTTTATATATTCGTAGAACATCAATTTAACATTAAACAAATCAATTTATGTCGAATGAAAATCTTAATTGATAAACGCCTTAAAGGAAACACCCCTTTGAAATCATTTTTTTTATATAGATTCCATTGCATGAAGTAACTCTTCATGAAATTGAAAAAAATACGTTCAAGAATATAATGGCACTCATGGACTTATACAGGTAAAAAGTCAATATGTCATGCCTTCACTCCTATTCATACATACTTATGAATGTACTCTTATAAACATTTGGATGATAAATATTGTTGTTGTTTTTGTTGTTGAGTAAAGGGCTTTTTGGTTATTTTGTTTGTGGCTTTAACGTTTTCGTATGTGAAATATTGTAATAATTTTCCACATTATGATAATGTTACACTTTAATTGTATTTTAGCATGCAACAATTTAAATTCAATTTAACTGTAAACACAACACTTATGAGCCCTAAAGGGATATTCTATATTTACATGCATATGAATGTAAAAAGATCCAAAAGAATTTAAACATCATAATGAAGTAAAATATTAAAAATATTCAGTTTGTATATGTACATATGTAGAGATCGTGGTAGAAGATGAAATTTTATGCAAAATAAACACATCAATTTAATCGTTAATAATGATTTTAAAATGTAATAAAATAGACCTCACATACTACTTTCATTTATGAATATATGTATGTATATTTATAAAGGAGTATATCGTCATATGAAATCCAAAAAGTCATGTGATATTTCAAAAATTTTACAGGAAAAGCAAACAATTTTTAAAATGCGATGTGAGCCATTTAGGTTAAGCTTAGAATATTACTGATAAAAACGTTGTTTTCAATTGTAAAAGTGTAAAAATTTTAAAAAATTCATTATAATCAATAAAAAAAGTCGATTTCGAATTTTTTCTAACTTAGGGCTTTTTGGATTTCATATAATGACTTATAAGTTTGTAAATAGTATACCATATACATACATATTCGTTAGATTATATGGTGGACTTAATAAAGCCGCTAGAAATCGTTTTGTGGTTTTAATGATTTGATGGCAATTAAAATGACACATTCAACTGACACAATTCGTAAGTTTTTAAATTTTTAGAAGCTACATACTTAATATTTATAGTTCTACTAACCAAAACTCGGCTTTTTTCGCTACTCCTATTCCAAGAATTATCTTAACTATTATTTTAGTTGTAATTTTTCACTCTTCTCCACAATTTTATCCACCTTTCAGTCCAAGTTCGAACATTAAAATAGCTTATAGTTCATTCGAGAAAGACACTTTTAAATTTCAAGAAAATTGGATCTGCTTTTTAGCTGTGTAATCAACACACATTCATTTTGATATATGAAATATAGCAGATAGCTTTTATCCTGTATATTCTGTCCAATAATCCGCTTATCTTCTGCGTTTTGGCTGATGTGGATAGATAACAAAGCTTTAACTGTTACCGTTCTCCATATACATAAAATTCTGTGTTTGGTATGAATGGAAGGTGTCACGCCTACCCGTCCAATCTTTCGTAGTTGTTGACTGATAATGAGTTTTGTATTTGATTTGTATTGATTACAAAGTCATTTAAACCAAAGCTAGAAACTTCGACTTTTATTGTACTTAAGGCACAAAATTTCAATATTTACTTTGTATGGGATGTACCATGCCAGCTTATCTAATTCCGCCAACTTTTTCACTGATGATTTGTATTGATCATGATGCTATTTGAACTAAATTTGGAAGCCTTTGCTATTACTCCAAGATATACAAAAAGCAATTTTTGCCACATGTGTCACCCACTTATACATTTCCGCCCACTTTTTACATTCACAATTAAGTTATTTTCGCTAAATTTAGAGATTCGTACTGTTACCATTTTGAAGATACAGACATATAAACGGTTACTTTTAATGGATATGATACCATCCAGTTGGAATTTTTGAAATTTATATAGCCTATATTTCTTTCTAGACAGACAGACTGATTCCGTTGAAATATTTAGAAAGTCGATTTATCTGTGTGTAAACACTAACATCCATACATACAAATAAACATAATTTTTTTATATATTAGATACATACATATGTACCCGCTTATTCAATTTTCCCGCTTTTTGCTAATGTGGATAGGTAACGAAATTTTAATTGTTCTTCTTCACATATAAATAATTTCATATTTTGTATAAATGGAGGGCGCCACACCCACTTATCTAACGTCGACCGGTTATTGAGTGACGACGTATATTTTCCACGACGTCGCTTAAACCAAATTTAGAAACTTCTAGTATTATCGTTCTCAAGATATACAAACATTTAGTTTTACTGTGTATGGGTCATGCCACGCCCACATATCCGATTCTGTCCACTCAATGGCTTCATCAGTCATTCAGACCAAATTGAGAAACTTGCACTTTAACCGTTCTCAAAATTTACAAAAAATCATATTTTAATTTTTTATACCATGCCCACTTGTCCTATTCCGCCCACTTTGGAATAATGATATCTATTAACTATAACGTTATACAGACCAAAAGCAACACCAATATTTTAGGGATATTTAAAAATCAACAGAAATTCTTAATAGTAAGTAGACATAAAATGAAGTGATTGCGTGATTACTTGTATCTAGAGCTAATTTTGATTTGTTAAACATATTTGAAACTTCGATTAAAACGACGCTTTTACTTTTTTAAAAACGTGTATTTACGAGTTCGTAGATTGTAGATAAGTTGAAATAAATCGTGTGTTTAGTTTTTAATTAAAATCCTTTACTTACACAGCTTTGTGCACCACAGCTTGTAACCTTTTTACAAGCAATAACAATTTATCTTCTTAACTAGTCTCTCTGCTTACAACTTTATTTACAACAATAATTACTCGACAGATCTTTTTACTTAAAGATCTTCCAACTCGATCGTAGTCACAACTTACGAGTAGGTTTGATCGCAATCTCTTCAACCAGAATTTAACCGCACTAAACTCTCTTTAAGGCCCAATTAGTCTAGAATTAATGTAGACGTGACGTTTAAGCTTATCGAATACATACAAATGGCTATTTGTTCTGTAGCGAACGTAACGTCGTGCTTCTGTTTTGAAAAGAATTTTTCTACGTTTTTACTTCACACATAAAGAACTTGCGCTGACATAGAAGTGCAAGCACAGAATTCGGGCTTAAATGAATTAAATAAACAAAAAACGTAAAGTGTGTGTTTTAAATTATAATTATTAAATAATAATAAACTTAAATAAAATGAATGATGAAAAATAAATATTGGTGGTGCAAGAGCATGAATTAATTTATAATTTATTTTGTTTTTTTCTTTTGTTGTTTACACACACAGTTGAAAACAGCTGACACGTTTTTACTTCACCAACTAACCACACTTGACGTTTTGATCACGTTACTTTTACGTATCGTCTATGTTCCTTCTAGACTAATTGGGCCTTTACTCTGAGT
This sequence comes from Wohlfahrtia magnifica, assembly GCA_023159175.1. Lineage (NCBI taxonomy): Eukaryota > Metazoa > Arthropoda > Insecta > Diptera > Sarcophagidae > Wohlfahrtia > Wohlfahrtia magnifica. The sequence goes on along the minus strand of JAKWBJ010000504.1, from coordinate 1,363,326 downwards.
TCAAACCGATAACTCGTTCGCTGAGTTTTCCACACATAAACTGAATGTTGTTCGCACCGATGTGCTTTTTGTATGGCTGAGTAGGCAACATTTCGAAAGCTCCCGAACATCTCGATATTGCAGGTAGATTCCATTTCTCTCTTTTAATTTCTTTTTAGTTTCTTTTATAGCTATGCGTATGTAAACATCTACCTCTTTCAGCTCTTAGTATTTGTTGTTGCTTGTTTATTGTCTGTTACTTGTTTTCTTTTCTGCTTAATTATTGTTGCTGCCGTGTTATTTTTATTTACCTTACCTCTGGTAAATTTCGTTGTTGTAGATTTGGTTATTTGTAAACAGCACGTATAGTCATTTTTTTGCGGCTTCTATTTATTTCATTTAGCAAGTAATAAAAGCAGGGGTGCCTAAACTTATTTTTGTAAAAATATATGAATACTCAAGCAAATAAACGAATGGCGATCTTTTTTGCATTTGACTTTAATCAATTTTCGAACAGCCCTCGTTAGAGATGTTATACACAGTACTGGGATACCGAACGGGGGCTTTAAATGTAGAGTTCTCCATAATTGGCGTCTTTTCCATCCATTTGGCGGAAACTATGGATTTAACAGGGCAGCATCTCCTCACAAATACTCTTTTTAATGTTCTTAGATGGCATTCTCAAGAAAGCTAGGGATGGAGAAAAATAAGCATACCATTAACATTGACTGAGCAGCTTGATGATCGCGGTTATGCAGACGACATTTGTCTGCTGTCGGTTCGGCATGCAGCTGAAACTCAATGATCTGGTAGAAACGGCAAAGAAAAGTGGTCTGAGGGTTATTGTGGATAAGACAAAGGCCGTCAACATCAGGCTAAGCAACTCCACAAATTTTTGCTTTAAAAGCAGTTCCTTTGAATCTGTGAATTCTGATGTGAACACTAAAATAACTAAGGCAGTAATCGCTTTTGCACAACTTGGAAAAATCTGGAGGTGAGGCGTTCTCTTAACGGATACGAAATTATGAATATTTTGGTCAAAAATTAACTCTGTGTTGCTGTATAGGTTTGAGACATGATTGACTAGGAACGCTATTTTACAGAAACTTAAAACGTTTGTCAATCTCAGTCTTCTCCACATTTTGAAAGTCTTGTAAATTAATGGTGTAGAATGTGCGCAATACCTAATATAATTCCTAATCGCAAGTGGGGTTGGATTGGCCATAGGCTCGGAAAACCGCAACATGAAGTCTGCAGGATCGTGCTTGGCTGCAATGGATTGCTGAAGGCAACGTAGCGCAGCACAGATATGAAGGAATCTGAACACTTTTGGATTGAGTTGAGGGAATAGGCTCTAAACCGTATACAATTTAGGTGTTTCTCAGAGGCCCTACGTGCCTCAAGGAGTTAGACGAATATATGATAATGATGGTGATGATGTTTTACATTTTTAAAGTTTTGCATTGATTTATATTTCTCATATTTGGAATCATCACCATATTCTACTAAAGAGTTTGTCAAAACTGATAGCTTTTATTTAATTATTCCGGAAGACGAAATATTACTCGTTTTCTACTGCTGTCAATTTAAATCTAAATTAAAATATTTCAATGTATACCCACTGATATCTATATCTTTCAAGAAAATGTTAAAGATCGTCTTACCTATTCTCCATACATATATGCCAGACACTTTTACTTTTATCGATTATTTAAGATTGGCTTCTCATTTTTTGTAAACCATCGTCCAGGCAAGTAAACTTTTACATAAAATTAAGTTTCAAAGTGTTCACGCTGGTCATTATATTTTCAAGTAGAAATCTGTTTAGATTTTAAGTAAGATTTTCATTAATTACAACAATGAATTAGATACATAACACTAAAGAAGAAGAAATGTATTGTAATATATATAAGCCCGCAACCCGAAAGGTACATTTGTTTTACCTGTTAGAATAAACATAGCAAAAATTAATTCTATTTGTTTCTTTTTCTCTATTCATTTTCGGATTTGATATTTTTTTTTTTTTTTAAATCTACTCTTTAACCCCCACTAATTACTCTAAAAGACGCTCACTTCTTTAGTTAAGCCGTGCCTTAAGCCCAAGCTTTGTTTTATAACTATTTATATTTAAATTCTCGAATCAATTGATTTAATGGCGGTGCTGAAGGCATTAACTGCCAAAAGGGTTTTGCCAGATTATAGTTAACATAAGACATATGGGTGTATGTGTATCCCAGTTGGTAAAATATAATAAACTTGAAACTTACAAAATCTGGAATGATTTACTATACAAAAAAGAAATTAAAACAATTTATTATTTATCAGAATCTAGATAATCCATGCCACCAAAAAATATTTGTGTACGAGTATATGCTGCAACTAAACAGACATGTATGTATCTCTAGTAAAAGTTGTAATTTTGTTGTTGTTACGAGTATGTTATAAACTCTAGTTTATAAGCACTACACGCACTTGTTGTAACTGACACTTTTGACAGCTTAAAGTTGTGGCGCGTATGTGTCATATTCTCAGACACGTGATATACAATAAGAAGAACCTCCTAAAACAACCACAACAACACCATAATTTCATGGGCATGTACTTGTAAATCATATCCCCTCTTGTACTTGTAAATTTGTTCCTTTTTTTGTTAACTCTCGTATAACGAATTAAATGCATATCAAGTGGCTTATGAACCAGGCCAAAATAAATATTAAAAAAAAAACTTAGCTTAACGAAAAAAAGGCTTGCAGTTTTGTTTTAATGGCATATGTGCAACACAATCCAATACTGCACTCACACTTATGGTATAACCCTCATGCGAGTGATTAAATAAATTGGAAGCATTTAAAAGTTGTTTAAGCTTGAAAGATTTTTTTAATTAAACTTGAAGGGAAGTTGTGTATATTGAACACACAAGAAAACCGTGTATGGTAAGTAGTTGACATGTGTTTGAATGTATGAAAAAGATGGTTGATTGCGTTTGGACTTGAACTTTAAATTGCTTGTGTGTAATTGTATTAAAGGGCTTTTTTCTTTCTTAAAAATTATGAAAAAAATACAATATTTGTATCCGTATACAATATTAGACCACCAATGAAAATTGGGTTTAAAAATTGAAGAGTTCATTTTAAAATCTATATATTGTGTATGTATGTTACATATATGTATATGCTTTAATAATACGCAGAAATATTTTAGAATTTTGGGTGTCCCGACAGTCTAGTTCACAGTGTGCTAGTCTGTGAGACCGTAGCACAGTGTGGTAAATAGATCGCAAATTTAACTGAACAAAATTAATCAATTTGTTATTATGATTATTTGTAGTTATATACAGATAGTATACTAGTATTTAGGTTAAATATAACTAAGACCCATGATTAATAAAATTATTAAGTGAGTTTTTTCGTAAGAAGTTCGAGATAATCATTTTTAATAAATACTAGCAGACCCGGCAAACGTTGTTTTGCCTTCGAATTTTATTTTCACTGTAAGTCTGGTTTGCATGCAAAGTCATGGCTGATTGATATTTAGAAGAAGAATGAAAGGTGCACTTAGTCGACATAGCAATTATTGTTCGAATGGAATTATATATTTTTGATAGCTGGGCCCGATCCGCTTTGCTGGCCCCAAATGTTTCTTTTATGTTGAACTGTTTCTTGTGAATAATTTTGGTATAAAACTAACATTCGGTTCCTGGCTAGTTCGTTGTCTTTTGCGCGCTCCTCTTGTATCTGCTGTGAGCGCAGCACTCTCATATAATTTGTGTATCATGTACGGCGACCAATATTTGCACGTGAGCGTGTCATTTTGTACTGCAATATACGTTTCTTATGATGTTTTTTTTTGTTATAGTTGGGGTAGAAAGGCTGCTCTTTATTGTCTTACCTGTTGCTTATTTACTTTTTTCAATAGCTTTCAATAATACAATTAATTTACTTTCACTAACACCTTGGGTTAATTTATTAAAATGTATGTAATAGTTAATTTAAATAAATTAATCTTTAATTTAATAAGTTCTTTTTTCGTTTGACACCCACGAACTTTTCACGAAAAGAAGTTATGTGTGAGTCGGTGTCGGGATACTTAACGCCGCTACACGCCGCCACACGCCGATCAAGCAGCTAACGCCTTCAGCAAAACATAAAATAGGCTTATTGCACAAATAGAGTTTAAAAAAGAGCGATAGATATTTATTTACTTTTTTTAATATATTTTTTTCACAAAAAGAAGTTAGGTTTCAGTCGGTATCAGGCTAATTAACGCCACTGCACGCTGATTAACGAACCAACACCTTCAACGAAACACAACATAGTGCAGTAGTTCTTGAGTTACGGTGCAAAAACACAAAAAAAGTATATATTGCGCCCTCTGTCGGATGAACTTCAAACTACACAGAAACACTCCTCACGCCCCATAGAGCATGTATATATAGAGTTTGATCGAAATCAGTGCAGTAATTCTTGAGTTACGGTGCAAAAACACAAAAAAAAATAAATATTGCGCCATCTGTCAGACGAACTTCAAACTACACAAAAACACTTCTCACGCCCCACAGAACATGTATATTAAGTTTAGTCAAAATCGGTTCGTGCGTTCTGGAGTTATAGCGTCAGGAAGGAAAACCCGACTTATTTTTCTATAGTAGTTAATAAATATTTGATAACAATTGTTTTCTTTGCTTGTTTTTGCTTTTTTACATTAATAGTACAGATAGTAACACATAAATACACATAAAGATTTTAATTTATTCACTTCCATATGCATCGCAAAAAAATTCTTCTTCATCAAAAGCATCAACAGATAATAATGAAAAAACCTTGATCTTGAATAAATAAACCTCAAACTTGCGATAAAAGTGTCTGAAGAAATGAAGTCGATTGAAGAGATCTGTATTTGTGTCTATTCTCGATGTTTTTCACGTAAACAACTCTTAAAATTTCTTCGTGTCCTTATTCTTTGCTTCTTGAGCCTCTTCTGACAACTGTTCTATAAGAAGAAGGCAAGACCTTATTATATCTTTTCCATTTACGGCATCTAACTATCATAATATACCATGGGTATTCATTTAAATATAAATTTCATGTGATAACAATAAAATTTCAAAAGTTAAGTTTCCAAAATAATATGAAACCGTACAATTAATTCTTTACTGACACTAGTGATTTATGAATGCTTTTCTGCTGCTCTTGTTGTGTAGGCATGTCTACAAGCAGCTCGGTTTTGCCTCACTTATACTCGTAATGTGAAACACGTTTGAGATAATAGTGCAGTACAAATTTTTATTTTAAGATTTTTTTTCACGTCTTCTGGTATACTTGAAGACAATATAGAACCATTATTAATTTCAATAAGACGTGTTTGCGATATATTTTGGGAGTTTTTACCCATTCTTGAAAAATTTCCTTTCGCGAAAGAGTGGATCTCATTCTGGAAGAGTGAAACAAAATGTATGGCGATCGCAAAAATGCGCAAGATGCTTTTGATTTACTTTAAAGTGATCACTTGAAAGATTAACCCAACTATATTTGGGAACACAGCGAAACTATCTGCAATAAACATCTTTAACTCTACTCAAAAAAAGGAAATATTTTACTTTTAGCACTTTCTAAACTTCTCACAAAAAATTTCTTTTGTTTAACACCTACAATGGAAATAATTAAATGAAAACTGTAACATACGAGTATTTCCTTGAAATAAAACTTAATAATAATAATAAGACAAAATTATGGCAATAAAATTACCGTAGACTTTTTAGTCGTAAACCAAATTCACACAAAAAGTACGCCTTTCTTTAAAATCTGAATGCACGTGGTGACAACAACTAACTGTAAAGCTTACTTTTTCCTAATCAGAGCTAAAAACAAAAATACAAAAAGTGAATTATAGTTGCCTATTGTATTGAGAAGCTCATTAAACGATCTGAAGGAATGTTGACAGACATTTTCTTATTTTTGGAGCTAGACTTTTGACTCACCACAGTGTGCGTGGGTTAGATTCCCACCAGGGACTATGGTCGTAAGTTACCATTTTGTAAAATGAATGTCATTACATGTTTGTTTGTTTGTGACTTGTAGACAACTAAACGGCTGAAATTGATGAAAATTGAAATTTTTACAGTATCCCTCTGTACGTCTGGAAGAAGCTATAGGCAACAGAAATGTAAAAAATTCCAACTAAGCGGTGCGACGCCTATACAAAGTAAACATTTATTTGTCTACATCTTCAAAATGGTAACAGTGAGTATCTATTTTGCCTAAATAGCTTCATAGTTAATACAAATCACCAGGCATAATCCTATAAGTGGCATGGCACCTCCCTTCCAGTAAATATGAATTTTTGTCTATCCTGAGAACGGTTAAAGCTAAAACTTCTGAAGTTAGTCTGAATGACTTCATGGTCTATGAAAATCATCGGTCACAAAGTGGGCGGTATTGTGTAAGTGGGCATGGTACCTCCCATACAAACCAAATATTCATTTTTGTATATATTGAGTACGGTTAAAGTGTAAATCTAAATGACTTCATAGTCAAAACAAATCATCAGGCAAAAAATGAGCGAAATTGAATTAATAGGCGTTGCGAATTCCATCCATAATAAACATAAAATTTTTTATATGTGGAGAACAAGAATAAAGGTTTCGCTATCTATAGACGTCAAAAAAAAAAAAAAAAAAAAAAAAAAAAACGGGAAAGATCTCTATACATATACTACATAAAAATTAATGTTTGTTTATTTGTAGACTGTAGCTACATACAGCAGATTCTACAGTGTCTTTCTGGAAGAAACTATAAGCTATCTTAAAGGTTTGCATTTGAACCGGAAGGGAATAAAATACATAAAAATTATAAGAAATGATAAAATAGTAGTTAAGATAATTACACTATGCAATAAATGGAAAAAATTTTTCTGACCTTGGATAACCACTATTTTTTTTTTTTTTTTTTTTTTTTTTTTTTTTTTTTGCCTAACTTAAAAAATCATCAGCATTTCAGATTCTACGGATAATTTTTTTTTAATTTTTTTTTTTTTTTTTAAGAGTAAGAGGCTGCTTCATACATCTTTTGACAACATTGAAATAACTTAATCGATTTCGTCACGCCAGATGTTAAAAAATTTCAAATTATACCAGCTCTAAGACATTCTATGATCATTCTTTAATATAACCAATATTTTTTGAGATACTGAGAGACATGTTATAAATTTTCCTTTTTTCACAATGAAATTTATGAAATTTTTGATTTTTAAAAATTCACAAAAAATATAAAGGAGCAAATATTTACCAGTTTTACTATTTATCCATAAAGCTGCATATAATAGAAATAAAATAAGTCATAATTCTTGAAAATCGAAGTGCAAATACTTATTTTATTCCCAATAAAGTTAAAAAAAACTCTTTTGCAGTAATTGCCGAACAAAAATTCTTCTGTAGTACATCAGTGTTCTAAAACCGAAACTTTACAATCAGTCAGAGCTGGATGATCTTATCAGAGACCTCGAACTAATAAAAGAGAAATCAGAGCCCCCGGCGTTTCGCTTGAGATCGAAATTTCTTATAAAATGATGTTAAGCCAACAGAGTATCGGAATCGACATAATCCATACGCCAATTTTTATACAACGAAAGACAATATGTGCTTTTGTTACGACATAAGCGGTGTTTTTGAGGAGCTCGGCCAAAAATATGCCTCAAATAAGTGGTGACTATTCGTTGAGAGTAGTATAGCCAGCTTGAAGGCTGTTTTACTTCATATCGGCAACAAGAAGCCATCCATACCCATCGCACATACCGTGAATATGAAAGAAGCGTATGAAGCTATGGCTAGTTTATTAAAAATTGTTAATCATGAAAAGAACCCGTTGGAAAGTGTGTTGCGTTTTAAAAGTTGTTGCTATTTTAACAGGCCTCCAAATTGGCTATACTTAATAATACTAATATTGCTCTTTTCTCTACCTCCGGGATAGCCGAGATCGAAAAAATCACTATGTAAAAAAGGATTGGCCGACAAGACCCGACAGCACACTAGGCTTACATAATGCAAAATATTCCGCCCCGATCAAAAAGGATTATATAATCTTACCACCGTTACATATAAAGCTGGGCTTAGTGAAAGATTTTATTAAGGCACTAGGCAATGATAGTAGAGCGTTTGCTTATTTAACAACTATATTTCCAAATCTTTCAACTGCACAAATTTCTGAAGGCGTTTTTGATGGCCCTCAAATCCGAAAACTACTCCTATGCCACACATTTCAATAGTTATTATCAACTGATGAGAAAGCTGCCTGGAATTTATTTCGACAAATTGTTTTTAACTTTCTAGGAAACTACAGAAATTTAAATTATAAAGAAGTCGTTCGTGATTTGCTTGAAAATTAGTAAAAATACTTACTAGTGCTTATTTTTAGGTCTAAAAATGTCACTCAAAATATATATTTCTTACATTCGCGAATTGGACTTCTTTCCAGAAAACCTGGGTTCCGTTAGCGCATAACATGGTGAACGACTTCATCAACACCTCATGACCATGGATCATCGTTATTAGGGAGTATGGAATGAAAATATGATGGGAGATTTTATTTGGTTCCTTATAAGAGAATCAAACACAGAAAATCATGGAAAACAAAACAAAAGTCGAAATAATTTTTAGATCATTCTTTCTTAATATTCTTTATAAAAAATAAAACTATTTGTTAATTTCATATTGCATGCTACTTAGATGAATCATTGTTGGAATTTTCGGCAATTACAGCAAAAAAAGTTTTTTTTTTCAAAACTAAATATTTTCACTTTATTGGGAATAAAATAAGTATTTACCCATCCATATTTATTAATTATGGTTCATTTTATTTCTAATATATGTAGCTTTATGAATAAATAGTAAAAATGGTAAATATTTGCTGCTTTCTATTTTTGTGAATTTTTTAAAATCAAAAATTTCATAACTTAAAAAAAAAATTTTTATTTGTTTTTCAATGACTCCAAAAATAGTAAAAAATTATATTAGAATGACTTAAAAGGTTAATTTGGAATTTTTTAACATATGGCGTAACGACATCGAATAAGTCACATCAAATTTATCATAGCAGCCTCCTTAAAATCTCACGTTTTAGAAGAAAACTTCTAAAAAAAACTTATCCACAGAATCTAAAATTATAATGATTTTAGAAGTTAGGCGACTATAGCCTAACTATATATATATAAAGGTAATTTTGCTTGTTGCATAGTGTAATTAACATAAGGGTATCGAAGCACGCCGGGTTATAGCTAGTTATAAATTAATTTTTATTTGTAATAATAATTTATATTGATTTATATTGACTGTTGCTATTTTTTCTATTTGCCTTCTTGTAGAACTTAATTGAAATAATTGGATAATTAATTTAAGTTCAGTTAAAAGGATTTATATTTTCAAATAATCAATTTTTTAAGGATATAAGACATATTCTGAACTAAATTAAGTAACAGATTCTTGAAAAAAGCTTTCAAAATAGCTTATAAAATTAGCTAATTTATGTCATATGGTAGACTCGATTTAAGTTCACAATGCATAATTAACAACAGGTGTAATTATAATATCAAAAATCGTAAAAAGTTCAAAAATATTTTGATAGGAAAACCCAACGAGATCAATGTCTGATATAATTTTGGAGAAATAAGATTTTCGTAATCTTTAATTTATGTACAATATAAAAAAATGGATTATAATTGATCTAAAAGTATTTTTTTCATTTTTCCAATGAAATTTCGCTAGAAGAACTTCGATGGGTTAGAAGCATTCTCTGCCTACGGAACATTAGATTTGGCTTTTCTTGGTACGAAAATGAATTCGACAGTGCACACAATACTCATCCAGACTAAACTTAAACCATATTTTTAAAGATATCGGGATAAAATACGATTTTAATGCCTCTGTTTAGAATAGTTACCAAACGCGCATGTTGTTAGAGTTGCATAATATTCCCCAAAATGCAGTGGAAAGCTTGTTCACTCGATTAGAATCCAATGGTTTTAGCATGGTTTGCAAAATCTTTGGAGGTAAGAGGCAATACAGCACCATAACTGAACTAAAAGTAGCGGTAATTGTTTTCTGGGAGTCTATCACAGAACAAGTCCGCTTAAATTTTTTGCACAGCATGTCACAACATATTTTTTACGCTTATTTTTAACAGCAAAATTCAGTCACAAAGTAATTTACTTAAATTTTTAAGGTTCATTTCTTTAGGTCCAGCTATAATTTAGCAATTAGCCAAAAGTTAACGTTTTGTAATAACTTTGAATAAAATTGAAATATTTTTTCTTTCAATTTGTCATTATTAGAAATTTTAAACTCACCGCTATATTTACAAAAGTGCTTAGAATACTAGTGCGGCTATAATATTGCTCTAGAGTGTAGCACATGCACGAACAAGTGGTAAATATTATCCCAGCATGTAATTTTCTCCGCACACGTTCTTGCTACATCAATCAAAACACAACTCAATAGCAGTGAGCATGAAATGAGCAGATTCTAAAAAAATATCAGCGATAGATCAGGGCAGAAGGGAGTTATAATAAAAATAAAAAATATATACCATCACCTCTGTAGTCAAAGGTTAAAAAAAGGATTCAGAAAATATGTTTTCTTACTTTTTAGGCATTTTATATGGCTAAAAATTCGGAGATTAACAGTTTTTTTTTAAGAAAAAGTATAAATCAAGCGATAGCAACTTATTTAGCGGCATTTCGATTTACGGCCTACATTTTCTGAATCTATCTACGTCGTAGAAAGAGGTATGAGTGTATTATTATAATCAATTTACAACACATCTTTCTTTAAATTGAAGCAATAAAATATTTGTTTAATAATTTCAAATTGCAATATAAAGTTAGAACCATGTATTCGATTTAGTGCAACAGACGAACGACCCCTAAGCTACTCGTATATTGCACACTACAAAATAATACACTAAGGCAGCCAAAATATATATTCTTTAACGCAAAAATCAAATGTTTCTTTTGAAAATCTAAAATAATAAAGTGTGTCAATACATATACATATATATATATATATATATATATATATATATATATATATATATATATATATATATATATATATATATATATATATATATTAAATATTAAAAATGTAAAAGAAAAGATAAATATACATACATATAGTATATCTAAAATATTGCTACACAACACACAACAAATATGGATGGGAAACAAATTTGTATAAATGCATATCAAAACCTTGAACTTGACCTTAATGATTTGTTATGGCTGACAACAAATCAAGCAATACAACAGAAAAAATCTTTGGTAGGTCGTTTTTCCAACCATAAAAATACGTACGGAATGGCATCATAATCATCATCATCATCATGATCAACTTTGTGATCTCCAGCCTGAGTGAAGTTCAAGTTTAAATTTGCCACAAATGAAAAGACACAGAACTATACAAACAATACTGAAGAACGAAAAGAAGTAGACGCAAATTTGTTGGCAAAATTTGTGCAACAAACATCAACAAATGTGGCACCATGCCTAATATGATTTAACATTATTAAGCTATGCCAGAGTATAATAATCGTTCTATATGAAGAGATACCAAAAAAAAAAAAGAAAAAGAAATAAATATAAAAAAATTGATGCAAAATAAGAGATATTCGTAAAATAAAATCCAAATTAAGCTTTTTGACATAAAGTTTAATACTGCAAATCTTCTGCCTTTTACTTTTATGAAAGACAACAAAAGCAGTAGATGGCTAAAAATCAAGTGGTAAAGCGATGGCAACTAAGATATACCGAAATTGAAGGTAAAGGAACAGTGGAACGAAATCGACTAAATTATTAACTTCTTGAAAAATTATATTACTAGTTGATTATTTTTATAAAGTTTTAGTCAAAGTCTGACGTTCTTCGGTATCGCTCTATCTTAGTTATTAACTTAACTATTATCTTAGTTATAATTTTTTAACTTTTTCACCATTTTATCCCCTTTCGTTTAAAATCCAAACATTTGATTGTATACTTTTAATTGTATTGTAGTCTTAAAAAAACACACAATAATTTTTATATAGCATACAGTATCGGACAAAATATTTGCAACTGGCACAGGCCCTTTTCAGTACTCTTTAAAAAAAAATATATGGGTTTGTAAAACCAAAATACTATTTTTTTTTATTTCAAAAAATGAACTTCATAAGCTTTATTACACTAAAATTGTTTTAATTTTTTTAACATTTCGAGTTTTCTGTAACTTCAATTTAACAGAGGCAAAACTCCTGCAAGACAACATAATTGCAACCAACCAAATCAAATTTATTTTGAGTAACAGCCTCGTAACGTCTTGGCGTGGAATCGATTAAATAATTGAGTGTATCCTGTGGTATGCCATACTGTGTATCTTAAATCATTTTAAATAACTCATAGGCATCTTTATCGTTAGCGTAATTTACCCTCGTTTCAAAATTAGCCAGAGGTTTTCAATCGGATAAAGATCACTTAACTGAGGTGATCATTGCATTACATTACGATTTTTGACCAAAGCAAGGGCTGAAATGTCCAACGTATCGTCATTTCTCACAATATGAAATGGAACCAAACCTTTGACAGAAAAACAACCCCAGTTCATGACATGGCCACCTCCAAGTTTTACCGTCTTAACGCAATGATCATTTTGAGCTCGTTTTCATTTGGATCTGCTTACTTGGTTTTTGCCATCACCAGCGATAATGTTAAACTTTGATTTTTCATCAAAAAGGGCCTTTTTTACTTGATTACTATCCATCCAACATGTTATTTAGCAAAGTGTAGCCGTTTCAATTGGTTACGTCTTGATGTAGGGGTGTTTTTAGATGGCCGATATGCTTGCAACCGAGTCTTAACGAGACGTCTACAAATAATTTTTGTACTAACAGGTATTTATAAAAAATCTATGATTTATTTAAGAACTTCATATTTAATTAAAATCGTCCACTATTATTTTTCGTAGTCCTTTGCCGAATTTATCTGGTACCATATCAAAATTTCGATGAAATGCACAAACTATTATTTAATTTTTGCAACCAATATTTAACGGCCAAAAAATAACGGTTCTGAATAAGACACTACAAAAATATTGATCTATTATAACTGCACAAAAAAGACATTGAAAAGAACAAAAAGATCAAAACGAAACAATATCCAAACTTGAGAACATACTGATTTTACACAACTAAAATTATATTTTAAATATGAGTTGTAAATATTTTGTGCGATACTTTACTTATGTATGTATATAGATAGATTTGAGCCGGTGTACTTTATCCAATATCCGCTTATCCAATATTTCCCGCTTTTTAGCTGATGTGGACAGATAACGAAAAAAATTCAATATTATTAAAATTAATGGAACATGCCACGCCCAGTTATTGACTGTTGATATGTATTGTCCACGATGTTGTTTGAATCAAATTTCGAAACTTCTACAATTACCGTTCTCAAGATATGTATAGAAAAATTAATGTTTTTACTATGTATGGTAGAAGCCCACTTATTAAATTACGACCATTTTATGACTGATAATTTGTATTGACTACGAATTCATTCAGACCAAATTCTGAAATTTCCAATTTAACCGTTCTCAAGAACTACTACTATTTGTAGACAAATAAATATTTACTTTACGTAGGCGTAGCACCACCCAGTTGAAATTTATATAGGCTATGGTTATTTACAGACATACAAAGAGATACTGTAAAAACTTCTAGAAAATCGGTTCAGCCGTTTAGCTTTCTATAAAGCACAAGCAATAAACACATACAAACAAACATTCGTTTCTATATATAAGACTGACTCTAAAGTTTACATATAGACACCATTTAACACCCGAGAGTTTGGACATATTGTTTATACATCACAAATTTAATATCCACCAAAATATGAACGATGGTATAGAAGTTCGAAAATACCTGACTTAAGCAAACAAAATTACGACGATATACGAATAACGACTTAAACCCTTTATATGTATGTATAGGTAACTAGAATAGAAATATTAGCATGGTACGTCTTTAAATTTTTTAAATTTATTTCCCATAGTTCATAAAGCCTACAAAATAGTGCATTAATTATATTTATCTTAAAAAAATTAATTTCGTATGTCCATTTGTAAGTTTTTATAATCTCTTGCTCGAAATGTCTTCTTTGCGAATTTAAAAGTATTCCAGGCAGTCCACACACTTGGAAATTGTTCAGCTAAGATGATCGAAAGATAATAATGATGATCATTATGACGATGCTGAACTTAGGGAGATGACTCCTATGGTCAGTGGCTAAGGTTGGAAAGTAAATATGACTATTTTAAGACTTGGTACAATATAAACGAGGGCGATGAGAAGAGTAAAAAGCCAATTACTTTTTTTAATGGTTAAGGACTTATCAGCTATTGTTGTTATTGTTGCAGTAAGGTCGATAGTATTATAGAAATATTATTTGTTTGTGTTATTACTGTTGTTGCCATTGTTGTTTTTGTAAATCATCATGAACAACAAGTCGTTTTGTTTAACATTGTTTGGTGTTGATAGCATCTTTTGCTTGATTTAGCATGTCTACTTGATTCAACACTTTTTTTTTGCCTTTTTTCTTAATATTTAGCCATATTATTGTTAAATCCTTGATAATCATCATGATCATTGTGTGAAACTTAAATCCTCCTAGAATAATTGTATTGTTACTATTTCCTTAACCAATTATTTTTTGTAAAAGTTTTTGTTTTTGTTTTAATTTTAATATTCTGTCATCATCATCATCATCATCATCATTATCATCATCAGTTGCCAACTTTATCTGAACTTTATCATTATACGCTACTCATGTTGTACAATATGACCAAACAGTAAATGCTGACAAAAGAGGCATACGAAGAGAAGACGGTTATTTAAATATAAAATTTACTTTTTATATTCAGATATTTAAATAAAAGATTTCTTATAATAGTTGTCGAAGAATTACTTTTTATTATTTTGATAATATTAAAATGTAGTTGAATAAGCCAGAATAAGAATAAGTATAGGAGTGTTTCAAAATGATAAGGTCACCTTAATATTTGCTTAATTCATCCAAACTATAAAATGCTATGTGTGTTCACCTTATTCAGAAGAATGCTACTTTCAAATAAGTGAATAAGTGAATAAGTGAGTGATAAGTGAGTGATAAGTGACCTTATCATTTTGACGCATTAGATTTTGCACTAACTTACATAAATTTAAATAAACATAATATAACGGTACATCTCTACAAGCAAAACCAGTTTATTATTCACTTATTGAAACGTAGATTTTTTTTAATGATGTGACTGTATATAACATATCAAAGTTTGGATAAATTGAGCAAATATTAGGGTGACCTTACCATTAACATAACATTATGTTAAATATATATGTATGTATGTACGTATTTTTAAATATCGTAAAATCAAAATGTGTTTCAAATCAAAGAAAGAAATTCAAGATTTCACATTTAACTTTATTCTAGATAATGTTAAAAACGCATTAACTTCCCTTCATACAGATTGGCTTTCAATTATTTTTATATGTACTTAGTTTGTGTGCCATTTGGTAGGTAAGACACCCGCCTACCAACAAAGAGGTCCTCGGTTCAATATCAGGCCAGATCATTTGACGATTTTCAACAGCGGTAGCTAGCGACTGGTTACGAGTATTTACACTATGAAAAACTTTTTTTTATTAAGGCCCCTGCTGTACGTAACCGGCGGTAAGCTGTAGGTCACTTTCAATGATTCTAAAAGTATGCAGCTCAGTGGATGAGATAAGTCAGCCTTGTTCCACTTAAGTTGTCGAGGGAGTTATTTGTGTATATACTCGTAACATATGAAGTTTTTAACACCATAGGTGTTGGAATAAGAAGATCCTTGCTAGGCGGTTGTGATGATCCTTGCTAAGCATTATCATTTTTCTCCAGTAGGTAGCGTTTCCTCCATCATTTGAATGATGTTTGCCACCATCCCCACAGATAAACTGGAATATCAGAAGGGTTGTGGCTTTTTTTAGATGGTTTTGTTTTAGATGGATATATATTTTATATTTATATGAAAGAAGTAGATGTTAACATTCGCATGGCTGCATAAGAAAGAAAATAAAAGAAAGAAATCGAATCTGCCTGAAATATCGAGAGGTTCGAGAGCTTTCGATGTATTGTTTACTCAGCCATATAAAAAGCACATCGATGCGAACAGCAATTAGATTAAGTAAAGTTAACTCATTATTGGTGTGAAGAGAGTTTATAAGGAGTAAACTCGTCAAGCTAGTAGTAAAGTAAAATCCAGTTTAGTTGGAGCGAACTCAGTAAAGAGAGTTAAGTGTGGATAACCTCTGGTTGAAAAGGTTGTGTTCGAACCTAAGTTATAGCTACAATTGGATTGGAAGATCTATAGGAAGAGAGATCTTTCGAGTTATTGTTGTTGTTTGCAAAGTTGTAAACAGACAAAGTAATTAAGAACAAAAATTGTTAATGCCTGTAAAAAGATTACAAGCAGTGGGCATATAACTGTGTTGAATAAAGGATTTTTAATTAAAACCAAACACAAAATTTATTTTATTTTAACTACAATTTACGAACTCATAAATACACGTTTTTAAAAAAGTTGAAAACGCAACAATATTATATATATATATATATATATATATATATATATATATATATATATATATATAAACATATGTATTATATATATAATATAATATATATATTATATATGAGTAGCATAGGGATTCAACGAAGTTTCTAAATCATAGTCTATTTAATGACAAACTTTTAATTTCATTCCAATTCTTTCTGTTCTTTTCGATGTCCTTCTGGAGCTGCCTTCTTCAGACGTATGTCGGCCGTCCCCGTCTACTCCTGCCCTACGGGTTCCAATCAATTGCCTGCCTAGTAATATCATTATCAATATGTGTAATTTTTTTTGTAATTACAAGCTACTTGAACTTATTTCGACTGATTTAGTTTTATTTTCCATGTTTTGACCAATCTAATATTTTATTTACAACAACTTGAAGTTTTCTCGTAAATTCTTCTGCATTGTATCCTTTTGCAGTAAAGGCACTGTCGTCAGCAAAAACAATAGATACATTGTTGGTCTCAATATACTACGCTGTGGCACTCCTTCTCTTATATATTTGAGATCTGAAAAGGTTTTTTTCTACGATTTTTATTCTGAAATAGCGATTCTTAAAGTACGATTGTAGAATATCGTGGAAGCTTTTTGGAAGATTTATTTTTCTCTTATTTATAAATTCTTCATGCCAGACTTTGTCAAAAGCTAGAATGACATCTCTAAAAGCAATCATGCAAACTTTCTTTGCCCAATTGCTTTTTTGAATTACATTTGTAATTCTGGTTGGTCGGCAGTTAAATTCGTATTTCTAAAGGCAAATTGGTGTGTAGGAAATTAAAATATTGTATTTAATATTGGCGTTAATCGAACCACAAAAAACGCTTCTACAAGAGTTTCGATAAAATTGAAAAAGGTGATATTGGTCTATAGAAGAAACTTCATCGAACGGGTTTCCGGTTTTGGTGCCATCATTACATGAGCTATTTTCCATAAACTAGAAACATATTTTGATTTAAAACAAACGTTTATTACTTATGTACGAGTAAGCTTTAGTAATTCGCGGATAGAAGTATTAAGTATTGTAATTCTAACGTTAACATTTGCAATAGCTTTTTTGTTAGGTAAATTTAATATTCTTTTGTAGACATATTCAGCTATCACGTCGAGAATTCTAAAATCACCAGCAAAATACTTAGTCTGATGTATGTAAGTTTTACCCGAATGGAGAGAATATGAATATGAGTTGATGGCTTTTTCAAACCATTGATAGTCTTCGACAGCGAATAGTATGTATAGTTTTCATTAGTCCGTATATCTTATACATAATAATATAATTCTTGTAAAATAATATATACAGCCAGTCACCAAATTATTGGGGACAGTGAACTATTTTATCGTTATACGACTTGGAGTACACTTAGATGTAATTTAAAACACGAATTTTAATGCTGGAAATGCTTTTGTTATAAAATTATTAAATAATTCTTTATAGCAAAGAGATGTTTTTAATTTTTGAAACATTTTAAATAGTGAAGGTGACGCAAAGCGTTTAAGAAACGGAATAAGGAAGATTGAATTTAAAATTTAAAAAGTGTTATTTTAATTGTTATAAGCATATTTTTATCAAATTTTTGATATAATAAATTAACTTCCATACTTTTCAACTCCCAGCATGGGAAATTAAAACTCTTCTCAAGCATATAAATTACTCTCAAAGGAAGATAGCAAAAATTGCAAGTTAATTGCTTGTAATAAAATTTAAATGAAATTTAAGAACAGCCAATTGCTTCAATGAACGCCACGTATGGACATGGAAATTCGTGACATCGGCATGCAGAGTTGGAAAAAAGTGCAGAAATATTAACGCAGTTGGTCCAAGAGTCTGGCATACCAATTTCTTAGAGAACTGTGCAGAGAAGATCGCAGAAGAAAGTTTAATAGATCATCATGCAGTAAAAAATCCTCGGTTGACAAATGCAATGAGGAAATAACGTCTCACCTGAGCACAAGAACACCGCCATATGACTACTGAAGATTAGAATAAGATAAATTCGCATAAATTTTGCTATTTTATATCAAATAAAGTGCTTTTTTACTTTTATTCCGTTTTTTTTTCAAGTGAGTCAACTTTTGAAATTCTAGCCGATAAGAGTAGCTTTGTTAGATTGTGCCCATGTGAAAAATAATACTGATTGTAATAAGCACTTTAGGGAACCATGATCAGAACACACACTCAATCTTCTCTTAGGGAATGGTTTTCAAATGATGAAGAGTTTATTTTTATGCATGATTCTGCACCTTGTCATAAAGCTAGAAGCGTAACCAAGTTCTTAGAGGACAACAACATTATAGTTTTACCTTATTCTGGTAATTACCCTGACATGAACCCTATCGGAAATCGGTGGGAGATCACGAAGTCGGAAATAGCCAAGCAATTGGTAACTACCAAGGTAAAACTTATTGCAACTCTTATTAATGTTTGGCAGCGCAACCAAAAAATAGAAGAAAGTGCCAAACAGTGCATAGAAAGCATGCCAGGCGAATAACAGCACTTATCAAGGTACAAGAAAAAGTTACTAAATATTATTTAGATTTTAATAAATTTCCTGAAGCTTATATACTTATATTTTTCCACCATAAAATGTGCCTTTTTTATGTTTTTTTGAACAATAAACTTCATTATTAGTGTTACGAAAATAAAAATACAACACTGTATTGTGGGATTTTGGTATATTTTGTGTCACCCTTTTAATTTGGCAGCACTGCCAAATAGAAGATGGTTTATATTTTCGGAACTTTCCATACTGTATGGAATTAGGTATATAAAGAGGCTGCATTACCTACAAGTGAATTTAGTGATCGTTTTGCTGTCGTAAGATAAAGACGTTTGTAAGCGAAAATAAAAGAGTTGTATAAACGAATATTACGTAGTTGTAAACTGTATAAAAGTTATTGTGTAGTAAATAAAAATATAACTGTAAAACAATGAGTAAAGCGGAGTTTATCTTATTTTAACGCAATTTAAACGAACGCAAACGTTTTAAAATGGTTAAAACGTAACATTATAATAATCAATACTGTACGAGTACATACTACATTAATTACTTAAAACTGGGGTTTATTAATAAATTTTAAGCTAACGTATCAAAAAGACATTTTTTGTTACTGTCCCTAATAATTTGGCAGCCGGCTATATGTGTATTTTTATCGTTAGTTTGTTTTGCTTGTGGCAGCTTAAAAATTATTAAACTATGAACTACAGTTGCAAAGGAGTGAATATATTTAGCACTTACTAGTTAATGAAAATAAATAAGACAATAAATGATTTCTTTTAAAATTCTGCATTACATCTAAATTAACTCTTCTTCAACTTTGATGTTTTTGTAAATTTTCGCCGACTTACAATGACTTTATAATTATAGAAGAAATCAATCAAATGGCACAATGCCGACCGATTCTGGGTACTTTTTTGTGAGGCCAATCTTTTCCCTTTTTATTACATCTTCCTTATTTTTCAGTAGACTTTGTTGCATTCAACATTTCAACACATTTTGAATGACAAGCAAAGAATCTGTGTATGAAAGTATGTGTTGAAAAGCATTAAAAACGGCTGCAACAATGACTTTTGCAACTGATTGTGTACTGCAAGGATATTGCTTAAAATGCAATTTAATTTCATGAAAACAAAGGCAATGAAAAATAAAAATGAGTTCCTGGTCACAAGATCTTTAGCTCAAAGTCATGTCATTGCATTTGATTGTTCTACCCATCATTATGTTAAACATGCTTAAGCATGATGCGTAGAATATAATGTAATTTCAATTAATTACACCTTAAGTTATGGTAATTTAATAAGATGTTCAAGATATCTTCTTTCTTAAAATTTTATTATTATGGGTTACGTTAGAGTTAAAGATATATTGGCAATAATCTTTGTAAGCTTTACAAATTCCAAATTACACTTCTCTTTGAAGTATCCTGTCTTTTGTTAATATCAACTGAATAAGCAGTTAATGATGAGAATGAGGAAAATACGTGTCTTCTTTCTGAGATAATGTCATTAAAAGAAATTTAATATGGTTAAAATATTTGTCATATAAATATGTAGATATTGTTGGTTATATACAAGCAGGAAATTGTTATGTAATTAAAAAGTTATTATAATAGAGATGAAAAAAAAATAATTTTTTTTTTGGGTTTTTACGAACAAATTTTTTGTGGTAAGATTTATGAAGGACTGCATATTAATGCTCCACAAGTTCATAACCACTTATAATATTTAATAAATTCTGCATTTAATTCCATTTAGTAAAATACCTAGTAAGTTTAGGTAGGTTGTCTCTATGTTTTCAGTACAACGTGATAAGCATTTCAGCTGGAATTGAAGTATAAACAAAGTTTATTTCCAGTCAAGTGTTGAAATATATTTTTATTAAATTTTATTTCAATAGCATACGGTATTCAAGCAAAAATGAGACTTAAATTGAAATCGAACATTATGTTAATACAGTTCAATTTAATTATTGAATTAAATTTCAAAGCCAGCCGATTTTTTAAATTGATTTAAAGCTTCTCAATTTTAAAATGTTCCAAAATTATAAATCAAATTTTGTATTTTTATTGACATGAAAATTATAATATGTATTGTTAACAGTACCTAATAAGAATTTTAGCTGTAATTCAACTGTAAATCAAGTTTATTTCCAGCCATAGACTCAAATTTCAAGTGTTGAAATATATTTGTATTAGACTTTATTTCAATAACATACTATTTAAACAAAAATGAAATTTGAATTCAAATTGAATATTACAATGTTAATACAATTCATTTCACCCGCCGAATTAAAGTGTAGAGCAAGTCGAACAACAAATTTAATTCAAGCTTTGAATTACAACGTAGTTCAAGCTTATAAAAAAGCACAATTCAAGCTGTTATCAATTATTATTTTGCTGTTCTAAAGAATTTTAAATACGAAGTATTTTTTATTTTCCATAAAATTTGCGTTGTAAAATTCTTATTGTCTAAGATCAGTAAATTATTACAGAAAAAAAAAATATAATCTGAAGTTCAGGTAACTTAAAGCAAAAAACTAAGTTCTTTTTGTTAGAAACCTTCGTTCTGAGGTATGTCACACCCACCCAGTGTTGCCATCAGTATGGCAAAATCCCTACATGTAGGTTTTTTCGCTATTAAAATATAAGCGTAGGGATAATCGGACAGATTTTTCATATTCTCGAAAATTTAAGTTTTTTTTTTCTAATTTTGCATTATTTGTGGAATAAATGCAGACAAATTTATTTGTAATATTTTATTGTTCAAATCGCTGTGTTTTACCAATAAACGCTTAAAAATAAATATATTAAATTGACGCCACCAATAAATACGTATCATTTTACAAAATTCAGTTCAAAGCAACTAAATTAATTTTAATTTTCTGCTGAGTTTCTATGTTGAGACCACGGCAGGCTTAATTTTGTTCAGCATACTGTAAAGCATAATGGAGGGAATATTATGGCATAGGTGTGTGTCTCAAAGAGGTGTGTAAAGTAAATATCGCAAATAATGTAATTGGTAAAATACTTCAGAAAAATTTTTTAAATCAGCTGACAAAATGAAATTAAGATAGATTCTCTTCTAACAGGACAACGATTACGAATATGTACGAGTATTATGCATTGCAGTAATTTTATTTTATTTATTTTTTATTTGTTTTTTTATTTAAAACCAAATATGGGAATGGGAAATAATCCATAAAAATTAAATTTTCTACTTTGTCTTTTTCAAAACTATATTTTTTTATATACTTTACTATTTTATAATTTAATATGAGTTTTGAAAATATCACAAGTGCATTTTTATTCTTAGCAACATGATCGTATATATTTGTTACGAATTTATGCTTTCAATTGTCGCCTTGTGTAGGTGATACAAGCGATGAGCAAGAAGAGTGACCTTATCAAGATTTGGCGAAAATAGAAAGACGCTATCAAGGATTTCGGGACGACGGCATGATGAGTGGCTCCAAAGCTTGAAATAGATCCTAAACAATACAAACGACTCAGCTAGACTATTCTTCATTTCTATATTTTCACTTCTTATTGAATAAAATATACATTAAATAAACTTTGGTTTTCTTTAAAATATTATTGAAATGCAAGCTGAATTCCAATAAATTTGAAGCACTTGGTTTTAAATGATTTGAGTACTTATTAGGATGTCTCCTCACATTTTTATTTTATTTATTTATTTATTTATTAGATCTATGGAAATTTCATTCCGTACAGACAAAAGTTATATAGTCTAAGAAAAATACAAAATTTACAAAATGAAAATTATTAATTCAAATACAATATAATCAATTTAAATACAGTATTATTTTTCTTTTGAAAATTTCATTACTCGCAGAAAAATCAATTAAATGACATAGATTATTAAATTGTAAGCATATCTGACGAAAGTAATCAATATTGGCATATACAGATCTGTGATATTTAATGTTTATTAACTGAAAGTAGCGGGAAGGCTTAACGGGAACATTAAAAATAATTTTGCTTAGAAGAAAATCGGAATGAACATCACCACGTATTAAATTGAATACAAATGAAAACTTAGCATTATTTTTCGGTTTTTTAAAGTAGGTATGTAGCTTAATTAGAGCGAGTCTGCTTTCATATGAAGGAAGTACATATGAGTTCCATCCAAGTCCTCTCAGACAAAATAAAAGAAGAAAGATCCGTATTCAAGAATCGGTCGAACCAAAGATGTATATAACTGCTTCGTTATGTATGGATCGCAAAACTCCTTCGACCAACGGTGCATAAATCCCAATACTCCACTAGCTTTATTAACTATCATAAAAATAGAATAGAATGTTAATTTATGGTCCAATAAAATTCCAAGATCATTTATAATAGAAACCATTTCTAGAGTTGTTCCTTTGAAGTGATAAGAAGTATCAAACTATTGTGAATGATAAAACGACATATGTTTACATTTCTTGATATTCACGTCCAATAAATTAATCACACCATTGAAAAAAATATTCGATGTCTCTTTGAAGAGATGATTGATCAGAAATATTATTAAAGGAGTTAAAAATTTTGCGTTATCCGCATACATAAAAACATTTGTACTGCAAATTACAGACGGTAGGTCGTTGATAAATAATGTAAACAATACAGGATCCAAAAGACTATCCTGTGGCACTCCAGAAGGGACATAAATAACCTTAGAAACAGCATTTTTATATATTACTTGTCGAGTTCTGCCAGAAAAATACGAATTAAGCCAGTGAATTAAATTGTTGCTAAACCGCATTTATGAGAGTTTAAAAAGTAAAATGTCATAATTAACTTTATCAAAGGCCTTACTAAAATCAGAGTAGACAACATAAGCTTGCTTAGAATTAATAAAACCATCATTTATATGAGTTATAAGTTCCAATATATTAGCAGCTGTAGATCGTGATTTTTGAAAATTACGTTGACATGAAGATAAAAGGGATGAAACTTGATGACAAACACTTTCGGTTAAAATCTTTTCTAAAAGTTTAGGTATTGCATGCAACTTGGCGATTCCTCGATAATTCGAAACTTCAAGTATGCTTCCATTTTTGGATAAACGAATTTTGAATGATCTTTTCCAAATCCAAAGTAAGTATCCCATTTCAAGGAACTTATTGAAAATTACAGTCAAAGGACCACAAAGAAGTTCAAAACAATTTTTAAGGATACAATTAGGTATTCCGTCAGGACCAACATAACATGAATTCTGCAATAATCTAAAGCTTGATAACATTGTTTCAGTACCGATTGAAGAAAAATGTATATTCGATGTGGACACAATATTACAAGGGTAAGCGGTCTGCTGCTCAAATGATTTATTAGAGTACGTAGTAGCAAAAGAATCAGTAAATAGGTTACTAACAGACATCCTCAGCACAGCTAGAACCAAATTTCAAGTACGAAGAATAAGCATTAGCACGGCGCTTAGAGTTAATAAGGTTATAAAAAACTTTAGTGTTAATTTTCACTTTTCTTTTCATTCTGCTTAAATAACTGTTGTATTCAAATTTGTTGGTGGTAATATATTCAGATGTTAGGAAACAGTAATTAATAAAATCATCATGAGATCCAGACAGTTTATATCTTTTATATACCTTGTTTTTCCTATTTTTTATAATTGATAAAGATGATTACTCCATGGGGGTGCCATATTACTCCGAATCAAGATTTTGGGCACCGCTTCAGAAACGCAGTGATGCAAAACAGCATAAAAATTCGATACTATTCTATCCAAGTTATATCCAATGACATTTAAAAAGATTTATATACGAAGGGTGGTTAACAAGGACTAAATCCAGAAGTTTTCCAAATGTATTGGTGATGTAATTAATTTGAAAAAGACCACCAGCAGGCAGAGACTAAATAAATTCATTCATTCCCAGAGGAATCAGGTAGTTGACATTAAGAGGTCTGTCCCATAGTATATTAGGTATATTAAAGTCTCCAAGTGCAGTAAATAAATCATATGGTTTAGATTGATCAAGAACTAATTTTATTGCCGAAAAATGGTTATTGTAAACTTTCGCATCAGAGTTGGGAGGTATATACGAACATGAAATGTAAAGATATGTAGTATAAAGTTTAATTTTTACGGCAAAAAACTAAGTATCTTCACTAGACGGAATAGTTATATGTTCACAAGGAAGAATATCAACAACTGCTATAAGAACACCACCGCCAGTTTTATGAAGTAGATCATATCTAAAAATTTTATACATTGGGCATAAAATTTCAGAATTAAAAACATTTGTTCTATTATTTAACCAGATTTCTGTAATAGCAATAATATGGTGGGAAAATTCAAAACTGTCAGCAGAAAGATAAGTTAATTTCGTCCGCCCGGGCATATTTTGGTACCCAATGTTTATGGGGTAAAGATTAAAAGAGTTTTCTAGTTTTTTGGAGCAGTGTTTTGCGCAGGTAACTAAACAAAATCAGACCGAGAGCAGTTTCTAAATTCGTGAGATACTTTTCAATTTTTGTGTTTTGACTTACAATGGGGGGATGTAGTAAATATTACGCACATACATACACAGTCTCACGAAAGTATACATAACTCCAAAAAATATGATTTTTAATACAAAATATTAATAAAAATGATCCAATATTTTTTATTTGTTCACATTATATTTAATTAGAAAAAAAAAACTTATAAAATAAATAAGTAAAACAATAACATTAAAATTTCAGTTTTAGTTTTTTGGTAAATTTACAAAAATTTAAGTACGATCTAAATAATGGACATTAAAAAATTTCATTTAGCTTTTATAACATCTGCTAATGGGGATGGCATGTATAAGGCTAATTTTTTTGTTGTCTCGGGGTAAGTTTTTCCCACTCCTCCATTAAAGCCTTCTTCAGAGCTGAAACTGACGAAATATGAGGTTTTCTAAGGTTACGCTTCAAAACATCCCATATATAATAATAATAGTATAATATATATAATAATAATAGTATATTTATAATAGTATATTTTCGTGGGAGTACACCCACTAACTTCTTTCGAGTCTAATGTTACGTTTCTATCGCAAAGATAACACGAAACTACAAAAAAATACTTGAGAAGTGATTTTTTTGATAGGCGCTATCGAGTACAACAAGAATGTATTTTTGATATTTTCGAAACACCTTAAAATATTTGTAATACTTGCTCTTTGTTATATGCAGATAAGCGCCTGTTTAACTTCGGTTATTTTTTCTTATATTTTGCTTAACAACTATAATAGTACAATTTATAGGGTTCGCCAAATAATTTTTCTTTTTTTTTGAAAATGCTATAAAAAAACTACTAAATATTTTCTAAAATTTCTTTTTTTATTTGAAAGTACAATCCTTCCGGTTATTAATGGAAAATAATTTCATTCAAATGACTGCCTCGGCTGGCCATGCTGTAGCCTACAAGATCGGTCCAATTTTTAAGCACATTATCGATTGTGTGGCAATGGCTCCGAGAATATTGTCCTTTAAAGCGTCAATTGTCTCTGGCTTGTTGGCGTAACACTTATCTTTGACGGCACCCCTCAAATAATAGTGCGACGGTGTCAAATCGCAGCTCCAAGTAGCCAAACGACATCAGCTCTGCGGCTGATAATGCGATCTTCAAAAACAGGGCGCAAAACATCGGGAGTAGCTTCGGCTGTGTGGCGGCGCTACATCCTGTTGAAAACAAATGTTGCTAATATCCTCCTCTTCAATTTTTGTAAACAAAATTTCGTTCAACATGGCCCGATTACGATCGCCATTGACTGTAACGGCTACTCCTTGCTCATTTTTGAAGAAAAATGGCCGAATTATGACTCTGGACCAAAATCCGCACCAAACAGTGACTCATCTTGGGTGTATCGGCTTTTCAATGTATGCGTGCGGATTTTCTGTGCCCCAAATGCGACAATTTTGCTTGTTTACATACCCGCCAAGATCAAAATGAGCTTCATATGAAAAGATGATTTTTTGGCAAAATCGGCATTTTCTGTAAGTCGATTGCAGGCCCAGATTCCCAGCGTTGTTCAAGCGTATATACAATCATATTCGCTCAGCGGAAGGATAAAACTAATTATCTGTCAAATCAGACATGAGCTAAGTGTTACCATTCACGAAATAAGCACTAGTTGAAAAAAAACGTTTGATGGCGGACCCTTTATTATACTTATTTACATATATATAGGCACACATACGTACTTTTGTTGTTCGTACAAATAAAAGTTTGTAAGTCTCTATATTGTAAAAATATATGCGCATATGTATGAACATTTACTTCAAAAAAGATTAATATTTGTGTAGTTTAAAACATTTAAAACATAATTTGGCTTATTGTTTTCGTAGCATTCAAAATAAGAAGTTCCATTCCATTCGAGAAAAAAATTTTGTAGCCTTTATGTTTAACTAAATAAGCTCTAATTAAGAACAAATTTTATAAAGAAATTTCATTTAAGTGTGTTCGTTTTCTTGCCTGTAAAAAATATTACAGGCTCGAAGCAGTCTTAAGTATAAGCTACTAACTTAGTTGAGTATCCAACTATTTAAAGTTTCTCTGCAGACGCGGAAAGAATAAACAGAAACTTTTTCAATAACTTATACTATATGTACATATTTCGTTGAAGTAGTTTTGTGAAATACTTATGTGATTATTTCTCAAATAGACACATTTTTTAAACTTAGAGTATTTTATATGTATAAAGCTTTTTAGTAAAGCAAATAATAAAAAAGTCATACAAATACTAGCAATTATTGACAACAATAACAATTGTAACCAATTTGTGGTAAATGGACGATATTTCTGTTTTCTGCTGTGGAAGTGAAACATGACTCTGAAATTTTCTTAAAATTTCAGATATACAATTTCCGGCACCTATACTTTGAATCTTTTGCTAAAGCAAAGTTTCATAGGCATGATATCCTGGACAGAAAATTGGATAGAATCGCCGACTCATTCCGGCTATCACCATTTAGGTGATAATGGGCCGGATAAGGGCACTATACGGTATATACTTAGTATCATTTTCGGAGAAACACCCCTTAGACCTGTCTAACTATAGCTCAAAGCGACTTGCCAAAAAAGCTTTGTCGCTGTGATTCCAACTAAGCCTCCTGTTCAGACTGGCTCCTAGATATTTAACCTCTTTAAAGAGTACCCAGAATGGTGGTACGCAGAAAAGAATTACAGTCTCTTTGTAAAAACCACAACAACCATTTATGACGGTCGTTCTTGAGTTCATCAATCTGATATCTCGTTCAGAGTAATCCTCATGAGGTCGCACAAGGTTATCAGCATATCCAATTAATCCGACTCCTCTATGAGAAAACAAGCGATCGCTTATAAACGTCCATAACGATAGAGATAGCCCTCACTAAGGGCACCCTTTTGACGCCATCATCGTGGGACGAACCGGAGATCCCGCTCCTAAAAATGCACTTATAAAAGTCATAATCGACTTTTTCGCACCTTTTCGCTTCAATGACCTAGTTTTTATTGTCAAAATCATCCTCGATTTCCAAGAAGGCAAAAAGAGCAATTTCCCTATCGAAAACTGTTTTTTTTTGTATATTTTTAATTTTTCTTAGTACAGCTTTATTTTAGACATTTGAAATATTGGATAGAAATTGTGCTTCAAAATAATAACCAGTGAGCCAAAAATTTAAGGTAATATAAAACCGTTTAAAAGTTATGAAAAAATAAAAAAAAAATGGACCTAAGGGCTTAAATCTAAGAGCGGGGTTAAATGAAAAAAATCGAGCTGCACAGTTGAATAAGAAAATTGAACAAGTTATGGAAGAAGATAAAAATTAATTGTAAAGATATAATAAATGGAATAGTCTTGAAGAAGCTATACTAAAGGGTCCGCCATCTAACGTTTTTTTTCAACTAGTGCTTATTTCGTGAATGGTAACACTTAGCTCATGTCTGATATGACAGATAATTAGTTTTATCCTTCCACTGAACGAATACGGTTGTGTATACGCTTGAACAACGCTGGGAATCTGGGCCTGCGATTGACAGAAGATGCCGATTTTGCCAAAAAAATCATCTTTTCAGATGAAGTTCATTTTGATCTTGGCGGGTATGTAAACAAGCAAAATTGTCGCATTTGTGGCACAGAAAACCCGCACCTATACATTAAAAAGCCGATACACCCAAGACGAGTCACTGTTTGGTGCGAATTTTGGTTCAGAGGTAAAATTGGGACATTTTTCTTCGAAAATGAGCAAGGAGTGGCCGTCACAATCAATGGCGATCGTTATCGGGCCATGTTAAACGAATGTTGTTCACAAAAATTGAAGAGGAGGATATTAGCAACATTTGTTTCAACAGGACGGCGCTACGTGCCACACAGCCGAAGCTACACTCGCCCTGTTTTTGAAGATCGCATTATCAGCCGCAGAGCTAATGTCATTTGGCCACCTAGGAGCTGCGATTTGACATCGTTGGACTATTATTTGTGGGGTGCCCTCAAAGATAACTGTTAAGCCAACAGGCCAGAGACAATTGGCGCTTTAAAGAAGAATATTCGTGAAGCCATTGGTGAAATACAGCTGCACACAATCGATAATGTGCTTAAAAATTGGACCGATCGTGTAGGCTACTGCATTGCCAGCCGAGGCAGCCATTTGAATGAAATTATTTTCCACTATTAACTGGAAGGATTGTACTTTCAAATAAAAACAGAAAGTTGAGAATATATTCAGTAGTTTTTATTTTATAGCATTTTCAAAAAAAATATAAAAAATAATAATGATAATAATAATTTATTTGGCGGACCCTTTATATACTCTCTAAGGTAGTAAATAAAGAAAATGAGACTTAAAAAAACCATGTTTAACTTTTTAGTATAGAGTTGAATTTGAACAGTTCGAATTTGAATTTTTCTGCCATTCACTTATGACACTTATTAGTACATATATCAATAAAGTTTCTTGCAGTGCAAAATATTATATACTACAGTTTTCCTTCTTGTTGTTTTTTTTTTTAACTTTTAATGCTAAATATCAAATTGCTAGTGCTGTTAAGTCGTTTAGAATCTTGAATTTACATCTGGTTCCTGTTTAAATTCAATGCCGTTAAAAATACAAGTGCTCTGAAACCGTTCAAAAGACGTGCGTGTTGTCTTCTCCATCTGGTATCTGGTTATTTTTAGAAGTTGTAAAATTTATAATCCTGATTTTTAAGAGGAAATTAGCAACTAATTTATAGTATTATATTTCAAAAGAAAATGAAAAAGACTTATAATTATTGCGTTTTGGTCATTTAAATAATTCAAGATCAGCCATGTTCTCTCTCTTCTAACATTTCTAACATGAAAATAACAAGTAATGTAAGAAAATAAAATGAAAACTCTTAAATGAATTAGAGTACTTAAAGGCAGATAGTAGAAATGTTGCAGGTAATTAAAAATGCAACTACAACAAGATTTTTAACGTTCCACCGTCGCGGGAAGACGGCAATGCAGTATCAGCATGCATTTTTATCCATCTGTAGAAGCATATCTGTAACTATGCATACGACAACAACAAGAACAATATTAGCAACAGCAATTGCGACAACGACATCGTACGCACTAAACAGTAATACAGACTAAAACTTAAAAACAGCCAACTTGTTAAAATTTCAATTGGCACTTAAGTGTTTTTGACCATAAAAAAGCGATTTTTTTTCTTTTCTTTTTTTCATTTATCAAGTGCCATAAAAAATGGAAACCGTGAATAAAGTTACACTCAATTGCAGTGTACGAAAAATTGTAAGTTTAAATACCTTAAGCGTGTAAGGCCTGTGGTTTGTAAGAAAATCGTAAAAAAGATTTGAAATCTGAGCAAAACTTCAGGCACCAAGTAACTATGCCCAGACACCATTTCGAAACACTTTTGGAGAAAAAACAATTCGAAAAAAATTAGTTCTTTTCAAAGTAAATTAAAACAAACAGTATTAAATGAAGAAGGCTACTGGTCATAACCATATTTAATGACAAACGACATTTTTATAAAGATGCGTGTAACAATTGTCATATATCGTTAGAACTAACGAGCAAGAATATCTACTTAAATTACTCTTATCTTTCTGCCAACTCTACATTTGTGAATAAAATATTACTGAAAATAGTGAAAATAAATTAGTACCAATTGATTATTATTTTGTCCACATTCGAATTTATCTATTTGTACAGAGTGAATAGTTGCAACTTCATATTGATGTTTGCACTCAAAGAAAAAATGAAAATTTTATTTAATGAATTTATATTTCCATATAGGGTACTTGTTAAAGATATTTTAAATCGTTAGATGGAGTAAAATCTACTGGTTGCGATCTGAATTAATTGAGTTTATATGTGTAAAAAAAATAAGCTCAAACGTATAAAATATATATTTGATTGCTTTGTAACATTAGTTTCAACAATAAAAATAGATAAAAACTTTGTTAATCAGTCGACGAATCAAGAAAAACCGGAACAATAATAAGCAAAAAGAATTCAGAGTAATACAATAATTATAATTCTATGGAAGAATACCATATGTTTGACAATCTTAAGATTGACAACGCTTTAAATTAACATTGCACAGTTATCAGCCATAATAAAGGGTGTCCCAAAATTAACGCAAGTGTTGAATTGAATAGAAAACATAGTTTTTAGTCTTTTGATCGTTATTTTTTTATTGAATCATAAAGTATATGGCACAGGGTTATTTATGGAATAAATCATCTGGCAGATGGCCTCCACAGGTTTGCATGCACATACGCTCTCGTTTATTGAAATTTTCCATGAGCATTGACGCAGTGTTGAATTCCATCCTTTAATGTAAGGATGGTTATGGGCTTGTTAGCATAGGCCTGTGATATCAAATAACCTCTTAAAAAGAAATCAAATGGTGCTAAATCACACGATCTAAGGGACCAATTCTGACAACCGAAACGAGGGAGTAAACAACCTAAAAATATATCATGCAGTAATTGAATTGTTTCAATTATGGATGTACCACAGGTGCCACAGTCTTGTTGAAGACACATTTTGGCCACATCAATATAATCCAATTTCGGTAGAAAGAATGTGTTATCATGTCGCGATATCGAGCACCAGTAATAGTCACTGCTTGACCAACGTTGTGGATGCATTTCTTTTTCGACAATTACATGTAGGTTCTCAGAACGCCAGAAGCTTAAGTTTCGGCGATTAACAAAGGCATGAAGATGAAGATCTGCTTCATCACTAAGGATGATTTTGCTCGAAAAATGTTGATGTTCAATAACCCATTCAACGACGAGTCGTTCTACCGTGTAACGCTCCATTTTTAATAGTCCTAAACTGTCAGCTGTCGAATTGTTTTTTTAGGACTGCCAATACTTTAGTGCACAAATGGTGACAAATTCAAATCTTGCGTTATACACCCTTTAGAACGTTACAATCAGATATCACATCAAGAAAATTATTGAGAAATAAGAAGACTCAATAAAAGGAACTTAAAGACAAAAAAAAAAAAAAAAATTGGAATATAGCACAGTTTGTTATAGGAATGAGATCAGATTATTGTATCAATAGCTTCACTAAATTTGGCTAGTAGCCGTTTGTGCTTCAACCTCTGACAACACTTATACTAAATTCAAAAAGTTACGATGATGCAAAGGCATTACAAAATTAGTCCAAAAATTTTAAAAATATTGAATTTTAAAATTATGGATGTTAAAAGGAGTACCACGGATTCCTCATTACGGACCTATACACTAGTGCTAGTCCCATAACTATAAACGTAGGAGTTCGCCAATTGTATTATTATTATTGATAACATCATGGCGAAAGGAGCATCAACGGTAAGGGACATCGTACGGCGTCTCAATGGCCGCCTCGAAAATTTTGATTATGTGGACAACATACTTATGTCTGTTATCACACAAATTCCAGAACATGCATGAAGCTCAATGAAGTCAATACTGAAGCTGCAACATTCGTTTTTAAGATCAATATACGTAAGACCAAAGCAATGACAATTAATTAGCTTTACACTGCAGCAGACGTCCACACGTTTTGCTATCTGGGTTGCTGTAACAACACTGATGGATCCAAGGAAGACGTTATGAATCGTATTAATAGAGCCAGACAAGCCTATAGTCAACTGAACCAAGTGTAATGATGGATGATATAAATCGATGTATTAAAAACACTAGATGTAATTCGTTGTGACATCGAAACAATGCGGTGATTTTTTATTGATCAACATCGATGTATTTTAATTGATGCAGCGAAGTAAAAACTTAATACAAATATTTTATAGTCTAAGTCAAATGTCATTATACACTTTTTTAACGCCAAACAACAATTTGAGATCGAAGCAACAAACAAACTATTATTATTATTAACTAACCGAAAATAAATGTTGCCAGAAAGAAACCCCTAACAAATTTTTATGATTTTTATTTTAATGAATTTTTGTTCTAGGAGAGAATTTCGAAAGACAAACGATTTTTATTTGTGAGTTATTTTACATGTTTGGGTCATCTATGTATATAATAAATAGACAATCACGTGTTTTGTAATCTCTTTTACGCCTGTACTGTTGTATTGATTTTGAAAAGATATATGTATAATATACATTGTATATGATTTTAAAGCATTTACTCTACAAGTATGCACAATGTCAATTTTATTTAAATCGATTCAGTACTTTAGGAGTAATATGACTAAAAAATTATTACGAACACCAATAAACAAAACACGTATTTTATGCTTAAGGCCAAGATACATAGAATTCGTCTTTTTGCTTCTTACATATCTTTCAATATCTTAAGTTAAAAATAGTTCAAATTCAGTTCAAAACGCATAAAAAATTTACCAAAACAAATTTTTCTCACATTTGGTATTATCAACTAACTTTTTACACAAAAATTAGAAAATGTTTACATTATATTTAGCGGATAATAAAAGCATTTTTCAAACCTTTAATATTTGGTAGTAGCTTTTTCAACCAATTAACCAATTTCTTTAAACCATAATCTGCCGGCATTTTTTGTAATTCTTCCATTGCTGCAGTTATATATAAAGTTCTATGGTCAGCGTTTAGCTACTTTTTTTGCAAAAACCCAAAAATTTTTAATATGGTTCAAGTCGGGGGCTTGTGCAGAAGTGTCTATAACTTTTATTCTCAGAATCGTTGTCTTGATAATATTTAAACTGTGGTTTGTTGTCCCTGCGGAACCCGAGTTTCCTAGTGCTGCTTATCAAGTGGGTCTTTAAAACGTCTTAGTATTGCCGTGCATCCAAGGTCTTTTACGCTTTCCCTTAAGACAAATACTGACATTTTTTAAAACTTAACAGTGGAATGATAATGTTCTTTTCTATCGATATTGAGGATTTTCTCCACACTCTTGAAGGCCCATCGTTGTAATACTACACCTTTTTCATTTTAGCACAAATTCTAATGTTATGACAATAGTGAGACGGTTGTTAAACGTTCATAATGGCGACGGGAAAACGCTTTTCTATGTTTGCTACAGATAATAATGATTTCCTTTGTACTGCTCTTTATTATTATTTATATTTTAAAACTGCCTGTCGAACCGTTTAATGACAATCGACAACACTACACTCCTCTTCTTCCTCTTTGAGGATTTTGAGCAAATTTTGTAATAATAATACGCTCTGCATACTTACTTATTATGATCTTAAGGCCAATTCCCCCTTTAACTTCAATCTTGCGTTTTCGTCAGCTCGATTTTGTACATTGTAAATCGTTTTTCTTGTCACCAAAAGCATTTCCGATAAATCGGCTATACCCTTTTACAATTAATGATTATATTAAATCAACTGAATGACATTGTAAGATAACCATTTTCGTGGCATCTTTTAAATTATGTAGTAATGAACTTAATGAGATTTGCATTTAAAAAAAAAATATCACCAACTTATTTACAAAATTGCAGAAAACAATAACTAAATCCAAACATAACGACAAAGCACATTAAATAAATGCTAAGCTGTGTAAAAAGCGATAGTATGTAAAGAGTTATTTGAATCTAAAAAAATTGGTTAATGTGTGTTTTAGTTGTATTTTTCGCTTAATTTACAATAAACTGGAATATTTTTGGCGAAAATCCTTTGAAGATACTGCATAAATTCTCTACAACAAAAAAATATGTGTGTAGTAATAAACTCTGATTTTTTATTGCCAATTAAATTTAAAAAAGCTTATTATTTTTAAATGTGTAAACTCATTCTTGACATACTGTATATCAATTAAAAAATATTTACATGTATATTTCTATGATGGAGTCGATTGTGTCGGCTGTTGTTGTTGTTCTGAGAAGTATAATAAAAGTGAATATATGGACTAACCATTACATCGGACTTGGAAGAGCAATAAATCAGAAGATATATTGTATCATGAACTTCCAATTTATTTGAGTACTTCTGTCGGAAAACTGAAAGAAAATCCATTGAAAATGTGGAAAGATTACAAAACGCTATTTCCAAAACTATATTGTTCTGATTTTATTACTGAAGCGCTACCTAATTAATGCTGCCATTAGAAAAATCGAGCTAAGCGATTTAATATGTATGCAAAAATTAATCTGGCGTTACGTAACATTTCGATGGAAATGATCATATTCAAGATCGCCTTTGAATAACTAAATATGTTGAGAATATCCGCTTCGTCGGAAACATTATTTTGCAAAAGTTTAGATAAACTTTTATTTCGACAAAAAATAATAGGATATACATGTTAATAATTTCAAATAATATAATTTCAAATTCATAGAGGAAGGTTTTTTTTTTTAGTTATACGAGCTACGGCTGGGGAATCTTCAAAAGATATTGATAGTCCGGACTGACCAATATGCACGATTCGCGATAAGACTTACTATCTGGCTGCTTCCCCTTTTCGCAGATCTTGCCCTCTCGGCCAATCTCTGACGCACCAAGATTTCCTTTGCGAAAACGCACACCAAGTCCCAATTCCTGGCTGAGGTCAGCATTCGTCCAACAATGTTGGCACAATCCGGGATCGAATCGCCGTTTCCAGGGAACGCCTTTGATCTTCATACCGCGGGCAGTCAAAGAAAATATGACCCGCGGTTTCGGTCACATTCGGACAATCCGGACACACATCATCGTCGTCGTGCCCATATTTAAAAAGGTAAGCCCTAAAGCATCCATGACCGCTCAACAACTGATTCAGGTAATAATTTACCTGCCCGTGTCTCCTTCCTACCCAATCAGCCACACTCGGTATGAGCGTGTGGGTCCATCTTCCCCTCAAGGAGTTATCCCAATCATGTTGCCACCTTTCCATAGCACCTTCATCCAGTCGGCCCGCGTTTGCCGACCCTGATCTTGCCGACCATGTTCACAACTCTCTATATGGAATCAACTGTAAAGCGTGCTTTCCGGAAGCCAAATTGGCGGTCCGATAAACCTGATCCATTCGAAGCTGTCTCCAATCTCCTGTAGATTATCTTCTCCGGCAATTTGCCGGCTGTGTCAATTATACAGAGTGGGCGAT
This sequence comes from Wohlfahrtia magnifica, assembly GCA_023159175.1. Lineage (NCBI taxonomy): Eukaryota > Metazoa > Arthropoda > Insecta > Diptera > Sarcophagidae > Wohlfahrtia > Wohlfahrtia magnifica. Next base: position 1,326,698 of record JAKWBJ010000504.1, on the reverse strand, counting down.
ATCCGGATGCATCCTGTCTGTTATTGCCTTCGGGATGAGCACCAGCCTTTGCCTTTTCCAGATCCTAGGCAGTGTCCTCTGTTTGATACAAGCATCAGACACTTTTCTAAACATTTCCGCCTTGCTCTCAACAGCCATCCTTAATGCAATATTTGGAATTCCTTCAACTCCTGGTGCCTTTTTCAGCCTAATATCCTTACACACTGCCTCAAATTCCTGGCTGCCAACTTCCGGAATTTCAAGGTGGGGTGATCCTTCTTGTACAGAGTAGGTTATTTCGGCCCCACGCGGGAAAATCCTTCGACAATTGATCTCAGTCTGGACGCAGATGTTATGGGTGGTCGTCGAAAACTATTCAGTTTCCTCATCACAACTTTATATCCTGTACCCCAAGGGTTGTTCTCTACGTCATAACACATATCTCTGTAGCATCTTTCCTTGCCCTGCGCAATGGCCCTTTCAAGCAGGATCTTAACGTTCTGTACTCCCCTTGAAGTTCTGTAAAGTTGTAACGGCCTCTCGCCCTCTGGCATACCCGCCGTGCATGGTTACACCTACGCCTTATCTCAGCTATTTCTGCATTCCACCAGTATACATTCTTTCTGCCAGGTCTATGGAAATTTCTTACCATGGATGCATCGCAAGCTTCCGTGACCCGCCGCATCAGTTCAGCTGCCATATCGTTCGTGCCACCGGTTAACTGGCTGTCCTCCATCGCAAAAACAAAGGCCTCCTTGTCAAAGGTGGAATCCCTCCATCGGGGACCCGGAGAGACCACAGGTAAAGTTGAGCCGATGGAACGTTCGCGTATGTCAAAGATAATAGCGTGCGGTCGCTGTGCGTGATTACGTCAGATACGCTCCAGTCAGTCGAGATTGCCAGGGCATTGCTGACAATGTCAGGTCTATCCTGGAGCTTCTTCCGTTCCTCGAGAATGTATCCCTTTGACCGCTGCTCAGCAACACCACATCCAGTGCTGCAAATGCCTATAGTAAACACTCTCCCCTCGGGTTCGTGTAGACTGAACCCCATTCAATTGCCCATGCATTTAAATCTCCAGCAATAACCCCAGGCCGTAGATCCTTTGCCCTGTTGACAAGGTCATCCAGTCTGATTCCATACTCCTCGATTGACAAGCCCAGGGGGAAGTAGCAGCTAAAGAAGTGCACTCCACCAACAGTACCCTCAACAAAACACTCCCTCTTATTATCAACATTCTCCAGTAGGAAATTACCACAAGACCATATCGAAGCCTTGTTGCACCCACTGTTAGCCCAGCGGTGATTTTCGGGTACTCTATAATGCTCACTCAATAATGCCAAGTCTATTTTCTGGTCTCTCATAGTTTGCCCCAGGATATCCTGCGCGGCTTCGTAGTGGTTCAGATTCAGCTGAAGGATTCTCATTTCCGCTAACTTAGTAACTTCCGGCGGGCAGACAGGTAGTTGGGGCATTTAGGCCCCCGTGATGGGTTTGGCATAACCATTCTGACGGCCCCTACAAAGTAGACATAGTGGGTTACCCTGGCAGGTTCTAGCGAAGTGATCCTGCCCGACGCACTTGTAGCACCTTCCGGACCAGTCTCTCTCACCTCGGCACTCTCTGGCCACATGCCCAAAGTCAAGACACCTGAAGCAGCTTTTTGGAACTACTTTCCTACGTAGACGTCAAACTGTCCACCTCACTGGAATTGAAATAACAGCCGTTCGCGTGTCTCCAGGAACACTTCTTATAGTCTTGAGCGCAGAAGCTTCTAATTCGTCTATTTGCTCCTTCCATGCATTTATTATCTCGTCTTCCGTAGCTACTTCATCTAGATACCTTAGCTCGAAGGTTGCCTCCCGAGTAAGTGTCCTAATCTCAACATCCTCCGATAGCACATTCTTCAATTTAGACCGATGCAACTCGGCCGTCATTTCGGAAGACCTTTTAAATTCGAGGAGAATTTCTCCCCTCTGGGTCTTCTTAACCAGGTGAACATCATCGCCAACTGTTTTAAGCTCAGGGGCGCTTCTCACTGTTCTAAGCAAATCCGCGTACGATAGCTTTTCTGTGGGCTTAATTATTACCACATCTGGCCTGGATTACTGCGTTTTCTTGTCTGGGTAATCCACTCGTTAGGCTTCTGATTGCCTTCATCTTGACTGAACTGCCCATCTATAATGCGGTTCGGTTCATCCACCCCGGTGGCATCAGTAGTCTCAGCAGGTACCTTATTCAGGTCTTTCGATGTCCCATTAGTTTTCTTCCCCGAGCGACCAGGCTTGGTCTTTTTAGACGGAGTTCTCCTGCCACTCTCAGTCTCCTCCCTTATTCTTTTTGACGTGGTTGTTAATGGTCCCATTTGAATCGTCTGCGTTCATCTGTCATTAGTTCTGACCTTGTTCGCCGTTAATTGGGATTTACTTCTAGCTGCCTGTTGGTATAGTGACGATATTAAGGCCACTGGATCGCGCATTGGTTGATGTATGGATCTCCTTCCTCCTCCCATCATCTCCTGCAGTTCCACAATTTTCTCCCCGAGCTTGGAGAACACCTCGGTGCGCCTTTCAGGTCTGCCGAATTATCCGTAGACGTGCCATCGGTCAGGCACGGAGGAGATGATCTAGATCTCACACCTGTTCTAGTTAGCGTCGCCTTTTCCGGTGTTCGCACAAGTCTCGATGCGCGCTGGAATGGGTTTCTCGTCATGAAACCTTCTAAGCTTGTAGCATTATCTGATACACCAGCCAAGTTCGCCACCACCGTATCATTGCAGTCATTAGATATCGACGGCCGGGAGCCTGCTTGCTCACCCCGCAAAATCGCCGGCACTGGGCTCATTACACCCTGCACCGTAACTTTATTCTTTAAGGAACTTTCCATTGTTGTTTTATTGTTCTAGGATCCTACCCATATCATTTTATACCTACTGACAGGTTCTTAACCAGTCGCTCCTAACATGGAGGCAGACGCTGCCTAGAAAGCCGCTCAATCTGAGTCAGACGCTACCAGGATTTTCGATGTCGACACTTAATCAATGGGCGGCATCAATCGCCCAGTCACAGAAACTTCACTGAGCCAAATAACCTTTTAAGTTAAGGTCTCCATTTCTGCCGCTATTGGTCGGGGATTGCTTATTTAATATTCGCAGCTAACCCACATATCAGCTATCCGCCACCTCGCTGACCCCCACAGTAGCCTACGCTCAGCCCTGTGATAGAGGAAGGTGTGACGAGGTGTATTTGTGTGCAGTGTATTGAAATCGCTTAAAAAACTCGATTTCGAACAACGATATGTATCTAATAATTGTTTTGTATATAAAATATAGTTAAACTTTTCGTAACCACATCCCTGTATTCTTTTAATGTAATAAAAAGAGGACGTCCGAGTCACATTTGGCGAAGACAGCTGGATATGGAAACAGCAAAAATAAGCAAATCGTGGCACGAAAACCCCTAGCATCTGACAAAAAGAGTCATCAGCTTCCTCGTTAAAAGTATCCACATGTATGAGAAATAAATATATTCTTCAACAAATAAGGAATAATATTGTTTTTGCCTTTCAAGTATAATAATAAGCTGAGGAGCTCATTCCCTGTTTTAATTACTTTAACGAATTAATGTTACTTATTATTTTGTTATTTGCCGGCAAATTGTATTTTAAAAATGGAAAAACAAAATTAGGAAATTAAGTAAACAAATTTATTATGGACAAACACCCGATTAAAATTAAAAGATCACATTGATGTTTTATTATTATTATTTGTATTTATTTAGTAATTGAAACTGAATTAATTACAATTTCGAGATTCGCTCTCAAAATATTGTATGACGAATTATGTAGTTCGGCTAATTATTGGGGGTTGAACTATAAACGGGAAGGTAAAGGATGAAAAAATTTTGTCCTGTAAACACGCCATTAGTATATACTTTCACATTTTAATATGTTAATTGGTGTAAAATGTAAAATAATATGAATATTTACAATACAACACGAAAAACTCTAATCAACCTTCCGTAGGTGGGTTGAAAACTGAAATTTTGCTTACATTATTGTTTAGGGATATTAAGTCTGCAATAGAAACAATCATTAAAAAATCTGATAATTTATATTCCTTTAGAAAATCTTAGTTCTATTTTAATGAATGCTTTTCGAACTCAATAATATTGTGATCTATTCTAAAGCAAAATTAGTCTAGTATTAAAATACAGGAGAGATGCCGCGTTTTCTACGCGACATTGAATATATGTAATGGAAGCAACATTTATTTATGTATTAATAATTATTTGAAATGTAAACTGGGAATTACCCGTAGGCCATTTTAATTTCTTAACCGCACGATATTAATTGTAAATAAAACAAAAAATTTGCACAGAATTATCTTAATATTTTTTTATGATAAAAGGATCTATGAAAATAATGTTTGCAACAAAATATCGGTCAAATACTTGCCACGGCTTCGGTGGCATACCTCTGTCCGTCGGTCCATTTTTTCAATGGATCTGAGACATATTTCAGATCCAATGTCGTTAATGTGCCGAATTATCTCATCCTTTAGCACCTCAATTGTTCATGGCTTATTGATGTGCACATTTTCTGTTAAATATCCCCAAAACAAGAAATCTAACGGTGTCAAGTCACATGGTCGTGGCGGCATATTAATATCGCCACGATATGAGATAACACGGTTATTAAATTTCTCGCACAAGAGAGCTGTGTGGCAAGCGGCACCATCCTGTTGGAACCACATATCGTCCAGATCCATATAAACAATTTCTGGCCACAAGAAGCCCGTTATCATTTTTCAATTGTTCGGCACGACGACGTGTCGAGGTTGACGACTCTTCTGCCACACTGTCGCGAACAGTAACAATGTTTTCGGCAGAACGAACTGGCAGAACATGCACAGGTTCTTCCACATTTCCTACAGATCCTATTTTCTGTTACTTACCTTCAATTCTCCCTACTGTGTACACATTTGGTTAATTATGTTGAGCAAAAAATTCAGGAAGTGAACAAAATGTATTTTGATTTGAACGCCCTGGGTTCAACAATTTTAATGTGCTGCTCAATTGTGTACCTCTCTATGGATAAATTTGTCACACACTGAAACAAAGAACGCCCTTGATATACTTGATATGTGTGTATATCAAGGGATTTCAAGAATGTTTTTTAATCCACAAACGTACAATATATGTATATTATAAATTTCGTTGTTTATTTGCTTGTCACCCAATCACGCGAAAACGACTGAACCGATTTTGATGAAATTTGGAGCAAATATATATAGACCTAGCAGACGAAACTGTTATAGGCTATACTTTTTTTTCAAAATTAGACATGGAAGTGGTTAAAATCGAAGGAAAATGGGCAAAATACAGTCATATGAGAAATAATTTTGCTTATGAGTCAATCACGCGTAAACGACTGAACCGATTTTGATGAAACTTGGAACACAGATAGAATGAAAGTCTTATAAGATATGATTTTTTCAAAATTAGACCTAAGAGCTATTAAAAACCAGGGAAAACTACTTAAATTAGGTCATATGGGCTTGCCATACTATTTAGCTCCTAATTAGAATGTGTTTAACATTTTTCAAAATTGGATCCAGGAGAGGTTAAAATCGTAGGATAACGATTTAATTTTTTTGTTGGCTAAAATTACGATATTGATAAAAGATATTTAACGAGAGTGTTTATAATATACACATACAGTAATTTGGATAATTAATTGGAGAACCTGATTCTGGTTATGAAATTATCCGGATTACCGCATACAATTTTAGAATACTTTTCTTTGCTCTTAAAACGAATGTTTTTTTTTATTAATTAACAAATAATTACGTTTAAAGAGAACAAAAAAAAAATATGTGTAACAAAGAAGTAATGACATGTTTAATTTTTACATATCATGAAAATAACAACAATAAAGCTCTTAAAGCTAGCAAAATGGTTGGTTTTTGCAGCAAAATAAGAGAGAAAATTAACTTTTTGTAGTAACAATTAATAGAGAATAACATTACACAATAGTTTGAAAGGAATCCAGATTAAAGAGTATAAAATGGGATCAAAAATGATGTCCGGATTGCCAAAAAGTCCTGATTAGCGAGGTCCGAATTGTCGAGTTTTACTGTATGTAGATATCAGGGCAAAGCTGGGTGGGTAGAGCTTGTATGTTATATTTTTAAAACGATTTGTAATTATGTATTTGAGCAACTATTGGCTCAAATTTAGACTTTCTTTTACAATACAATTAAATACTTATTATTGTGTATTATTCAAAGGTAAATAAACCAACTACTCTTACTATTCTCTAAAGTTTTTTTGATGGTGCCATAAATTGTAGAAATTATAATTATTAATTGCATTTCTCCAAGCAATTGCATGATAAATTTTTCTTTTACCAACTGCTAACAAGCATGCGAATTGCAAATAAAAAAAACTGAAAAAAAACTGAACAAAATACCAGATTTCATATTAAAATCAATATTGATAACTTGCAATGTGGAAAATTAAGCCAAAGCTTCAAGTCGTTTAAGAAAGTAGAGTTAACACGTTTTGCTTTTTTGAAAAAATAAGGGGTTTATTAAATGTTAAAAATAAAAAAAAATTCCTTTCATAGACATTAACACATTAGATCCAAGTCATAACAAATTATCTTTTTAGCATCGAGTTGGGCTTTCATCATTGCTTTAAGAATCGCAAGAATATCGTAAAAAAAAGTTCTGCTTTGTTGATATATGGCATACAGAATATGGCAACCCATTTTACTAATATTTCTTATTCCATTGCTACGTTCATTATTTATATGTATTTTTTTCAAAATGTTAGATACTGTTTGTAGAAGGAAAAATGTTTTTTATTTGTTGCATTAAATTAGAGAGCCGTTCACGTTCATTGTGCTCGTATTGAATTTATATTTGTTGTGGGGTTTGTTCCTACATTTCGTGTCGAATTTATTTGTTTATTACTTTAAACATGCATTTTAAAACCCCACAAATAAACGATTTAACAAGACTCTAAAGTTGCGGAAACATTATTAAAAAATATGTTTTTTTCGATAGAAATAGAGAGAAAAAAATTAGAGTTGTGGTATTGATTTGTTCACGCTACACTTGAACTCATTCAGCTGCCATAGATTATTAGTGCCAGTATTGGTAAGATTAGTCCAACTTAAGTTCTAAAACTTAGCCTTAACGTTAACTATACACGTTCGTGCAATTCAAATGAAAACAACTTAAACCGGTGTACCGTTTGTTTTTTTCTTTCATTCTTTTTTTATTAATCGTATTTTGTAGGCGTTCTTTTTATGTATTTCTTTCTTTTTTGACTGAGACTCATACAAATGCTTTTGTTTGTTTGCTGACTTATTCAGTGACTACTTAATGCGGGTGTATTAAATCAGCAATCAGTGGTTAGTGCAGAAGCTTAAGCTGATGTAATGCTCATAAAATTTATGATTTGAATTTTTTGTCTTTTAAGTTTAACAGTATTAACTTACTATGCCAACATAAATGCATTTTAAAGTAATCAGTAATATCTTAATTCAGTAAACTAACTTATTGATTCAATCTAAGTTGGCATTAAATGAACTACCCAAGCAATTACTTACTTATCTTAAAAAATTGTAAGTCGATATTGTAGATTGATTCTCCACGATCTTATATTTATATAAAAATGAATGTGTATATGTCTATGTATGTAGGATTATTTGTGACTTGTAGACAGTTTAACTGCTGAAGAGATTTTCTTAAAGTTCTTGTGGTATGTCCGGAAGGAACTACAGGCTAAATAAATGTCAGAGATTAAAACTGGGCGGTGCATACCTCCATACGTCCATATCTTCAAAATGGTAATAGTAAGAGTCTCAAAATTTTGTCCAACTAGCTTCGTAGTCAAATCAAATCATCAGTTAAAAAATTGGCGAGATTCGATACATTCAGTTTACGTTCGTACGTGTTCAATTTACGTAATGGCAAGACGTTTTAGGATTAATTTCTGCAATGTGCGCGGGCTACGGGTGAACTTCTTTTCCGCGTATACGCAAATTTATCTCTATGGGCCGGATGTTTTCGCCTTATGTGAGACCGAAGTTTCGGAAAATGCTGATCCACTGGATTTCCATATCTCTAGATATCACCTTCTATCCCTTTTTAATTTTCATTGGGGTATTGCAATGTACATTCGCAATAAAGTTGTGTACCAGTGCCAGAAATCACTTGGCATGTATGATGCAGAAGTTAACTGTCTTTGGGTTAAGTTCAGAATCAGGCACATCTTTTGCATTCCGGGTTCTTGTATAGAAGCCCAAAGGTGGAAAGAGAGGTTTCCATATCTGGCTTTGACTGTCTTCCCGATTACATATGGAGTATCCTTGCGAATTACCCAAACATTGAAATTGTTGTTGCATGAATAACAACCTCGACCTTTTCCTCACTACACACCCTACAAAGTAAGTAGTTGAGGTCCTTGCACCTCTCGGAAATTCGGCTCACTGTATCACTGTACCATTTCACTTCACATACAGCTACGAAGCGCTTGGTTTTCAATTACGGGAAAGCTCGTTGGGCTGAGCTTAACGATTTCTATGGGCAATTCAATTAAAAACTTTGTTTCCTTGATTCTAACGTGAATGCCATGCCCAAAATGGTTGTAAATATAATAAAGCTAGGGATGGATAATTTCATCCCATCCAGAAAGCTTCCGATTAAATCAAGAAATAAATCTTGGTCTAATCAGACGTGCAAGCTGCAGTAAGATCAAGAGAGGAAGCATTGAGAAATTGGCGTAATAATAAATGGATTAATACTGATTCGCTACGCAAACAGGCGAGATTTTCGTGTGCCGCAGTACTTAGGCACGAAAAAGACTCTATACTAACAGCGCCTACGTGCTAAAATTCTCACTTTTCCACGGGGAAGTAAGAGCTTTTGGTCATTCTTTAAAAGGCTTAAGAGCAGCGCTAGTTCGGTTCCAGTCCTTATAAAGGATGACCAAACATTCACTAACCCAGTTCATAAGGCAAATCTTCTGGCTGAAATGTTTGAAAGTAATTCGAACTTTCCGGAGGCCGTTCAACGACTGCCCGAATTTAAAAGAGTATCAGTGACTATGCCTAATATATTCTTTCGAGCCCGTGCAGTAAAAATCTCGACGTTGATAAGTCTTCTGGGCCGGATGGCATTCCAGCGCTGGTCCTGAAGCAGTGTTCTTCGACGCTTGCGCATGCATTGGCTAATATTTTCAGTGCGTCTTATCGTGCCGGTGTTTTTCCATCTTGCTGGAAGATTGCCAATGTAACGCCAATCCCTAAAAAGGGTGGGGCTAGTAACCCTGAAAACTACCGCCCAATAACAGTTTGTTCGACACTTTCCAAAGTTATGGAGAGTATGATTAATCATCACCTTGTGAAATATTTAGAGTCCAAAAATTTGCTGACCGATCGCCATATGGTCGTTCTACTTGTGATCTTCTGGCGCTACTTTCTGAAAGGTGGAAAGGCCCTGGATATTTGCAAGGCGTTTGACAGAGTCTGCCACGAGGCTCTCATATCCAAACTTATTGCTTTTGGCGTCGGTAGTCAAGTCAATCACACTATAAGAGTGGTTATGGATGGGATCTCATCCGACGAGTTCAGGATAAATTGAGGGGTACCGCAAGGCTCTGTTCTTTCTCCAACTCTATTTCTAATATTTCTTAACGACTTTCTTTTTCTCACCTCCAATCTTATTTACTCTTTTGCAAATGACAGCAACATTTGTCATTCATATTCTTTTGATCGTAGGCCAAGCCTTTTGGAGATTGAGGCGAAAAGGCAGAATATGAACGACACGCCTACAAGCGACCTGTCGAATAGGGTCGACTTTAATGCGCGCAAGACCCAATGTTGTTTTCTGACACAAAGACGTAGTGGTGAATTGTCATCTGTATCTGTGGGTAATGTGGATATTGAGAAATCAAATGCTCTTGATGTTCTGGATATGAGAAATCACTGTGACCTTTGTTGGAACGAGCACATGTTTCGTCTGTCGAAAAAAGCATTCAAGTGCCTCGGCTTTTTAAGACGGTTTAAGAATTACGTCACTCCATCTGATCTCCTTGGATTTGAATCGGAAGAAAATAATATATGGATAAATGGTAAAAAATTAATTAATTAACATAGGGGCTGCGCAACATGCCGGGTTTAATATAATATTGTTTTATATAATTAGACTTTTTAGCTTTCTAAAAACTAAAGTAAAATGTATTAAAATACCCAGACAGCACGAAAGGAATTCTGTATATACTTTTGATGATTTATCGTCCACGGCAGAAAGCATTGACACAGTAACTTAAGAGAGAACTTTAAAAACTTCATACTTCTCTAGAACGCGATATATGCAAGCCTTTAATGGCAACCATCGGATTGCTATTGGTAAGAACATTTTATGTACTTTTATTTGAAGTAGTACGGAAATAAATTTATAATAAAAGAAATATAAAGGGTCCGCCAAATATTTTTTTGAAAATGCTATAAAATAAAAACTACTAAATATTTTCTCAAATTTTTTTTTTTTCATTTGAAAGTACAATCCTTCCCCTTAATAATGGAAATAATTTCATTCAAAAGGCTGCCTCGGCTGGCCATGCAGTAGGCTACGCACAAATAATACTTCAACGGTGTCAAATCGCAGCTCCGAGGTGGCCAGACGACATCAGCTCCACGGCTGATAATGCGATCTTCAAAAACAGGGCGCAAAACGTCGAGTGTAGCTTCGGTGTGTAGCACGTAGCACCATCCTGTCGAACCAAAATGTTACTAATATCCTCCTCTTCAATTTTTGTGAACAAAAATTTGTTCAACATGGCCCGATAACGATCGCCATTGACTGTAACGGACACTCCTTGCTCATTTTCTAAGAAAAATGGCCCAATTATGCCTCTTGACCAAAATCCGCACCAAACAGTGACTCCTCTTGGGTGTATCGGCTTTTCAATGTATGTGTGCGGGTTTCTGTGCCACAAATGCGACAATTTTGCTTGTTTACATACCCGCCAAGATCAAAATGAATTTCATCTGAAAAGATGATTTTTTTGGCAAAATCGGCATCTTCTGTAAGTCGAACGCAGGTCCAGATTCCCAGCGTTATTCAAGCGTATACACAACCATATCCGTTCAGCAGAAGGATAAAACTAATTATCTGTCAAATCAGACGTGAGCTAAGTGTTACCATTCACGAAATAAGCACTAGTTGAAAAAAAAAACTTTAGATGGCGGACCCTTTACATAATTTTTGAAATAGTAAGAATTGTGAATAATGTTTTAGTAGTAATCACACTCTGTATGGAGGAAGTTGTATTTAACAACAAGCGGCGCTGAAGTCCTTCAAGGTAATATTAGATCTTATTTAATGTAACGCTTTACTTGCAACGCAACGAACAATCTTATGGGCTACACTATGTTTAATTAGTGGTTACACACCATAATATGCTAACCGATCAATTGGCCTTTAGTTGTTTCGAATATAGTTACTTAGTGCGTATAATCTAATTGAACCTTTAATAAGGTAGAAGATTTCATTTAAACAAACAGATGATGGGCGTGTAGTTTATAAAAATTCACAAAGTGGACAGATAGTTAGGTAGATTTTTATCGACCAGGTTCAAGCGTACCTATTTCTCGATAGATTAAAATTAGCATAGAACAGAAGCAACATCAAATAAATTCCAAATCTTTAATATAAGGCCAGAAATAATTTCAAAACCACATATTCTTAACATAGATTTGGAAACAGAAGTTTCAACTTTAGAAAAAAGAATACATTCTTTTAAATATCTATTAATAACTGTGTCGTGAGTAAAGCTTGTTAAAATTCTGCTGTGTTATTTTATTTTAATAGTCATACTTGTACACTTTGGCATAAAATGCCACAAAGACCATTTTGCTTAAAAAATAATTTCTAAAGAAGTCTTTTGCTTTTCTTTAAATATCTCAACATCTTCCTTCTATCTTGTGTATATCTAACTATTTATCTGTTTGCCTGTATTTGCTTCTATATTATATTTTTCTAAATTTTTCTATCTATATTTCTATCTGAATTACTCTATGTCTGGTTTTGTTTTGACCATATTCGATGTGGGAATTAATGGGATGATGATCTTTTCAAACTCATTATTACTTGGTTTTCTTTCTTCTTCTTAACTTTTTTTTAATTTCATTGCTGTTGTTGTGATGTGCCAAAATTAAACTTGCTGCCAAACAACTAATTATATACTTCATGCCTCTTCATTCCACCGATTAAAATGTACATACATGTGTATTTATGTGGCTCATGGCAAGAAGTTCTTCCTACAGCGGCAAACAATTTTTGGTCTATAATTCAAACGAAATTTGTGCTAATTGTAGTATTAAGATGGTAAAATAGCGATAAATTTCGTTTGAATTAATAGAGAAAATGAAATTTTATTTATATGTTTGTGATGGCGACATAATTACCAAGAATTTGCCATGCAAATCAATGTTAAAAAATAATGCAAAAAAATTTGAATTTTCTTTATAAATGAAGACATTAATAAAATATTTTTTTTAACATTAAATTATGAAATAAGTAACCAGGTATTGGTATTGAAATAAAGATTTGATTTAATTTGCTTTCTTCCACATTATTTGGTGTACCACGTACTCCTACAGTGTCTTTTAAGTTGCTGTGCTTTTTATTGTGGACTTTATCTGTAGCGTTGATCAAAGTGAATTAAGCAAATTGTTGAAATGTTGAGGCAATCTTATAGTTCTGATAAAATTGTAACCATTCGAACCAGAAAATTTAAAGCAATAGGTACAGCAGCTAATACTACCACTACCACTTCCTATTTTCGTAATAAAGAATTTTACAGAGCATTACTATGAAATGATTTAAAAGAAATTCAAACACGAAATATTAAGAAAAAGTCGACTTTTATATGCTCTATACGGGGTATAGATATACATTGCATCAGATTAGTGTTATTAGATTCTGCAAACTATTATATTAAAACAATTATTTTAAAAACAAGCAAATTGTGGATCCATAAAAACGGATTTTAGAGCTATGATATTGTTTTCTCTTAATGCTATGTTCGCTCGTCAACGTTTTTTTATCATACGTTTTCTCATTCATAATACAACCCTCTATTATGAGGTTAATTACATACATTTCCATACAAAATTTTTAGCGTGAATCACCCAAATTGTAAGTTGTTCGATTTCTGTTACCTTGTGTATTACTCCAAAATAAGTGCCATCTCTAAATTTTATAAAATTGAAGTCGTATGAGTTTGGCATACTTTTTAACTCTTAATTAAAATGTTTTTATTAAAGATTTAATACTGAAATTTTATTAAGTTGTTGTCCCTAAAGTGTGCTGCCAAGCGCAAAAAATAAACAAGAAATAACATAAACAAAATTATTGCGTTGATTCCATTTGCTATCAGACATGATTATCCAAATAAGTAATACAAACAGAGAGCGAAGTAATGCAAAGTCTCATGAGAATTCGGATTACTTCGCTCTCTGCTTGTATACTTATTTGGATTATTACGTTCGAACGACATTTATTTAGCTGGTAGAAAATGGAATCAATCCAGCGAGCGGCCATTATTTTATTTGTTTACATTTTTTGTCACTATGACATTCGGCATATTTCATATATCCTTAAAACAATTTTTTACCACTTAAACTGACAGTGCAAGGCTCTCATAGTATTTATCAAGTTTAGCCCTCGTTTAAGTGAATTTTTATTCGCCAAAACTAATACTTAATGAGAACATGAAATTCTCTTTTTTCCATTTCCTTCTCAAATCACGCATATCGCTGGCTGTGAATTACAAACTAAATTATACCTTATTATAGGAGCAGAGTTGCTCTTTCAGTTAAAATGCGGGATTATCCAAAATGTTGGAAATTCCAAAATGTTCACGTTCTCTAAAATTTAAACAAACTTAATTTATTAAGCCCAAACTGTACGTTATGGTCCTCAAGAACATTTAAAATATTGCTTTTAATTTAAGGCCCATTTAAATATGATTTGAGGATTACAAAAATAATTCAGCCAACACGTTTCTTAAACTACAGGAAATAAATCTTTTAGTCTGCATTTTGTAGTGAGTTATATTGTTGTGCACTTTATTAACACTTCTAGTTCTAAAATAAGTTAATAAAAACTTTAATCATTATAAATATAATTCGCTGCATGGGTTTATGTATGACAAGATATGTGACACTCAGTTTCTCCTAAAAAAATTGTTTAGAAAACTCATGTCGCATATATGTGACAAATTTTGTTTGTTTGTGAGTTCTTATTGAAACCTTCAAAAGTTGATGAGCGGCGAAAGTGTTAAACCCACATCTTTTCCCCACCACTAAGCCAATGTCTGAATTCTGTCTTAGAAAAACTTATTGTCCTTTGAGGCGATCAACTTTGAAGTTGATTTTATATTGCTGTCAAAAGATATTCTATTTGACGAGCAATATTTGGAGAACATGGCGCGTGCGGCATTTGACCGTTTCTAACAAATGTGTGGCAATTTTTGCGATGTGAGACCGAGCGTTGTCATACAAAAGGAAAAGTTTATTTGTCTGTCTTTATATTTCAACCGTTTTGCTCATAATGTACTGTTCAAACGAAGTAATTGCAATCTGCTCCAATCACCGAGTTTTAGCAGCTCATAGTACGCAATGTCGCCTTGATCCCACTAAGAGTGCAAAATTGCATTGTAGATACTAAAACAATTTTAATAATAAACAATAATAATTGTACTAACAAACAAACAAAAATATTGTCGAAATAAACGAAACTTGGAAATTGTTATTAAACCCAATAAAACCCCAAATAAAAACCATCAAAAAACCCAATAATATCCGATGGTTTGGGCTTTTGCCAGCCTTGCCTTAAACTAACAAAATAGTTTGTTTTTACAGCAAAAAGAGAAACAAAATATGTTTTTGGAGTAACATATAATAAAGATTAACATTACATCACAGTTTGAATGCAATCCGGACTATATATAATATGATACCCATAACATTCCATGAAGGAACACAGGGACTTCTCTCAGTCAATGAGTTGCACCCGTTTCTATTTTTAGACTCATTGAAAGGGACCTACAGATTAACGCCAGCTCCGAACGGCAAAGACATTTAGATAAGTGTTCAATAGTAGTAATACTCATAACCAGTTACTAGCTAATGTTATGAGCTGATACCGCTGTTGAAAAAACTTTTTTCTTTTTTTAGAAGGTCGGTTGAACCGAGGACCGAGTCCGGATTATCAAGAACTTGCTGTATTTTAAAAAAACAACTACGGTTGATGGTAGTAAAAACAAATATGGTAGCAATAGTGTCTCGACTGAGCAAACCTTGTAATTTTTTCACCATGTTGCTTGATATTGTTTTCTAGATTTGTAAGAGTTGAAAAAAGTAGTCTATATAACGCACTGGTTTCTTTAAAGTGGTTCAAATCAAAATTTTTCAATTATTACTTTTTGCAAGAAAACGATATACTGTGGCAATATCTATTCAAGGTTAAAATCTTCTATTGTATACTCTACTCTTCCCATACAAAAATACAGTTGTATTGCTCTTTGTGCTATAAGAGTTAATATAAAAGAGAATCAGTTTCTAAGTCTACCGAAAATTTTATCATTTTGAGTTGACTAACTTTGTGCGTTATGTGAATTAAAAACATATCACAGGCTAAGTAAAAGATCACTTACTATTTAAATTGTAAATCAAAACTAAAATCTTAATTCTTGTTATTTCTTATAATTTTTAAAATTATTTTCATATTTTTCTGCATCATCCTAAGAACAGTATCAAATTAGATTAGTTTTTTATTCCTCTGTGTAGGGTATTTAAACGCGAAAAGTATTACTCTATGATACAGCAGATAAAATTAAAATAACAATTGAAAGTTATGTTTATAACAAGTTAACTGTCAACGTTTTATCTGTGATGAACGAGGCTAAAAACTGCAGTTTGGCATAAAAAAGGAACGAAAATAATATGATTATTTTTCCTACAAGAAAAAGAAAGAAAAATTGAGACAACAAAGAGAACATGTAGCAAAAGCAACTGTATTGCAATGACATACAAGTCAAAGAGATTCGAAAATTATTATGAAAAGAAAAGATAAAAACTAAGAAAGAAAGAAAGAATATAAGAACAAGAAAAACAATAGTACACCGGCCCATTATGGAGTCTAATCAACACGGCAGAGTCACAATGGCAAACAATAAGAGTCACATTTAAGATCAGCTACAATTCACTGTTGACCCTTTTCTTTTTTGTTGTTTTTCTTTTCAGTTACGTTACCCAATTCACGAATTATTGCAATTGAAGTATAAATTAACATGAACACTCGTAAAGCTAAGCAACAGCACTAGCAGCAGCTGAATTGAACTGACAGTGATCTCAGTTTCAGTCACAACAAGTCACACATGCGCTCATAGAAATCTTTTATTGTCAGTTATTTTGCAACAGAGAGATTTGATGTAATACCGGCTATACTTTATTCTTATGTGTGAGTGTAAATGGCGTTAAGCGTATAACAGTAATTTGTTTTAACTTAGGAGGAAAACAACGACGACTAAATCAACAACTAAATTACAAAATAAAATAAAATCTTAAAACCAAGTAAAATTAAAAAAAAAAAAATAAAAACAATTTTATTTTATAATATTAAATAGAAATGTAGCTTACAGTATCCAGCTATTGCACTATGGGTCAGCAAAGTCATAAGTAATTAATTTACCTTATGGACATGGACAGAAAGAAAAAACTAGTCAGTATCAATGTTGTGTAATATGTGTGTTTGTAATGATAAAATCGCTAACAAGGAATTCAATGGCAATTTTCAAGAAGCAAGCAAGCACCTTCTTTAGGAAAGTGAGAAAAGAAATTAGCATTAATCAAAAATCATTTTTTAAAGAAAACAGAAAATCATTTGTTTTTAAATTAAATTTAAAAGACATTTGCAATCATTAACCCTTACAACACAGATGGTGAAACTGCATTTTCTAAATATTGTTAACCTATTATGTGTGGATTTGCCAAGAGAGGGTTAAGGCGAACAGGTAGAAGGGAAACAACTGATAAGGGAAACAGAGGAACGGTCGAGATGGGACACGCGTTGAGACGGCGTGGATGGGAAAATAGTTAGTTTTTGTTTCAGTTTTGCCATCAACCGACACACCACCTAAAACATACACAAATATAAAATTAAATAATACACTTTATAAATTATTAAATAAAATAATAAATTAATTAAAACCAAAATTAATTAAATGTTGTTTTATTAGTGTCTTGGAGGTAAGTAGGATCCACAAATCCTACATAAGATTGGACCATTTCGGACAATTTGATATAATTTTTTGTTTTATTAACTTAAAACGTTAGCTCAGGTGGTATTTTTGTATGTATTTTATTTCTTCTACGAAAGATGATAACAAAATAAAAATTTACAATTCTTACGTCAAGAACCATTTCGGTCCGTTCATGTTTATCAATTTATTTTTACGAATTAGGCTTATAGAACAAGTGCAATAATCGAGTTTTCTCAGTAAATGAAAAGCAAATTATGTTTCATTGTATTTTTCATATAAATTTGCTGCATATGATGCACTTACTACCGCCCTCAGATTTGCAGGAGCAGCATGTCCCTCATCTTCAAACAGAAAACATTTTTGGTACACCGCTCGAATGAAACCAATATAGCAAATTCATTGAAACTAAATATTGATGTGTACAAAGGAATTTTTTGAAAATAACCATATTGAAGGAATTAATGTTTTATTTTTTCCATCTGTACCAATGTATGTAAGCTTACATTCAATAAATCCAACTGTACGTCTTCGTAAAAATTTGTAAATATTGAAGTATTAACTTTCCAGCGATCAGACATACTTGGAAAAGATTTCTGACCATAATACGTCGAAGCTAGGAGCACTTGAAATCATGCTAAAATTATCCTTGCTTATTATATCTCGGCAAATGAGTTAACCAAAACGTGCATCGAACAAACCATTTTGCACGATAAACACATGCAATAATTAGTATAGAAATGTATGAGCGTAAAGTGGAAGTTTCTACATCTTTCCACTTTTTGTCGTATTTTTCTCCCACATACGAGTACTTGTTTTTATTTTTGATTGTTATTTATCTGTGCATAAGATAAACAAACAAACTAGAACGCAATATATCATGGCATCTAGAAACGGAAAATTGTCTTGGTCTCGGATGTGTTTGGGTTTTATATTTATTTTAGCCTAAAGTTTATACGACACCGTATAAAAGGAGATAAACTTCCATCTTTACTCCATACAGCACCAATTGATTCATCATCTCCTTCGTTTTCTAAATAAATTTCTCTCACTGATTTTATTCAAATTCACTACTATTTCAAAGTCCTACAAATTAAAATATCGGAGTTACAGAGTACAATTGATATGATTAAATAAAAATTACAGAAATAGAACTAAATATAGCCATGCAAATTGGGTGAATAAGAAATACATATATTTTATTACAAAAAGTTCAAAAAAACAACAGTTTTAGTGCACTATTTGTTTAAAAAAAACTTAACAGCAGGGTTAAAACTCTTACAAATTGTTTTTAATTACCGACTTTCTACTGAAAGTTTTGTAGAATGGAGCAATGGAGCAATATCTAAATACTATTGCTTATAGATGTTATCATAAGTGAAATTCGTAATCAATATTATACCCTTGATAAATTAAAAGCAATATATTGAAAATGAATTTTATTAAAACTAGGAACCAAAATTTAGCCACCTAAAAAGTGATTCACTTTTTATAAAAATATCCTGATTTTTTCGCGCCAAATTAAAGTAAAAGCTACACTCAAAAAAATATCGTAGGTAATATTAACTAAAAAAATTAGTAAACCTCAACGAAAAACATATTCAAATCTATAGATTTTTTATTCAAGTTCACATAAGTTTTCTTCAAATCAACATAAATTTTGTTGAAACAACAAATTAACAAAATAATTTGTGTAAAAAAATTTTATTTAAATAGAACCAGTTGATCTGAATAAAATTTGGTTAAAAAAAAGTTATTAATTTAACTAAAATTTTGTTAAATGAACTCTTATTTACCTAAAATTGTATAAACTTACTATAATAAAAATAACGAAAAAAATTAGTTATTTTTTAGTTATATTCTTTAAATTTAATAATTTTTATTATAGTAAAATTGAATACACATAAGTTAAAGTTACCAAAAGCATGTAAAATTGTAGTTAATTATACATACTTATTTAGAAAAAATAAATAAGGATTATTAGGTATGATCAATTATTCATATTTAATTCCGATATTATTCATAAAACAAAATTAACATTTTTGGAATTTAATATACCTGATAATTATATAATTTAATATACCTGAATTATTAATATACCTGATAATTAGAAAAGCTAAAACTATTAAAAAATATTTGATATTAAAAGTAAATAATTTTTTTAATTACTAAAGACCTGTATATATGAAGAAGTTTAATTAATTCAACTCATTTATTTTTGTAAAATTGACTAAAAATTGATTAAAGTTACTAAAGGCATGTAAAATTTTAAAAAATTTCGTTCATTTTACCTACTTGTTTAAGTAAAATTATTTTTTTTTTTAATTTACTAAAAGGTCTGTAAAATTGAAGAAATTTCGTTAATATAATTTATTTATTTTAGTAATTAAAAAAAAAAATTAAGCTGGCATTGCAAAAATTTATATTACAATTTTAGTTTCATGGTGAAATTAAACAAGGTGAAGTTGTTTGTACAACAATATTATTAGAAAGGCAAAACGGCGAAAGGACAAAAGAAAAACTTGATAAATATTACGGCAAATCTGCTCCGTCAGATTATATGGTAAAATATTGGATTGCTGAATTTAAACGGGGCCGAAAAAGCGCTGCAACAATACCATCAACAGGAAGGCCAAAAGAGGTGGTTACTGAAGAAAATATCAAGAAAATCCTCGATATCGTTATAAATGATAGCCGGGTCAAAGTCAGTGAGATTGCTGAAATGGTAAACATATCATATGCATATGAAAAAGCTATCGGCAAGATGGGTGCCGCGTTTGCTCAGTGTTGAACAAAAACCAGTTCAACAGATCACTTCACAGCGGTGTTTGGACATGATAAAGCATAATCCTGCTGATTTTTGGCGTAGATTATTAACTGTTGACGAAACGTTGGACCACCACTATACACCTGAAACCAAAAATCAATCGAAGCAATGGGTGGAAGCTGGTGAAAGTGCTCCGAAGAAGGCGAAGACAGCGAAATCGCCTTTTGGGATGCACACAGAATATTGCTCATCGATTATCTTGAAAAGGGATCCACAATCACAGGAGAGTATTATCGTGCATTATTGGATCAATTGGTTGATGCAATCAAGGAAAAACGACCACATTTATACAAGAAAAAAGTGCTCTTTCTTCAAGACACCGCACCGGTTCACACAGCATTAGATACGATGCTAAAACTACGAGAAATCCACTTCGAATTGGTTGATCATCCACCTTATAGTCCAGATTTAGCCCCTAGTGACTTTTTCCTGTTTCCAAACTTGAAAAAATGGCTCGCATGAAAAAGATTCATATCAAACGAAGAAGTGATTACCGAAACTAATGCGTATTTTGAGGAGTTCCCAAAATCGTATTATTCAGATGGTATAAAAAAGTTGGAAAATCGTCTTACTAAGTGTATTGGGCTAAAAGGAGACTATGTTGAGAAATGAATGGTTTTTGAAAAAAAAAAATGTTTTTTCCTACTTAAGTAGCTTCAATATCAATCTGCCCTCGTAGATGTCAAAAAACGGCCATATAAAAAATATTAGAAATATATTATTTTTTTGAAAATTTTAATTTTTAAATATTTAGCTTTTAGAACGTTTTTTAATTATGAATATTAAATATTTAGACATATTTTTTTATTGCGTTTTGAAGCATGTTTTTTGCAATAAGATATAGTTTAACGATTTTTGGATCGTTCTTTTTGGTAAGTCTCTGTTGTACAAGAATATGTTTTGAGAGCATGTGAAACATGATGAACAAAAAAAAGCTATCAACCGGACAAACAACTTCACCTTGTGTAATTTCACCATGTTTAGTTTAATGTCTGCTACGAGACTGCGTACATCTTAAAAAAAAAAAATTTGTGAGTGTTTTTCAATTAAAAAAATAAAAATAAATAAATAATTTGAAGTGAGTTGTTTTTTTTTAATTAAAATTTTTAAAAATTAATTGCTTAAAATACAGCAAGCTATAGTAAGTATGATTTTTTTCTTTTGTTTATATTGTAGTTTTAAAACAAGTATTATTACACAGAAAAAATACGTAGTAGAAAACCGAACAAATATGTAGTTTTTTTGAACATTTATTACATTTTCTGCACCCTGAATGGTTGTAGAAAATTAAATAAAACGTTCAGTTTTGAGTGAAACGTACGTTCAGTTTCCAACTATGTAAAGTTTAACTTGCGTAAAAGCGAACGTGCGTTCAGAAATGTACTACGTTCAGTTCTAGTATTACTAGATGTATGTTCAGTATGTTCAGACATATGTATATTCGAAAATTACCTGTGCGTATTCAGTATCTTTACCATTAAATGCGTTTAGTGATTTAAATTATAGAATTCCTTTATTTTGTTGTTTCTTTTATTAAAAAGTTATTTTTTTCACATTTTATAATATACATACCTGCATATAAATATGCGTTTTGCTTCACGACTTGCAAAGTTTTCATGAAATTGTGCTCTCAGTCCAATTTTTGTATTGCTTCAGCTTATTTCCATTACTGCTTCTAAAGAATCTATATATAAATTAATTTCGTTAAGATAAATGGTTTTAAATATAGTACAAATAGTTACCTTCAAAGTTCGTCCAAAAATTGCGAATTGCGTAATATTTTGCTGTTGAAAAATTAAAAATAAGTATGTATGACATTCACTCAAACCAAAAATATAAATCACCAATAAACATTTTTCTAACAAAACAATGTCTTGCGATAGAAATCAAAAGTATTACCACCATATATAGATATGTATACACAATTGGCTTTTCCTTATTTAGAGCACAACAGATCCCTAAACCCTTTAGCGCATATAAGACATCAGTGTCTCAAATGCTTAAAATAGGATTCCTTTAAAAATAATCAAATTCTTTATAGCCAACTGAAAATTTATAGACGGAACATTATTTCGTGTGAAAGTTTTGACTAATCACGAATATTAAAACGACAAATAGAATTTTTTTTTTTTTGTGGTATATGAATAGTTTGTAGCAAACAGAAATCGTTTCCAATGCAAGAATTTACATTTAAATTAGCTCCTTAACATTTAGCTCCTTAGCATTTTCTCAATTCAGGGATTATCGACCATTTAAGCATATTAGGACACATTTGTTCCTAGAAATTATTACTTATCTAATTAAATTTTTTTCTTTTTAGCATAAGCATTAATTAGTTCACAAAATATATTCAGATTCTCAAAATCTTTTGCGTACCAATTTTGTGAGTGAGAGGATTGAAATAGCATTTGCTTGAACAATATATGTACACGTATGCCATACATTAGTTTCGATTAAATCATTTTTAAAATTGTTTGTTGGGTAACTTTTGAAGTGTATGTTACTGTGTTAAAATATGGTTAAATTTGATAAAAAGTATTTATACGATGTAGCGTTCAGGTTTATTAAATTAAGCGTTCTGCTCGAAAGCTCTGAACAAAACATTTTACATTTTCTATAAAAAATTGACTACATATTTCATTCTGTTTTTCCGAATATCAGTTCAGACAAAGGTTAGAAAAACCATACAAATAATCTAAATAAAACGTTCAATAAATACATGGAGGAGCATACTTTTTTCGTTCAGTAGAATTTTAAATTCATATTTAAATGTGCCTACAAACATTCAATTTAACAATTTTTGAATATTTTATTTAACACATTTGGTTTTTCTGTGTAAGAATATTACTACTTAAAACATCCCGGAAAGAAGCCACATGGTAAACTGTACTACAAATATTTTAATATAGTGAAAAAACAAACAGGCGTTGTCCAAAAGAGAGTACACTCACCAAAAACTTCGGTTGGTGAGCAGAAGAAGACTATATTTAGGTAAGGGCTATACAAATTTTTGTATAGAATTAAGTTCACGTGAAATAATTTTTTATGTATAATTAGATCTTGCTGCAGAAAATACTGAGGAAAGCTTTGAAGCAATCCGTTTCGACAACTGCACTTGTGGGGAAATTGAAAACCATTGGGCGGCTGTTAAAAACAACCGGCTATCGGAAGCAGCGAATACGAAATACACTTCTACTTGGCCACTATATAAAAACCCACTTTGTTTTTAGTTGGTATGTATGTTATTTCAAAATAAAAACATTATCTAGTATTTAGAATGACATTATTAAATTTTTGTTACTGTGATTTTAATAAATGTATGTTTGTTAAATTTGTGTAGATCGATATGGATTTCATGTACTTATATCCAAAATCAGAACCCATACGTCAATACAATGAAACGTTTTCCTTAATAATTTGCGCGGTGTTGGAAGATCGCATTAAGGACAAAGCAAATAAAATCTTGTTTACTACTATGAAGGAAATTATATATATAAGTAAGAGTAAGTTTAAATTGTATTCATATTAAATTTTATACCATACCTATGTTTGTACATATGTATCATATATGATTTTCTATACGAGATTTCAAAGAATTGCTGCGAAGAAAAATTATTAAAGAAATATGAAAATAAAAAACAAATACAGCATTTAATATTTGCATCAGGTCGAATCTTATTTAAAACAAAAAAAAAAAAAATTGTCGTATATTTTGAAGGCATAAAATATCTTATGCATTTCGCATTATATGCCTTAGGTAGTTGTTTTAAAATATTTTTGTATTTAATTTCGTGTATCCAAAGGAATCTATTTTGGTTTAGTCCTTTATTCAAAAGTACTTTCACAATATTACTACAAATACCAATTTCAACAGCCCACAGACTAATACGTTTCCTAATATTTTTTAACTGTTCACAAGACTTTTTTACATATGTATGTATGTATGAAAAATATTTATTATTATTATATATTATATTATAACTATTAAAAAACTTTTTTAATACTGCATATCGCTTAATTAATGTTCGAGTTAGGTTGCTTTTTTTCTGTATATGTATATAAGTACGTATTTTATGATATATTTAAAATAATATTATATGTACTCAATTTCTATGTTAATACAGCAATGGTTTGTAATAAAAAAATAAATTAAAAGAAAGTTTTAAAATTTATTTCTATTTTTGGCTCGAGCTAGAAATTTAAAAAAATCTTAACATTAACAAAATTTATTAATTAATTTAAAAAACAATTTCTTCAATTTGAATAAAAATTAACAGAGTATCATATATATGTATGTGGGAATAGGATATTTTAGGACAGCACGGATAACATAGGATTAACGGACGAAAAGATATTAGGGGATAATTTGAATGACAAAAAAATGACAGATAATAAGTAACGGCTAATTAGATAAAAAGATATTAGATAATTGGGTGCGGCCAATCGCCATACGGATTTGTTCCGATATGACAGTGTGAGAAGTGAGCCAAGCGAAGGTGGACGAGTCAGTGGCAGTGATTTTTTTTTTATCAATATTATTAAATAAATATGTAAATTAAAACAAAACGACTATCATTTCCAAAGGGCAAAAGGAATCGCTAAATTCAAATTTATCAAACAGGAATCAATAAATTCCTTCATGTATATCATTTCTAAAAGGTATTTTTTTGTCGGTAGCAAATATCTTCCGTATGACTGCATCAAAATTTATGATTGATATGTGTCTTATCTAATAACGAAAAAAGTGAGAAGTCTTAAATTTAATGTTTTCGTTAAAAAAAAAAAAAAATTACATTTACATTTATATTTTAAAGCCTTATGGTTCATAGGTTTCTGTATTACATTTTAACATAAAATATTTTGTTGTTGCAAAAACTGTTCTTGATAATACTGCTGTCGGCTATGAAGCCGTTGTTTGTTTTGTTTGCGTTGTTAAATGTATTATTACAAGGTTGTTTAATATTTAGTGTCAAGTGATGTCAAACTTTAACAGTTAAAGATGTTTCAAGAAAGTAAGCACATAAATAACGCATAAACATAGTGACTTTTATAGTAAAACAAGTAATTGTTCTTAAAAAAGTGTTTTCTATCATAACCATCATCATAATCACCATATACATACATATGTATATTATATCTTAATAGGTATGCCAGATTCTGCAGAGGTAAAAAGACTACATTCAAAAGAAAAAATTAGTACAAATGCTAAAAAAGAGTATATTCATCATCATACATATTATTTCTTAAAGATGTTTTTGTCGGTTGGAAATACTTTCCTCACTACTGCATGTTGTCGGCAGTGTAGCGTTTGTACAAGTAATCCAGGGGGTCGAACATCACATTCGGTTTTTAAAATATGTGTACCTGTCATAGACACATTGGTCTCATAGTTTCGCTCTAACACAAAGTATACACATTAAAACAGATCTCATCATTTGGGATGAGATTTCAATGGTACGCAAACGTGCACTAAGCGTTGACGATCGCCTTTTAAAGCACATTATGAATAATAACTTTCTTTATGAAGGAAAGAAATCTGTTTCGTGCAGATTTTCGCTACGTGTTACCAGATGTGAGTGTGAATGTGGGTCTCACTGGGTGACATATTCACCATTATGGTTTCAGATCTGCTGATGTTTAGTAGGAAGATCTCAGATCTGCTGAATAATATAAAGATTGGAAGGGGCACAATAGATCCCATGGGTAGCAGTGTCCGCAATAGTACCTGGTCAGGAATAATAGAAATAATGCCAGTTGTGTTTTTGAAAATAAGCTAAAAAGATCGTCGTTATTCTTTTATGGTTAAAGCCATTACCTGACTGAAATATAAGATCAAATAATCCTCCTTTTACGGAATGGTTGCTAAGATTCGATAATGGTGACTTAGAAGCTCCAACAAATTACAATAACAAAGCATTTAAAATCCCGAAGCATTGATTTTATAATTATGATACAATAATACCAATATTAACGTTAGATAGATCAATGAACAAAATGTTTCTCGATTTTGCTCAACTTCAATTATGTTCTAAAAATCGATGATTATAGAAAAATTAATGAACATATTATTACCAATTTGTTAATTGGAGAGGAAAAGATTTATTTTAGTTCTGATTGTGGTGAGCACGAGGAAACAAGCAATGAATGCTTATTTGTACCCTGCAGAATTTTTAAGTACATTAGATCCGTTCGGCTTACCACCTCTCAAAGGGATTTTAAAGAATAATGCATCTTTAATTTTAATTTAAAATCATAATTCTAAACAGCGATTAATAAATGGTACTAAGCTAATAATAACATACTTCGGTTGATTTATCATTACTGCAAAAATTATTTATTTGATTAAAACTGTACTCAACCCCGAAATAACTTTATACCTTCTGATCCAACTGTGCTATGTTATGTATGTGAAAATTTTCCAAGGCATAAGATCAAAATTTTTCAGAAGGTGGAAATGTATTTAACCGAACATGTTTTTCTCATGGGCAGTTATACTAAGATCTTCACGAGTACGTGAGTTTAACGGTATTGTTATTTATGCTAAAGTTTTGTACGGGAAAACGAAAACAATAATCACGTATTAACTTAAAATATAAAATTATTAAATAAGAAATATGAATTATTATCATTGCCTATCTAGTTTTAGTTTAATTAAAAAGAAACACTTTAATATAAATAAAAATTAATAGCAAATTTAAATAAAAATTCTCCAATATGAGTAAAATTATACTAAAATAATTAGTTAACTTCAATACTTACTAAAAAGATGTACATATGATTACACATTTTTATTAGCTGATATACATATAAAGAAATCTCATCAATTATACACCACTTTTTACAGTATTTACGAAAATTTTTGGTTCAGTGTATTGGGCTCAAGGACTTTCCTTACTTGAACAAATTTAGAATTACTTTTCGGGCTTCAATCGATGCTTGCTTTCCCATTGCCGTCGTTAACTATTACTTTTGACAACTGATACTTTATTGGAGACGACGACACGGTACTTCCCCGTTTTAATCATTTATAAACAAATTACACTGGTCTACAACAAATAAAGCCTTTAAATCAATCTGTATGGAATATATGTAATGATTTCGATGCGCTGAATTCAAATCCGTTTTCAGTTTTTTTCCATCGGGCTCAAATTTTCTTTTTGTGGACGTGGCAAATTTTTTGCCCTAAAAATTTTTCGTCATAACTTGAAAACGACTTGATTTATAATTTAATTGCTTAACGTGTAAATTTTTCATTCTGAAAAATTTGTTATGACTTGTTTCTAGTATTTGCCTTAAAATCAGTCAAGTTATTTAAGAGTTGCCATCGTTTGTAAAATGCTAACTAATTTTTCTTGAAGACGAAGACGGCTAAATTTTAGTTCCTAGTTTTAATATGAACAATGAATTTCAATATATTGTTTTTTATTTATCTCTCTTCTCATAAATATAAGAAACATGTTTTTCAAGTATAATATGGTGTTTCATTTGTCGCTCACTGTATGTCCATCGAATATAATAATTCTTAATCTAACTAACGCCGAACATTCCAAAAGAAGGTGTTGTGTAGTCTACTCATCCTTCTGCATTTAGCAGCTACATAGATTGGAGTTCTTATGGCAATTTTCCCCACTAGACAATTTCCCGTCGGTGATCTTATCATTGCAAATATCCTGCTTCCCGGCAAGTTAAGCAGCTGCCTAAACCACTTCTTGTCCTCCCTCAGCCAGAGAACTCTGGCCGGTCCACTCTTTGGCCTATTACACTATATGCACACGAAAGCCCATACGCTATGCAACTGCCCAAAATGTCGCTGTGTCCCGGTACCAAAATGAGTCTGATATCGAAATATTCAACCATTACTCTTAGTGTTATGTGACACTCCTTCACCTCTAGGGATTTAGCAAACATAGCCGCTAAAGACCTAATAGAGGACTGAATGTCTATCTAAATGCAAACTTCAAGGAGTGTTGTGACACTATTTCCCAATAGGTTAGTAATGTCACATAAAGCAAGACACCATACGCTTACTCCATCGTCCAACATTGACCCAACCGTGATGAAGCGGATACGACTAGTATCCCCCAATAATCTCGTTTCCAGGTATTCATATTAAAAATAAATGTCCTTAGTTTGGCTAATGGTAATAGAATGTAGGCGTTTAAGATGTAAATGATTTAGAAGTGATGATTTTGAAACCGAAGACAAAAACCGCCCAGGAAAACCAAAAAGGTCCAAAATGATAAATTGAAGAAGATTGATGTCATACTCAAAATGAACTTGCAAAATCATTGGTAGCAACTCAAGCAACAATTATAAACCGTTTGCAAGTAAAAGGATTCATTCAAAAGATAATTGGTACCACAGTAACCGAAACAATGAGACGTTTTTAGATACACGAAATGCTGCATTAAAAAAAAGAAAACCAAATAACCAGCCAATTCAGCGCCAAGACTGACTATCCATAGCGCCAAGTTAATATGTACTTGCATATGGTATGACCAGAAGTGTCGCATCTACAATGAACTACTGAAATCGGGCCAGACGATCACAGTAGTCCTAAACCGTACACAATTGGTTTTATTTATTTATTTATTGGATTCATACAATTCAACAAGACTAAGTCTTATATCAAAGTGTTGGTTAGCAAAATTACAGACATGTGCTTAAATAAAAGAAACAATTAACTTACACACTTGAAAAGAAAGTAGTTTCATTGCTAGGCATCATAATTAAAAAAGTGCAGTTATTTACTCAGAAAAAGTCTGAGTACACATAAATTGCAATTGATTTCGTTGCATTTTTAGTTCAATTTTTGCATTTGCTGTAAGAAAATTAATTTCAATTATTGAAATTACATTTTTTTTTTGCAATGGGTTCAAAAAGAAAAACATAAATCTTGCCGAAAGAAAACTTACTTTTTTTCTAAGCAAGGAAAAAAAAACCTTTACAGAAGTTGCAGAAAAGGTAGAGAAAAAGCGTTACTCTATCTATAAAACCATCAAATTTTACAAAGTAAAAAAACTTCGTTCCGGCCGTCCTTCAAAATTCATTTTGAGAAAAAGGATACATCTCATCAACTTTGTGCAGCAAGATCCCAAAATAATAACCTCAAAAATGGCTGAAAGCATTAATATAAAATTAACAGGAACAGGAGTATATGTGGTGATAATTTCAGAAATATTTTAATTGGAACAGCTTTTATGCTCATATAAAACGTAAGACGTCTTTTATTTCATTAAATAGACTTAAAGAAGAATGTTGTTCGGTAGAGAGCTGTTAAATAAACCATTAGAATTCTAGGAAAGGATTATATTTTTGGATGAGAGTAAGTATTGCATTTCTATAATAAAAAGTCGTCAATTCGCGTGGAGAAAATCCGGTACAGCACAACATAAAGCTAAATTGTGCGACATGGCCGGTGGTGGACGTATAATGGTTTGATGGTATGTGTCAGATAACTAGGTATACAATTTGTAGGTTATTGAGTCCAACATATTTTACACAGACATTCTAAGGATCAAGTGGAAACAAAATTTAACGAAAATGGTTTTATTTAAATAAGATAACTATTCTAAGAACGCAGCCTATATTGTAAACCTTTAGTTGCTTTACAATGTTCCAAAACAGTAACGTGTGCCACCACAGTCTCCAGATCTCAATTCCATTGATTATTTATGGGATTTGTTAGAGCAAAAAATTCTCCATCATATTATAATATTTTTACGTTTTTACCTTTTTAAAAACGTGCTTTTATGAGTTCGTAGATTGTAGTTAAAATACAAAATAAAACTCCTTTATTCAACACAGTGATGTGCATCACTGCTTGTAATCTTATTACAGGCAATAACAATTTTTATTCTTAATTACTCTGTTTACAACTTTGTAAACAACAACAATTACTCGACAGATCTTTCTTCCTAAAGATCTTCCAACCCGATCGTAGTTATAACTTAGGCTCGATCACAACCTTTTTAACCAGAGGTTATCCACACTTAACTCTCTTTACTGAGTTAGCTCCAACTAAACTGATTTTTTGACTTCACTACAAACTTCACGAGTTTTTCTCCTTATAGACTCTCTTCACATCAATAACAATTTCATTAAGTTAACTTTTCTTCTTACGACACATAAACTGATTGCTGTTCGCATCGATGTGCTTTTTATAAACAACACATCGAAAGCTCTCGAACCTCTCGATATATCAGGTAGATTCCATTTCTTTCTTTTAATTTCTTTTTTACTTCTTTTGTAGCCATGTGAATGTGAACATCTACCTCTTTCATCTCTTAGTATTTGTTGTTGCTTGTTTATTGTCTGTACTTGTTTTCTTTGCTGCTTAATTATAGTTGTACCCGTGTTATTTTTATTTACTTTATCTCTGCTAATGGTTGTTGTTGTAGATTTGGTTATTTGTAAACGTATAGTTGTTCTTGCAGCTTTTGTTCATTTATTTTAGCGAAGTAATAAACGCTGTGGTGCCCAACCTTATTTTCGTAACAATATAAAAAATTATATTAAAAAAATTTCGTCAACTGAATGGGAGGAAATATCACTGGAAGTCACCACAAAACTAGTTTATTCCATGCTGTGGTTTTCAAAAGAACAGACTATCCAACTAAACACTAATTTATTGTTAATGCTGTCATAAATATCCAAAAATAAGATTTTAAGAAAGTACATACACTTTTGTACGCAGACTTTCCCTGAGTATTTTTTTTTAACACAATTTAAATTTTTTTTGTTGGATTTTAATATTTATCAAAACTATGCAACAATATTTAATAAAAAAATGAAGTTTATATTCTTAAGACATGTCATGCAATTTTTTGTATTATATTGGACTTAATGGTTTTGTACGCAGACTTTTTCTGACTAGTGTATAATAAATCTTAATAAAAAAAATCAAAATGAAAAACGGTTATTTATTCATACAACTAGAAGAAATTAAGATTATAATAGTTGATAAAAATAACATACGTTTAAATCAAGTAATGTTTGAATCAATACTAAAAAAAAGAAAACATTTACTATATAGCATTACATTATCATTAATTAAAAAAAATTACGAAAAATAGCGAATATTCTCACTTTTAATTGTCTCGCATTGTTTAAGGTTTGAATGCTAGGTGGTAGTTGGCTCGAAAGACGAATGGCATTTGTTTAAATGTGTTAATCAGAAAACGCTTTACTATATCCAATTGCATTGATTCTATTACCTTTATTCGATCTAGAGATATCTCAATAAATTATCAAAAGTCACATTATAGTTACTATAAAGTTGTTTTGAAAATTGTTAAATACTTCTGTTCCTTCTGATTCCGAACACATATCTGCAATATTATTAAATGTTACTTAAAGCATCACAGCTTGCAAATAACCCTCAACCATACATCAATGTGGGTATTATATATGTTTTAGCAAGTAGCATACGAATATGAATTGGTGTATAATTACTAGAAATCCAAAAGTTTCGTAGCATAGTAAAAGTTTTCCCACAATTTTTCTAATATGAGCCGACCAACTAAGTTGGTTGTTAAAGATAACACCCAGATTTTTTGCAGTATTTACGAAATTAATCGTGGTGTTATTAATTTTAATCACTGGCCCAATAGCCAGAGCAACCGCCTTATTGGGTTTCAACTTAACCCATTTGCTGACGCCCAAAGATAAATTTTATGAAGATCATGGTTCACTAATAGTAGACAGTTTGAAGCATCTGATATGTCACAACTTATATAGCTGAACATCATCAACATTCGTTTGAATATTACAATGGTCGAGTTGTTCCGGAAGGCCATTTGCGTAAATAAAATGTAAGACTGGTGCAAGTATTGAACCATGTGGTACTCCGCTAGGCATTAAACAGCATTCAGATATTTTAGATTAAAAAAAGCACTTTGACTTCTGTCACTAAGGTATGATGATAAAAGTTTCAATGCTGTTGAAGAAAAATTAAGGCAAAGAATACTGTGATGTACAGTGTCAAAATCCTTAGAATGATCGAGAAAGACCAAAAATTATATTATATGACGTTTATAAATTTGGTCTCTTATATCCTCAGTGACATCTGCAAGAGTAGTGAGACAGCTGTGTTTTGGCCTAAATCCAGATTGTCTATCATCCAACACGGAGTACGGATATAAATACTGAAAACGGCTGAATCTTGCATAATTTATTAATTCATAATTAATTAATTAATTAATATAATTAATTATCATCAATTAATTATTAATTAATAAATTATGCAAGATTCAGCCGTTTTCATGAAAATATGCATAATTTATTAATTAATAATTAATTGATGATAATTAATGATATTAATTAATTAATTAATTAATTAATTAATTAATTAATAAATTATGCAAGATTCAGCACATCATCTTGCGTAAAATTAAATTCATTTTGCGGATGCACTTCCAAGTTTTCATAAAAATCTGTGTTTATTGGAGGCATACGTCTGTATATTAGCAAATTGATTATTCAATTTATCCACATCATTGTCATTTGTGACGATATTTCCAATTCTAATAATGCCGATTTTCATCCAATCTTACGACATTTTCCCCTGAGTCAAGAGTTGACTGCAACTTATTGCCATAAAATGTTGATTTGGCCTTCCTTATTCGCGTATTTATGGCAGCTTAAAAACAGCAAAGAGTTCTGGCATTCTGAACAGTTTTCATCGGTTATATGCACAATTTCTATCATCAATAAGGTTCCTTATATCTGCTGTAAACCATGGTTTGTCATTTCCTATTATCTTTGTTTTTATTGGTACATATTTATCAAATAGATATTTTACATTATCATTTAAAAGTTATATTTGCCCATCAAAAAGAGTTTTAATGGCAAATGGTCAAAAAGCAAAAGACGTGGGTAATTATTCACAAAACATAGATCAATTAAGGTACTTGTGGAAAATGTGAAATGTGTGGGTGCTGTGCAATTTACTAAACCTAACCTAATGGAGCTCATCTTATCTTTTAGTCTATTGTATTCAAATATATTAGCACTAAAGTCGCCCACCAAAACAACATTGTCGTACCCAAGTTTAAAGGTACCAAGCTTTTCAAAAAAAGAATCTAAGCTAATATTACTATACGGACGGTAGATAGTACCAATCAATAGTTTTTCTTTATCTTTACAAATTTCAATAAATTCATACTCAATATTTTCTCCAGCAAAATTTTTAATTTTTTCTTTGCATGATATATTTGACTTAAATATATATTAATACGTAGAGCGAAAAATATGGTAACCACTTAAGCTATATACATATATAGTTATCGATACTTGGATGAAACCATGTTTCAGAAATGCATATCACATCAATTTCACCATCTTCAAATATAATTTTAAACTCATCCATTTTATTATTTAGACTCTGTGCATTGGAGAGTATTTTAGCCATTGTTCTCAAATTATCTTCAGAGCCATATTCAGTATTAGCAAAACGAGAACTCATAAAAATTTTTAATATCATAACAATGCAAGCTAATTTACTAAAAAATACTATATACCATAGATAATGTTCATAAAAATACCAATTTTAAAGTTTTTGCAAAAACTTAAGTACTCCAGAAAAAATATAATAATATAAAATATATGAAATATGACAATAAAACAATTAGAATTTTACAAAAAAGATTTATTTTAATGAAAAAACTGTTCCAGTGAAATAAGTTCATCCACTCCAACTGTCTCTCCACTCAGAAAAGTTTTTGTATATACGATTCCCCAATGCGTAAATGCTGTGGATATTACTTTGACTTTTTTTAGTCGATGAGCTCGAAGAAATATCTTGTAATTTTCAGCCGTCAGGTTTTCATTAATAAAAAACGGCATTGAGCTATCGAAACCAATAATTCCTTTCGATCTTTGATGAACCTTTTGACAGATGTGAGAACGTAGTTTCTATCATACGGACACGCAAATCTAAGAACAATTGCAGTATCTAATGCTCTATTTTTCAATAAATTATTACCTTCATTGATTCTCAAGCGGAATATTCCTTTAATAGAATTAAAAATTTTCTTTATTTACATATGTATGTAATCAAGTTACTAAAAATTTATTTAAAATTTATAAATAATATCTCAAATATATAAATACGAAAATAAAAAATAAAAATAGATTTACGACATGTTATTAAAAAATCTCTATACTTTAAAGCACATTTCAAATATTTTACCAAGTTTTTCCAGTGTCCTTCATTCTGGCCATCCAATATGTTCATTGTCTCATTTTCCGCTAGGTTATATTTTTGAAAATATAACTTTCTTAAGACTGGAACAATGTGTAAGTCATGTCTGCACTTGCTGAACCAAATCTATTACCGTTAAGTGCAATTAACCCACTACGCTCTTTGAATATCCAAGAGATTTCTTCTGTTAAATATTCTTGTGCTGCTTTTCCTTTTATTTTCAAATCTTTCATTTAATATGCCATTTCTCGTTTTATTGATTAATTCCGAAATAAAACCGTTCCATTGTTGATTCACGTGATTTACTTCTGGCCATTGTATGTTCAAGGAAAATGCTCCCGATTCTAACTATTTAACACAAAAAAGCTTACTGCGCAGTAGAATTTGAGATAATTGGTATGGTGATCTATTCTATGTACTCGTACATGCGAACATTATTCTACTTAAATATTTCAAATGAAGACCAAAGGTAAAAAGATGGCTGTCTTCCGTTGCTGTTTATAACATAAGAATGTAGTTCGGGCTGAAGTTAGGCAAATGTAAAATTCTCTTCATAAAAAACCTTTGTAGTTTATTAACCTCCTCAAAAGCCTCAAAGCCCCAAACCTGAGCTGCATAAGCTTGAATTGCTCTGCATACTGCAAGGAAAACTTTCCATTTCATTTTTAGGTTTATATCTTTCTTCCCAATCAAATTTTGCCATGTTGAGCTTGTTGCACTTTCTGCCTGATTATTACTTTTTTCGACATGTTAACTAAACTTTAATTTTGCTGTGAAAATAATTCCCATTTTTCTTTATGACCTAGACCACCTCCGTTTCTGAATACCAAGATTTCGTACTATTTCTGATTAACTTCCAGATTCCACATATTGCAGAATTTTCTAGATTTTTTATCATATTTTGCAATACTACAATATTTTCAGCTAAAATGACTATGTCGTCAGCCTAGAGTAAAAGTCGGATGTCCATATTTACGACCATAAGTCCACCTTCCAAACATTCATGTAGAGCATTAACATATAAGGCAAAAAGTAATGAAGACAGTAAACACCCCTGCTTAACACCCGACTTTGTATCGAAATATTCTGAAAAATCTTCACTAGTCCATACAGCCGATTGTGTATTCGAATACACTCTTTCTGTAAACTAAACAAGTTTGTAGGATACTCCCATTTTATATATTTATAAATCAGTGATCTTCTCGATATACTATTTCTATTTCTTTAATTTTGTAGTGTCAATCTGTACTTTACCGCAAAAGCTTTTAAATACGTCACTAAGATTTTCATTTTTTTCACATGGAACACAATTTATTCTTAGTTCAGGTGCCACTGCTGCATTTTCTTGCTTTTTTGCTGAGTCTTTAAGTTAAGCTATTTCATATTTTAATATTTCATTTTCACTCTTTATATATAACAACTCTTCCGCGATAGTATTCTTAATTTTGTTCGTGTGCTCTTCAACACTTAATAGTCTATCTTTTACATTGTTTAAGTCAATTATTGCCAAATTCAATCTTCTTTCAATTTCATTTAATATGTTTTCTTTACTTTCACGAAACATATCTTCTATTGTTTTCCGAAATCTAATTGTTAACTTTTGAAATGTATTGTCCATTATTTAAACCAATTTGAGCGGCGAATCGGTGTTCGTTAATCGCCCTGTTCTTATTGGAATGTCTGTGAAAGCGTACTTACGTTAACGCAATCTTTTAGAAATAGGAGTTGCCTCTGATCTCATTATTATTTTAATAAAATTTATTATTGAAAAAAAGTATATTTTACTAATATTGTTATAAGTTAGTTTTCTCTTTTTTATTTTATTTTTCTTATAAAATTTAAAAAAAGATGAAAATTTTGTTCACTGTATACAGATTGCAGTGTTGCAGATTCGTTTAACCACAATAGTCTATCATATGGTTGCCGAGCTTAAAATCAGTACATGACCAAAACAAAATTAGTACATTTGATACAAAATCAGTACACATATTGTTAAAAACAAAATTCATTACATCGCGACCAACAAAAACTAAACTTAAACTATTTTAAGCAGAATAAACTACTTTAAGTAGAATAGGCAGAATATATAAACAATATACAATTGTTTACAATTTTTCATTCCTTTTCAGAATTTAAAAACTTTTTAAATTTATTACCAAATTTTGGTTACCAATTCGGCTTTATTATCAATACGTTTTGAAGATTTTAAATTCACAGTTCATTTCTCTCTCTTCTCCAATTTAGAAAAATTAAACTGAACACCAGAA
The DNA here is from genome assembly GCA_023159175.1 of Wohlfahrtia magnifica. Classification (NCBI taxonomy): domain Eukaryota; kingdom Metazoa; phylum Arthropoda; class Insecta; order Diptera; family Sarcophagidae; genus Wohlfahrtia; species Wohlfahrtia magnifica. Next base: position 1,290,083 of record JAKWBJ010000504.1, on the reverse strand, counting down.
TCTAAATTGAAAACACTCGGTTTTTAAAAATTATTAAACTTTATCTTACCACGTTCTCCCACTGGCTATTGAAAGCAATCTGACATCAGATTTTTCTTTAAATAAAGCAATTTCATATAAGTTATTACAGTTACTACAGACTATATATAGATTCATGAAAGTTTTCGTTGCAGTAATTTGTCTCTAATTCGCTTGATTATCTAACGCGTTTTAACAACTATTAAGTTATCCTCTTCTAATTTTTACTAACAGTGTCTATGCACAAAACATAAATAGATTACCTGATTTCTTACTCGAAAAGTGACTGAAAAAAGGCTGACAATTATTTGAAATCAAAATATTTTAATTGCTGCATAAGATTTAATGTTCATTTCTCCAATAAGCTAAACTAATTTCCTACTTTTAGCTTCAGAGAACACACTTATGCCAGCGTTTGATCCAATCCTCGAAGCATCTTTTATATTCGGTTTTAGGTATGTTCATCAGTGCTTCCTGCTTCCTCTCGGCTGCTGAATCGCATTCCACGTAATGGTTTTTTAATGCGATTAAACAGAAAGAAGAACAGGGAGCCAAATCAGGTGAATTCGGTGGCTGTTAGATGATATTTGTTGCATTTTTCGTCAAAATATTTCGAATAATGATGGCACTGTGCGACGGTCCGTCATCATGGTGCAAAATCCACGAGTTTTCTGCCCACAATTCTGATCTCTTTCGTCGAAATGCTTTACGCAAACGTCTCATAACGCCCAAATAATATTCTTTGTTTACTGTATGGTCTTCTGACAAAAATTCATGACGCACTACACCGTTGTAATCCATGAAAACCGTGCGAGAAAACCGTGTTTTTTTTTTGTCTCGGTTCATTTGGCGAAAGCCATTCACTTGTTTGATGTCTTGACTGCGTGTCATACTCATAAACCCACGTCTCGCCACCAGTAATGATCCTTTCGATGAATGTGGGAAACCCAAATCATTAACCAAAATGTCTTGGACGGATCTATATTTGCGATTATTGAACATTTCTTTTACTTTATCAATGTTTTCGTCGATTTTCGATGTCGATGGTTTGCCACTGCGTTCATCATCTTCGATTGACTAACGTCCACGTTAGAACCGCTAGTGCCACTGGTAAACGAACGTTTCCTTTAGAAACACTTTTCCAACATTTCCAACGTTCGCGCACCATTAAAAATGTTTTTTACGCAAAATTTAATAAAAGTTCGTTGTTGCAAATTTAAATTAATCTAGACATAGATGTACTCTTGGCTAGGTAAGATTTAGCGGGAATATCAACAACAGATGTACCAACCTGACAAACAAAAAAAAAAAACTCAATTTGTAACGTTGGGACAGCCACAAGGGGGTTATTCCGGGAACTATTTCATCAAGGTGGTATATTCTAATTTACTCAGCATTTTAACAAAATATTTAAACAATATATTCGTCATAATTTTGGAACACTTTGTTCTTTCATTAATAAAAGCTGATGCAGATTTTGAATCAGTAAGTATTGGTTTAAAGAGCTTGATACTACAGTCTGGCAAAACGCAGCTTTGACTTTGCATTAGAGTGTGGTACACAAAAGAGCTTCCGCTATATGGCTACTTTCGCTAGTACCTTTTATTTTGCTTCCTTTTTGGCATTAAAACTTAAGTATTTCTAAGAAAATAAAATAATTTTAAACAATTTTATGGAAAATTTTAAGGTAAAAAACAGAACAAAAGATGTAAAAACATGAAAAAATCACTACATTTGCGTACCGATTTACATGTTATGCATAAATAAGTACATTAAACAAAAATCAACACATCAGTAACTATAGTCTGTCATAGTCTGTCATGACAACAATCGCCATATGTTGCTAGACCAGTTAAAAACTATTTTCAGTGGTGGTTTGGAAGTTTTTCCTCACCTGCTTCATAATACACGTCTAACGTTTGCAACAGCGTTACGTTATATCATTTCTCATTGAACCTTAAGTTCTTAAAATATGTTAAATTTTGTTAATAAAAAAAGTTAATTTCAATCCATTGTGTTCGTTTTTGTTTCAATATTTCCTTAAAGTGTAAAATATCATTAAAGTTTGTAAAAGCAATGCCACAGATCACAGCAGTCATTGTACCGCACACAATTGATGCGTTTGGCCACAATAGACTGCCATGACAACGCTCGACACATGTTACTAGATCAGTTATAAACTATTTTGGAATTAGTGTTCCTAGCCACTGTTTTCCTCACCTACCTTATAATCTACGTCTAACGTTTGCGACAGCGTCGCGTTTTATCACCTCTAATTGAACCTTTAGTCCCTAAAATATGTTAAATTATGGTGAATAATTTGTTTTTAATCCCCTGTGTCAGTAGTTTTTTTTCTTTTACTTTTTCTTAAAGTGTAAATTTCATTACCGTCTGTAAAAGCAATGCCGGTTCTACATTTTGTGTGGATGTACAAGTATTTTTCCACAGTCACATTTTAAAAATTACCATTAAATGCAAATTATTTTTGTTATCAATTTCTTTTCTTTAGCTGTGGCAGCAGAATAAAGAAGCAGAACATTTTTTTCTGTCAATTTGCTGTAAAATTCCTGATTCATAAAGTGATTTTTCTTTTTCTTCTGCTGTTTTTAGTTCAAAGACTTGAAAAAGTTTTTAACATATCGCATGGACCAAGAACAACGTATCTGTTTTTTATTCTGACCATTTTTTCATGACTCCTGTTATTGGTGTTGATTTTTTTTGCATTCCATCATTAAATCTATTTCTTGGAAAGTTTTTTTTTTTTTGAGTTTGCAGTTGTTAATTTTGATTCGTGTTTGCATTTCAGGCTCATCAAAGTGGAATCAAAGTAAGGCTTTTATCTCTTTTTTTAACTCTATGAATGAATTTGAATTAATGTATTCTAATAACGATTTTGAAATTGTTTTGCGATAATTTGGTTTCAAATGTAGTTGTTGATGATGGCTGTGATTTTCATATTTGTTCCAAAATACAAAATATTGTGAAAAGTAAAAATATCGTGTCTAACGTAAGGAAGTGTTCGTAGCCTTTTTTTAGACAAAACAAAAAAGCAATAGTCTTTTTAACTAAACTATATGACACCCTACATAACAATGTATTTTAAATTAAATTTGGTACAAAGCTTAAAGATCACTCGAGGAGCTTTAGCCTCGAAATTGTTGTAATCAGGATTGCCTACTTAAAGATTTTTCCATTCCCTACCTAATCAAAAATATATTTAGGCTTGATGACATTATACCTCGGCGTTTTTCCTTAACCCTTTCCTAATTACTACCTTAATTCTAAATTTTTACTCCATTACTACATTTTATCTCCTTCCGATCACAAGGCTGAAAAGTACAGTCTTTTAGTAGTATACAGACTTAAAAAAAACAGACAAATTGTTACGTTTTAACCCTTTTAAAACGTTAGAGTTCTTTTAAATTGCGTAGAATAAAATAAACACGACGTTGTTGTTATTTTACAGTTTTTATTTCCTCACTTTATTATTCTTCAGGTTATCTTAATACGGCATCTTATTTATCTTGTACTTAATATTCGTTTATACGACACCTTTTACGCTTAAGGACGACTTTACTATATGACTGCAACACAATTACTATATCGACGTAGGCAAAGCAGCTTCTTTATATACTTAACTCCACACAGTTTGGAAAGTTCCGAAAATGTCTAAAACTCTCTCATATTCTCTATTTTATATCCGTTAATTTCAAACACATAAGTTTGTGTTACCCAAAGATGGTCGGATTAGCAATGCCGTCATATACACAAATCAGTACGGCGATACTAGGGTAACACATTGTCAACCTTGACACAAACCAATACACAAAAATCCCACAATACCGTCCCAAAGACACTAATGTGGTGTATTTTCTTTTTAGGCATTTTTATTTTCATTTTTAAATATATAGTATATTCACAGATAGTTTTTACCAAATGTGTTTCAATATCCCTTTATAAAAAAATAATACCCATTTTTCTAATCTCTCCCACTTTTTGTCTGATTCGTGGATATATGTATAAAGAAGCTGGAACGATTATCGTTCTCCACATATGCAAAATTCCAGATTTATTATAAATTTGAAGCGCTACGTCCACTTATCTACTCTCGTCTAGATATTGGCTAATTAGCTGAAACTAAATCTAGAAACTACTATCATTACCGTTCTCTAGATGTGCACAAATCAATATTTAGTTTGTATGGGAGATGGCGCGCACTTATCCAACTCTGTACACTATTAAACTGATAATTTGAATTGATTGCCAATCATTTAAGCCAAATTTAGAAATTCTTTTTACGGCTCTCTAGATGTACTAAAATTAATATTTACTTTGTACCGATTCCCCACACTTTTTGCCTGATGGTTTATATCGACTACAAACCTATCACTGAAAGTAGATCTTTTCTTGGTTTATAAATCACGGTTTTCGAGCTATTAAATGACAAACATAGAAGAACTTATCTATACATTTATTCAAAAAAGAGAAGGCGATTTATGGCTTACTTATCGCTACATACGATTTCTGATTTCAACCAAACTTAACATTAGCCACATCCATTCTATCTTGTGTATAAGTTTAGTCTAAATCGGTCGACACGTTTGAGCGTAATGCGGCGATATATGTAAGTAATAAATCGCCTCCGTTTTAATTTATCTACATAGCTTTTACCCGTTGAAACTTGTACAGTACCTGCTTGTCCAATTTTGCATGCTTTTTGGCTGACGCATATTGATAACTAAGCTTTAATTCTTACATATAAACAATTTCATATTTATTTAATTTCGCCCAGTTATTGACTGATGATGTGTATAGTCCACGACATCGGCTGAACCAAATTAAAAAACTTCTAGTATTACCGCTCTCAAGCTGTATATATGTAGGTTAGTATTTAGTATGTATGAGTGATGCCACGCCCATCTATAAATTTTCCACACATTTTTATACTGATAATTTGTGTGGACTACGAAATCATTTAGATCAACTTCAGAAACTTACGCTTTAAACGTTCTCAAGATATACAAAAATTAATACTTACTTTGTGTGTGAGGGACCATGCCCACTTGTGTTATTACATCCACTTTTAGACGAATAATTTTTTTGACTATGAAGATCAAACCTAGAAAGTTTAGCTTTTACAGATCTCAAGCTATACAAGAATCAATATTTACCTTGTATTTTTGATTTATGATTTGCATTCACTATGAAGCTATTTCAAAAAGACATAAAGACTCTTATTGTTATCGTTTTATAGACGTAAACAAACAAATATTCACTTTGTATGGACGGGTCAACGCGCAGATGGAATTTATACAGCCTATACTTCCTTCAGACATATAGAGAGATACTGTAAAAATTTCAAATCATTCTTGTAAAGGGTCCGCCATCTAACGTTTTTTTTTTCAACTAGTGCTTATTTCGTGAATGGTAACACTTAGCTCATGTCTGATTTGGCAGATAATTAGTTTTATCCTTCCGCTGAACGAATATGGTTGTGTATACGCTTGAACAGCGTTGGGAAATATTGCGACATTTCTTTGCCGATTTTGCCAAAAAAATCATCTTTTCAGATGAAGCTCATTTTGATCTTGGCGGGTATGTAAACAAGAAAAATTGTCGCATTTGGGGCACAGAAAACCCGCACGCATACATTGAAAAGCCGATACACCTAAGACGAGTCACTGTTTCGTGCGGATTTCGGTCCAGAGGCATAATTGGGCCATTTTTCTTCGATAATGAGCTAGGAGTGGCCGTTACAGTCAATGGCGATCGTTATCAGGCCATGTTAAACGAATTTTTGTTCACAAAAATTTAAGAGGAGGATATTAGCAACATTTGAAGATTTATTTTTATATAAGGAATCGTGAATCTATTCTACCCAAAATATTAGTGTTTATACTCGGGCAATGAGTAAGCTATTCGTCAAATTCATTGAATTGTCTTGGACAGCACTAATTACGTTGACAAATTGAAGTCTACCTAAATCTACTAATATATTAAAGGCCTATACTATATATGTATAGAATACGATTACTTGAAGATGCTGCAAATATTAAGCAAACATATCACTAACGGTGGTGTAGGGTATTAAAGCACAAAGCTTTATGCTATAGTAAGCTAAGTATAATTTTTGTTCTCTTCTTTTGCATTTAATAACTATTTAGTGGTATAAAAAGTAGCCATTACTAGCAAACAGCAAAATTTCTCAATTTTTGCTTTAAACTTGAAAAAATATTGAAAATGATTTTATGCCGCCGAAGAAATGTTTTTATTGGGGTCAGTAGGTAAAACGATTCGAAATGTCTATTTCATTTGCACTTTTATGGTAAGTCAAATCTTATAAGGATTTTAAATAGGAAATTATTTTAAGTTCTTTCTTTTTTACATACCAGTACATACATATTTCTCTTCATCGTATACTGACTGATAAAAGTAAAAATTGCTTGATTCACTTTGGTACTAATAGGGATTACTAAGAAAGTAAGCTTAATTTTAAAGTACGTCTTAGATGATAGAAGAAGTAAAATAAGAAAAAAGCAGTCACTTATTTTGTAGGTCAAGTTTTTTTTTGTATAAGAATAAAGAAGAAAACTATAAAATATTGGTACATTGTGTGTTATATATGTACATTTAATCAAATGGAGAAAAACTTCGGACAACAACAGGATTTTTTTAAAAATCAAACTGTTTTATCAAATATCGCAGTAAAGGCTAGTTATTTGTCAGTCAAATACTGACAAAAAAAAAAAATGAAACCATTCGCGGATGGCGAGATGATAAAGGAGTGTCTGACTGCTGTCGCAGAAATAGCATTTCCTGAAAAAATAAAAATTAATTCAAACATTAGTTTATCAAGATTCTCCATAGCAAGGAGAATTGAAGACTTGTCTGAGAACATAGCAACACCGCTTTGTGAACGCATTGAAAAATTCAAATACTGTTCTTTGGCACTTGATAAGAGTTCCGATATTAGCGATATAGCACAGCTGGCTATATTTATACGTGATGTTGACTCCAATTTTAATATTACCGAAGAATTGTGTTCACTGATTCCTATGCAAGGAACTACAACCGGCAAAGACTTGTACGATGAACTAAAGTCTGTGTTGGAAAATTTTTCAATTTTATTAGAAAAGATTATGGGTGTATCGACAGATGGAGCACGAGCAATGTCAAGTATGGAGTTTGGAGTATCAGGAAGGCTATTTCAAGACATTAAGAAGGCCACAGGAAGGGAAATATTCATTAACCACTGCGTAATTCACCAGGAAAATTTGTGTGCGAAAAGATTGAGTATGCCAAATGTCACATTACCAATAATTAAATTAATTAATTTTATTAAGTCGCGAGTGTTAAATCACTGCCAGTTTAAAGAATTCCTAAAGGATTTAGAAACTGAATATGGCCATGTGGTTTTTAATACCGAAGTACGTTGGCTTAGTAGAGATGCAATGCTTAAAAGAGTATACAGTTTAAAAAGCGAAATACAATTGTTCTTGGATATGAAGGGATATGACTTCCCTCATTTTGGTAATAAAGAATGGATGTGCGATTTTGGGTTTCTTATCGACATGACCCAGCATCTCAATGATCTTAATATTGAACTTCAAGGCAAAGGACTGATTATTCATAACTTGTATGATAAAATTCAGGGATTTGAGTGCAGATTAAAATTGTGGAAGCAGCATCTTTTGCAGAATAATATGTCTCACTTTAAACCTTTAGAAAAAGAAAACGTTACCACTTCTCAAAAATACGCACCATATATAAACATTTTAATCAATGAATTTCAATTATGTATATGTTATTGAAATTAAAATACAATATAAAAATATATTTAAATGATTATGATTTTATTTAAATCGCGAATGAAGCACTATGTAATGAAAGAAATTTGCGAAGACTATCTTCTTGCGACCGCAATTTATTTTCAAGATTTCTTATACAAATCTTCAAAATCAAAGCGATCTTTTTGGTTTTGAGACAAATTTCTAAATAACACTGCGACAAAATAGAATGAGGTAGAAATACGACGAGGAAAGTGATATGTTTCGAACAGTCACTACCGAGTTCAATCGTAATCTTGAGTTATGGGTAGAAATCCGTTTGTTTGAACCTTCATGCACATACATGTTAATAAAGAAGTTTGCTTATACACACATCTTAAGTATATAGTAACTAGAGTTTTTTTTCGCGAGATTCCCATCCCGGGATTTCCCACTACAATTAACAAAGTGAACCAGGCTTATTTTTTAACAAAATTATTATTGATAAAAAGCAATCTAATAAAAAGCAAATCCGATTGGCAAAAGTATTAAGTATTTAGAATTTTTCTTTATTACAAAATTTGCCTTTATTCAATTTTTTATACATACAAGAGTTCATGAGCGTTTACATTAGTATTACAGCGATTATATCTTAGTGACAATGCCTTACAGTATACAAATAAAATATGTATGGGTATCATAGATTTGGGAAGAAAAATAGGAATACAAAACCCCATTATTAATTTATGTAAAAATTCAGTTTATAGGTTTTCCGAATGGAGGACAAAAATAAAATTACTTAAAAGAAATATATTATGGAATAAATCAGAGGAACTTTGTTATTTAATTCCAACTGCATCAAATGATTTTATTGAATCGCTATGTAGCTTTGGCTTCTTCCAAACTAACCATATAAAAAATGCTAGTGGATAACTTTTAGACCTTGTTTTCAGTAACTTGCAGATGGACATATGTTTACGAAAAATACCTCCAATTACATATCCTGAAGATCATTATCATCCCATAAATAAATTTTACAAAATCTTTAAAAAATCTGCCTCTGCAATTGATTTCAGAAAATATTCAATTGCTCGCTCTGATTACAATAACATCAATAAATTGGTATGTAATAATTACATTGCTAGCATGAGACTAAGATTGAAAATTAATCATCAGTCGTTTTACAGCTTTATTAATTCTAAACGTCGCGCATCTGACTATCCTAAATGTCTAAAATTTGATTCTTATAGTACTGATGATGACTCCCTGACTTGTAATATTTTTGCCAAATTCTTTGCCTCAATTTATGCTACGAATATATATAAGAGGGACTTGCAAATATCGCATTCACCTGGTGTACACATCTCATCTATTGACTACATAACTGTTTTATCCAATTCAAAACCTTCAAAATACTCTTTCAATTCTGGTCCTTGTGTTTTAAAAAATTCTGCTGAATCCTTGTGCTATCTATCCACTTATCAAGATATTCAACAAATCTATTAAATTATGTAATTTACCAGCTGTATGGAAAAAATCAATTATAATTCCATTGTTTAAAAGTGGTAGACAAGTGGAGGTATCAAGCTATAGAGGAATTGCAAAACTGAATGCTATCCCTAAATTTCTTGACAAAATTTTAACTGACAGTCTCTATAATCAAATATCTTCGTTGCTTTGTGCAAGTCACCATGGTTTTTGCTGGAACTTACCTCTATGATACATAATAGCTTTTTAGATAAGAAACAAACGGATGTTATTTACATGGATTTTTCTAAAGCGTTTGATAAAGTAAATCATGAGGTTATAATTCACAAATTATCTTATATGGGCTTTAGTACTACTAAGTTGAAGTGGCTGAGATCGTATTTATCTAATAGAACACAGCAAATAAAGTTTAATGATGTTTTATCGCAAGAAATTGAAGTTCTTCCGGTGTTCCTCAAGGTATCCATTTGGGCCCAATATTATTTGCTTTATTTATAAATGATTTGCCCTCAGTTACTTCGCATTCGAAAATTTTAAAGTATGCTTATGATGAAAAAATTTACACGACTTTGAATACCCCCCATGATCAGATTTTGCTAAAGTCGGATATTGTTAAAATTTTTATGTGGTGTCAAATAAATTTAAGTGAATTAAATATTAAAAAATGTAAACATATGTATATCATTCTACAGAATAAGCGAATTTAAATCTTCCTATCATATAAATTGTACAGTTCTTGAAAAAGTTGATAATATGGTAGATCTTGGTATTTTGCTGGACTTAAGACTAAGCTTTCGTGATCATATTGCACTAACTGTAAACAAAGCAAAAGGTGTTCTTGGTTTTATGAAGCTCTGGTTCCAAGTGTTTTCAGATCCTTATATCACGAAACAATTATACACTTCATTAGTTCGACCAATACTTGAATATGGATCGATTATATGGGATCCATACTATACCGTCCATATTAACAGCATAGAGTCTGTACAAAAGCAGTTTTTATTATTCTGTTTACGTGGCCTTGGCTGGAATTCTTATGCGCTGCCATCATATGAAAGTAGGCTTGGTGCTATTGAGCTAGCAACTTTAAGAAGTCATCGGATAATGCATAGTGTTTCTTTTATACTTGGTCTCATTCGTTGTGATGTTGAGGCCGAATTCCTGCTTTGTAAAGTTAACATTTGCGTTCCAGTCAGACCTACTCGGAACTTTCAGCTGATAAATTTAAGTTATCATAGATCTGTATATGAAACTATCGACCCATTTCGTAGAATTTGTTTAAATTTTAATAAATGCTATAATACTATAAATCTTTCTGAAAGTAATAGTCTCTTGAAAAGGAAAATCCTTTTACAACTTTAAGAATATACTTTTGTTTAATGTTATAAATCTTTAATCTGTAAGGATATATTAAAATAAATAAATACTAAAAATAAAAAGCTTTCATATTGATCAATGTAAAATTCTAATGAGTTCATAGGTTGACCATTGGCATCGATTGTCGAATGATATTGTCAAGTCTGTCAATACTGCGCTGACGGTTTTGTGGCCATATGTGAAAGACTTGTGATGAACTTGACTCAAAAGTACATTCATACGGGACGTAGTATACACTGTGACAATTTTTTACTAGATTAACTCTATCAAAATTTTTGACAGAAGTTCTCCCTGCTCTTGTTGGTACAGTGCTCGCTAACAAAGCATTTGTGCCGTTTTCATTTAGAAAACATCACAAAATAATATGGTTGTATTACTGTTATTTATTTATTTAAATACAATTATAGCGTATATAACCGCAGAAGATAAGCCAGGTAGAGCAACGCACCAAAGTTGTCAAAAAATCTAACCAAATTATTGAAATGAAGCAGGAGTAGATACAATTTATCAAATCGTATCGCATTATATCTACAAGTGTGAAACTGGTCAACTGGTCGTCTAATATCAATATTGCCGTATCTGTCGAAAGTTTTTGTAATATTGCTACATACATATTGCAACAACAAGGGTCTGTACTCTCTTTCCATTAATATGAGTTTTCATGCGTACTTCAACATGAGTTGTCGTCGTGTTGCTTAGCCTTCTCATCTAATGCAGTTGGCTTTGCTCAGCTCCATCCCAAACTAGTTAAACTTCTTTACCATTACACATATATATAATACGATTATGACCACTAGTAACTCTCCCAGTTGCTGGAAACATGCGAGGGTCGTTCCTGTGCTAAACGCTGTGAATGAATATCATTCAATATCAATATTACCATATCTGTCGAAAGTTTTTAAAGATTGCTACATAACATAGAGCATATCAGGGCTGTGTCACATCAACATATGAGGATATGAGGGACAAACTTGACGATGGCTGTGCAACGTTTCTGATACTTATGGATCATTCCAAAGCTTTTTATTCCCATAAGTACAATTTTTCTTCAACGGCTACTTCGCTTCTGGCATCTTAAATTACAGAACATGGCGACATTGAATGGTCTGAGCTTGAATCCAAGGAATCACATAATTGCATTGAACACTCTTTTTGTATTAGATAATCACAGCATATCGTTTGTGGATTCCGCCGAGAATCATGGTAAAATTTTCAATGACACGCTACGATGGAATACGCATATAAACTCAGTCTCTGGGATTATATTCTCTACGCTCAGAACACTCTACTCCACACAACATCTGACTCCTTTGAATATTCGTGTACACCTGCAAAAAATTTCTTAATGCCCAAATTGCTTTACGGTTGTGAATATTTTGCGTTTTGTGATTCGTATAGCAAGAGTAGATTGACAGTAGTGGTCTGGGCAGACCACAATGGTTCACTTATTAGTGAAGTGTTTATTGGATATCCTAGGGTTAATGCGGCTGTTTTCTACTTTAGGAAACCAGGCTTGGCAACATAATTGACCATCATTAGCCGAATACACATCTTGTATAGCATTATCTTATTTTTCAAATCTAAAACAGATTCCCTATTAAGTTAAGGGTACAACGCTCTACAACATTTTATCGCTTTCTCAGTAATATGTCTAATATGGGTCGTGAAGTTAAGTTTTTTGCAAGGAATCACTCCTAATTATTTGAATTCTTGATTTCAATTGTACTGCCTTGTATAGATAAAGAGGCGGTAGGCGGTATACGCTTAGAAATTTATTAAATGGGAAAATTATAGCGTGAGTCTTGTTCTGACTTATTTTTATCTTTTATTTAGTAAAATATTTTTCAGCTTAAGTTACTGATTCTTTAAGATTTGTAATTATTGCGTTGGAAAATTTTCCACTATAATTAAACGCACTATCATCTGCATAGAAGGCTGCTTCGTGGTGAACTGTTGAGAGCTCTTCCCTAAATCAAAATTGTTCCTTATTCATAATATTATTTGTATCCGCAGATATAGAAGACGATGTTGTATAACCTTTTCAAATAATTTAGTTCGAATATTTCTTATTGGTCCTTGCTTAAAGGGGGTGATACATTGGCAAACATTTGTTTGCAAACATCGGAAATAGCCAATCGCATACATGGATAACTTACTTTTCCTTGAATGCGATTGGCAATTTGCGATGTTTGCAAGCAAATGTTTGCCAATGTATCAACCCCTTTAAGTTTTGATACTGTTTTTGCATTCTTGAATGCTTTCGGAAAGTAACCATTTAATAGACAGAAATTAAACAATTTAGCAAAAACTTCAAATACCGTTGTAGACATATTTTTTATAAGAACATACTGTAAAATATCTAAGCCAGATTTATTTTGCAATTATTTTACATATATCGAACTCGTTTATAAATTTTTCCACCTTCTTCATACAAGAGGAGTTGTTTGAAGTTACTGTGTGATGTTTTTCATATTCGTTACCAATTAAGTTAACTTTATCCACATTATTTCTTACTAATTTGTCATTAATAACTAAATTTTGTACTTTAGACCGGTTTTTGCTAAGTGACTTTACTATCCCCCAAAAATTTTATTACCCGGTGTTAATTTTGGAATAAATAAATTCCATTGCTTATTTCTGTCCTTGTAAGTAGTTCTAATTGCTTAATTATTGTCACAATCGTCTGACTTCTGACGGGATCATAGAATCTTTTAGGTGGACATTGATATTTTATGCGCTCTCTAATTAGTCTGAGACTTAAGTCAGATATGTGTCTATGCCATGTTTTACATTCACCCACCGGAAATTGGTCATTGACAGTTCTTATAATAGTTATTAATTGACTTAGTTGTAATTCAATATAATGAATTGATTATTATCCTCAATAAGCTCATTAGTTATAGTTTCTCTATTAATTTGAGTCCAATTTGCAGAATGATAAAGAGATACGTGAGATTTTATTTCCTGAGTATTGCCATATAAAAAATATGTAATTTGGTTGTGATCTGATTCTAGCACATTTGGATTAGTAATCAAGTTAGAAAAAAGCAGGCTAGAGTTAGACAGAACTATATCAATTGTTGACGGCGAAAAGGGAGAAAAAGTTTTACAAAAACATGTGGAATTTAGGGGGTAATAAACAGAGTAATTGGATTCATTTTGGTAACTGTATAAAACTTTTCCAGTTGTATTATTAGATATGCAATTCCAAATTACATGCTTCAAATATAAAGAAAACGTTAGAATTGCTAGTTAGCATATTAAGATCACTCATAAAATGATTCGAACATTTTGGTTATAATAGTTATAATGATTTATCTTTATTGGAGTCACCCTGTCTAATCTTTAATTTGTCACATGATTGTACTTTTAAGTAGTTTACTTTGTTTATGTTGTACATACTGTCTAATCGTCGCTACTACTCTTCACTTTTACTATTGTTCATTCCCTCTTTTCCTATAGAAACGCATTAATAATTAAACCTGAATCTGTTTTAATATTTGATTAAGTTCGACAGATATCGACAGCTTCTCAACAATAACTGCTTTGACTGATGCAAGTACTCTGTGATTAATGCAATCCTAATAGCGATTAAGACACCACCACTGACTGTTTGCTATTCTCGTCTATAAATTTTAAACCCATTAATACAAAATTTATGGTGGTTTTTAAGAAAAGTTTCAGTCAATGAAATTATATCTACATTATTTCTTCGCATAAATATCTCCAGTTCAGTAATAGCTGGACTTGTTGTTATGACTTGTGTGTTCCAATATATGACACGAAGCATATTTAAGCTCAATTGAATTATATTACATGTCGTAATATATATCCAAACACCCTTAATTTATCATATTTATTCTTACATTTTTGAATAGGATCAATTGCCTCAAAATAAATGCCTAATAATTTATCGTTTGATATGTCATCGCTATTTACCTCTTGATTGTTACACTTTGATATATCTAAGTAATACGGGCGATGCTACAAAATACCTCGCCGCGATTACTTCCAACTCTGAGGGATATCTATATGAGTTGTTTGTGTTATTCTTATGTTCCGAGTCTGTGGAGATAGGTAGCGGTGACTTATATTCCTAAATCTTGGAAACCTAGTCACTCTACACCAAAGGATTTCAGCCCAATTAATCTGTCATCCTTTCTTCTTAAGAGTTCGGAGACGTTAGTTGATCTTGAAATAAGGTCAAGTGTGGATATTACCTCGATAAGTAGTGCGCAGTACACTTACATTAGGAGCAGATCTGTTGAAACTGCTCTGCATGAGGTGGTAGGTCAGAGCTAATGCAGGGTGCTCTAGGTAGGCTTGGCGCGTTGCAATGTTCTTGGCGTAAATCCAGCGAAGACAGAGCTTATTCTATTCACCAGGAAGCGTAAAGTCCTACCCTTCACGCTGCCAGACCTAGATGGAGTGACATTAGAACTCGCCTTGGAGGCGAAATACCTCAGTGTTGTCCTTCATCGTCGACTGGACTAGAAAAAGAACATCGAGGAGTGTTCAAAAAGGGGTTTAATGGCATTCTATTCCTGTATGAACTTCATCGAGATTAAAACCGCAAGCGGTTAAGTAGCTGTACAGTGCGGTGATACGCCCCATTCTAACTTATGGCGGCCTTGTTTTGTGGCACGCGGTTGGGCTTATTGAAGCTGAGTAGTGTCCAGCGTTCCGCTTCGCTCCTCATCATGAAGGCGTGCAGGAATACTCCGCAGGTGGCTCTGAGAGGGATGCTTGACGTACGTCCTTGGGACCTTCAAAATCACCTTCAGGCGGCAAGGAGTGCCCTACGGCTCAGGGAACTGGGCTTTTAGCGGGATGCTGATTATGGACTTGTGCCTGTTCTGCGCGGTCTGAATTTGAGTCTTGGAAACAGTGGAGAGAGTGACTATGTCCTGCCAACCATGAGTTTTGAGCAAGGACGATTGGGGACCCTTCTCTTAGCGGTCTGGTCTTTTATGCAGTTCGAAGAAGGCACGGGTGGTGGCGTTTACTGCGAACAACATGACCTTAGGTGTTCCTAAAAGTTGCAGTTTTGACCGGTGCTCGTCCTAAAACCAAACCAAACCAAACCATGTCTGCGTATAACACTTTATCGTGATCAGCTGGTTACACATATGGTGCCGAGATAGGATGAAAACGTGGAAAATCTTCCTCAAAATTTCTAATTATTTGGGAACATTAGAATTGGAAGTAACTCTTTTATGAATCCTCCGGTAATCCTCTCTACATGGGCATGGTAGTAGTTTCGAAATTTAGTTCAAACGACGTCGTGGATAATACAAACCATCAGTCAATAACTGGGCGGGCTTAATAGGTGATCGAGGCACTTTACATTCATATTAAATATGGAATTTTTATATGTGTGGAGAACAACAATTCAAATTCGTTTTCTATCCACATCAGCAAAAAAGCGGATATAGCACAAATTGCACCTGGTAAAAGCTACCTATTTACATATTTTATATGTATATATATATAAAAATTAATGTGTGTTTGTATGAAAGGTTATAATTGTATTTAAGGTTATAATTGAGTTAATAATTAGGATAAGGCTAGCGAAGCAAACTGGGTTTTTGGTAGTAGGTATTTTCTATAATAGAATATGGAATCTATAATGTCATTATGTATAATTATTTTCTTGTGTTTTTATATTGCCACAATTAAAAAGCCATCATGCGTCAGACCTGTTTAAAATATATGTATGTCAGAATAAACTATTTCACATAAGAATCACACCCAAAGCACACATTTTCGCAACGATAAAAAATCATGTTTAAAATTATTTTCACAAAATGAGGTAATTCTTTGCCTTGGCAAGATGTTAAATCATAACAATTATACAACCAGAAATCCTCAAAGAATTTTTAATTTGACTTTTCATATTTTTTCTTTTGTTGTGTCTTTTTATTGGTTTAATACCTTGAGAACATACATATACATATATGAGATCATTGAATGTTTTCTTATCGTTACTGCCTGTGTTTATTTCCTGTAAAATTTTAATTAAAACCGATTTTGTGCTAAAATTTACATAAATTTGCTCTTCTAAGAAAATTATAAATTTTCGAAATTTATTCATTCATAAAAAAACTAATTTAACTAAATTTATTGTCTGTCTTCTAATCAACTATCAACGTCTATAAAGTTGCCAAATTTGGTTTTATTGATCTTTAATAAAAAAAGAGATAAATAATTCGAAGAATTAACTATATTAAAATAAAAAGTACAGTGGGATACAGTGAAATTGGACCACTTGATGCCAATAACGTAGACTTTGAGAAAGGGATAAAATAAAAACTACTTTATTTAAAGATAAATAGATAAAGTAACGTTTTGAAATTTCATCATATTTGTTAGAAAACTAATGTTATATAAAATTAAAGAATAAGTGATGTCACCAGTGTGACCAGATTTTAAAATGACATAAAGCTTAATCGCGTTCAAAAAAAAAAAACTGAAAAATTTAAAATCTTAAATTGTATTTCGACATACTATTTTTTAGTTGGATGTAAGATAAGATTAATATAGCACTATATAAATTGTTTTCTTTAAATCTAAAATAAAAACAATTGTTTAGGTGATAAACTAGATATCACTTTTAGACCTATTTGATCAGCATAAAAGTCAAACAAATTTCAATAAGAATTCAAATGAAATACATGATTGTACATAATTTTCAGTTTTCAAATCCACATACAGTAAAAACTCTCGTGGGCGGACACCGACCGTCACAGCAGAGAGAGGTGTCTGTCTGCGGGATAAATGATCAAAACTGGTTGGTATTTACTGCTATTAAATATTCTATTATGTATTAAGATGTAAGTGAAACAAATTTGAGCTCATTGTGTCTTTAGCATTTACAGTATTGTTCGAAACCTAAGCAACTTTATACCACTAAGTAATAATAGACTCATATCTTCTCTTTAAATAAATTTATAGAAAACATTTTTTTATTTACTACTACACAATGTTTCTATAACCTAAAAATAACAACAAAAATTAAATTCCATTTCATTGGAAGTTATAATAAAATAAAAAGAAAATTAACTTAAAAATTCGCTGTTCAAAACCTAAGCAACTTTTAGTATTTGGTATGATATCCTTTATTTCTTACGACCTGAGCGCATCTTTTGGACATAGATTCAATAAGATTTGATGGAATAAATGTTATAGTGTATAGCTTCCCACTCTGATTTTAGACAGTTCATCAACTCCTGTTTATTTTTAAAGAGTCGAGTTCCAACTCTCCATTTTAAAATTCCAAAGAGTTCTCTATGGGATTCAAGTCTGGCAATTGAGGTGGCCAATCCAAAACTTGAACCCTATTAGCTGCTAACCAATCCTTGACCAACTTCGATGAGTGTTTTGGGTCATTGTCATGTTGAAATACCCATCGAAGTGGCATTTCCCACTCAGCATAGTTAAGCATGTAAATTGCTAAAATGTCTCTGTAAACAAAACGGTCCATTTTTGTTTGAATTTCTATAAAGGCACCAACACCACTGGCCGAAAAACAAGTCCAAACCATCACATTGCCACCCCCATGCTTTATTGTGGCTTTTAAGTACCGAGGATGTAGCCGCTTTCCTTTTGGTCTTCTCACGCAAACTCCATCTGAATTTAGTAAGTTAAATTTAGATTCATCACTAAACAAAACAGTTCTCCATTTGGATATAGTCCAATCCATATGTGCTCTAGTAAAATCAAACCTAAAATAACCTAAAAGCTAAGAAAATCAGAGACTACGTTGCAATCAATTAAACAAACCTCTTTTTTAAATGCTTCTTAGTCAGCATAGGCTTCTTAGATGGCATGAACCTCATTAAGTTTTGTTCCAATAAACGTTTTCTTACTGTGGAAGAACTAATCTGAAGTTCAAGCTCATTCACTATGTCTTTCGACGAAATAAATGCATTTTTTTTTAACTAGGCGGAAAATTTTTTGGTCTGTTCGCGCAGAAGTTTTTCGAGGTCGCCCACCGCTATTGGCTTCCTCTATTATATTTTTCAATAGCAATCATAACGGGACTAAAATTTTTTTAAAAATTCTTTTTGTTGTTTTAGTTAATATTTCGCAATAAATACAACAATGTAAAAGATGCTTAGGTTTCGAACAGCGAATTTTAAAATTAATTTTGTTTTTGTTTTGTAATTTCTTCCAAAGACATAAAATTTATTTTTTGTTGTTATTACTAGTATGTAGACTATATGTATAATAATAAATAACAGGGAAATTTTTCATTAATCTATTTAAAGAGAACATATACGACCATGAGTAGTTACTGGGGAAAAGTTGCTTAGGTTTCAACAGTACTGTATATACATATGTGCATATGCGTGTTTATGTATTTCCAAAGTTCATTTAAATTTTAAGATTCATACATACACATCTACATATGTATGTATATTAATACAAAAAAATAAAATAAAATAAAAATATAAAGTAAAAACATGAGAACAATAACTAATTATTTTTAACAAATTATTTCGAGAAAATAACTAATTATTTTTAAAATTATGTGCTTGGAAAAAAAAAACTGGCGAATTGTAGTCTGCTTAGAGTTCGTTTCTCTCCATTTTTTGTGCATTTCTTCAAAATGGCAACAAATTTATTTAAAGCGAAAGCTTCTACACACCCTATTTGTATAAGAGCTTCTTCAAGCGTTTTAATTTTATTGATTTCTTGCTCTACAACATTCTCTCTTGAATCACTTGATGTTATGTCTGGAGTTTTTCAATTTCGATATTTATTTCAATAATGATGGCATTGAAAGCGTACACAATGTTATCGATGTTAAAAATTCTTCTAAACTAGTCTTCTATTACAATGTATGTCTATTGGCCTTGTTTTAAAAAATATAAAAAAATTAAACAAATAGGAGTCATACGGGCTTTAGTGTTGATTATTTTTGTAAACATTAATGTGTTTCTTGTATTTTTCTCCAAGCATATTTTTATGTTTTGTTGAAATTATTGCCAGTGTAAAGGAGGTGTTTTTCAAAAAAAAAGTGTCCGCGTCCGGCCATGATAGTGTTCGTCTAGCAGAGTGTTATTTGTTCTAAAAATATTTGGAAATCGAAGAGACTGAAGAAATTTTCCGCTTAAGGGGTACGCAAGTAGAGTTTTCACTGTACATATGTATACTATAAATTTGTTTATTTGTTTAGCAGTCACTCGTATATGACTCAATTTTCAAAACAGAAGTATATCCAGCTAACGAAATGGGCTATGCTGTTTTTAAAATTGAATTGGTGGGAAAACAGAACAAATACGTCACATTAGTTTTCACTTAATATTAAAAGTATATTAACTTGGCAAACCTAAAATAAAAGTATGCGAATAAAACTAAGAAATAGTTCTGTTTATTCAGTTCGTTTATGAGCTAATCACGCGTAAAGGACTCAACCGATTTTGTTGAAATTAAAAGCACAAATACATAGATCCAACTTACAAAAATGCAGTATGGGATGTTTTTTTATTTTTTATTAGACATCGGAGGCGTTTAAATTAGTGCCTTTTTGTCGGAAATAACAAGTATTCTTTTCTTTTAAAAACTATTTTTTATTGCCAACAGTTGTCATCTACCTCAAACGTCTTTGCATTCTCCTTTTAAAAACAAATAGTTGGACCAAAAACTGAGAGAATCTAAATAAAAGGGAATGTTAACCTCCTTTATAATATATGTATATATATAGATTCTCGGACAACACCGGATGAGTAAAGGTAGTTTTAAATAAAGTTGTAGACATTTTTTTTTTTTTTGGTAAATTTTGATTTTATTTCGTCAGTTTTATTATAAGCCATTGGTTAACATTTTATCTTGTATTAACGAGAGTTGTTCAGAACCTGAAAAAAAGTGGAATCCGTTTTCAAGGGTGCATGAATTGAAAGTTCTCAGTCAATTTTCAGCGAATCAAAAATGTCCATTGGCGTTGTAACAATCTAACCTTAATTAGGATTTCTCTCGTTTGATATACTCATTATTTTTTCTTTTTTTCATCCCCCGTCTAATTCAGTTAAAGAATATAAATTTTTTCACTAGCGACGCTTTAAAAAACTCTATTGATCAGATGTAAATTGAAATGTCATCTTTTAAACAAGTGCTCCATTTGCACAATTGAAGTATTTTTTCCGATATATGGGAAAAATTGTATATGAATAATAAACACAACACATGCGATTAAATTCACAATAGCAAAGAAAAAAAGAACAGAAAAGGTTAAATTTCATAACTAAGGTAGTAACACGTTTTTAAACATTCACAGAAACAAATCTATAATCAAATAAATTTCTTGTTTATTTACTTATGGCATTTTCTTTTCTGACAAAAAAATGTTGCACTTCTTCTCAAGGATTCACAAAAGACAACATTTTCAGAGATAAGCATAAAACCCTTTCTTTGTATTAATTTTTTTTAATGATATAGAATAGAAAGGGCAGTAAAAAGCAATATTTTCAAATTTTCTTTCAAACTCCTTTGAACAAGAATATGAATTTACATTTTAATATAAGCAATGCAGAAACTATTGTTTCTGTAATGCTACAATTTTATTGTTTTTCGATGTCAAACTTCATATTGTTTGTATTATTTTTGCTCTATTATCCTTTTTTGTTCAAATGTCAGAAAAGGCTAAAAAAACTAAAAGATAAATGAAAAATTTCGAAGTTAAATCGAACATAAAAAAGCTAAATTTAGCTTAAAAATAATTATATGGTCACACTGGATGTCACAGTGACAACGGTCCACTTTAACTAACCTATCCTAAATAAGGCACAAACTTAAATTGTTTGTAACATTTTGTTGGATATCCTCTATGACGAATAACCAATTTTGTGCGATTGGTAATATATTTAGCAAATTTTTCATTTATTATTATTTTATTTTTTATTTTCTTTCACTCATCCAAGAGAAGCATCTTCAAGTCATTTTGGTTGGAAATAGAATGTTGTCTTCTCTCATTTCCAGTTTCTGTCATAAATTTTCACTTTAATCACTCTAGGACAATTATAAAACAACCATCCCTTAACAACTTAGCCCGTGCATTTTGGATCATTGTCCTAATAAGAAATGAAAACTGTCGTTTATACGGAGTTTCTCAGTTCTCTGTACGAGACAGCAATACAAGCAATCGCACAAGCACCGCAAACAATAATATGGCCTCTGGAGAAATAAACTGCTTTTCTAGAAGCCCAATTGTGATCAAACTTCAATCTAAACATTTTTCTATTTTTTTGCCTTACAAGTGTTTTTGCATGCAATTCTTTCATTAAACTGATTCCGTATAAGAGCTCTGAGGCTGATTTGACGTAGCAGCTTATACTAAAATATTTTTTAAAATCTTGTAGCTTTGGTGTACTTGGCCTAAGATCACTTTTGATTTGTTTGGCGATCTACCTTTTTTTTAAGGCCAAGTAAATAACTTTTTGGGGCTTGTTGAATCCATATATGTATATCAATTATGAATGAAAGATAAATTCCCTCTTGTACTGATCCCATCCATTCTAATACCACCTATTTGTCTTTATAAAGAAATGTATAATCGGCCTCATACTTAACTAAAAAATAGAATTGGGTTCAGCTCATTGACTCATATATATTAAGATGTCCAATAATAAATATTATTTTTTATGGCAGGTGTCACGACTAATCTTTCCCTGGAATTAATTTTTTATTTTAATGTGCACTAACTAGGGTGTTTCTGCAATTATCTATGCTAATCTATAGAATTGCTTAATGGAAATATTGCTTTAACTCCTATAAACATTTGTAGCTAATTTTATGCAATCCTAAGTTTGTAGATTAAGAATTAGATACCCATTATGTTTAAAACATTAAACTATATTATCAGTTCACTAAGACTTTCCGTTATTGTGTGTATTAATTAGCATCTCTATGTGCTATAATATATATCATACATACTACCATAAAATGACATCTAATAACTAACGTGATGTGGCAGAGATGATTATGCAGACATTACAGTTTAACCTTACTTTACTACACAATTGGAAAAATTAAGCCTTTTGGCTCGATTGTTCTCGTTATTTTACTTACAGGATCTAAATTACGATATCTGTTATCTAGAAATCGGTTTTTAAAAACTTAATACAGTATTCGAAATTCTAAATGATATAGTTTACCAAATACAAAGGTTAACAATTCGCTCACAACGATATGATATTCTCCAAGCAATCTTATTTAAAGGGAACATTGGGCTGGCAAATATACAGAAGAGAGTGCTTAGAAAAACATTTGTCAGGCCGTCAATACTCTGGTTTGATTCATTAACAATCAATTACTACTACGAAACAATTTGATCGTTCAGAAAAATAAACGTAATTTTTTTTGAAAAATAGTAATCCATCAACTGTATCGAAATACATCCGATGGAAAAATTTTGGACAAAAGTAACATTAAGCCTTCGAAAAACTTCCGATGTAACCGAAACTATAAAATATTTGTCTTCAGGTGCAATCAGGCAATGGCTAACATTATTTAAAAAACTGTCCATAATTTTATGCGTGGCATACAGAGTGAAACACCTATGTACTCCTTATATCATAGAGAATTATCATTTTTTTTATTGTTTTAAAATCTTGGACAAATACCTTTAATTTATGGTCTTGATTTGATTTTTATTAGTTTTTGTTAATAAGATATTATAAAATAAAAATGTAAAAAAATTTTCGTTTACATGATTTAGTTATAATTTTTAAAACATTTTTTAACTTTCCGCTTGAAATCCTAATATTTAAGATTGCCTACTGTTCTGTTCATAATCTGTTGTTTAGTTGTATACAGTCTTCAAATAAACAAACATTAATTTTCATATAGTATAGGATATAGATAGCTTTTACCCTGTGTTATTTGTTCAATATACAGAATTTTGTCTGCTACAAAATAAAAATTATTAATCGATTTAGCCTAAAAATTTGGCAACACCAATAAATCAAAATAAATAAAAGATTTGTTAAAAACAGCTTCACTAAGATCCAACCATCTCAATTGCTTAAGCTATATGAGCTACACAACGTCCTATGTTACCTAACAAAGTACTAAAACATAATACTCTCTTTCTCTCTCCCTCTTTCTCTCTCTCTCTCTCTCTCTTAAGGGCATATCTTCCACAGGATGTAGGCAAATCACAATTATATGATATTACATTTATATACTGCAATATAACATTTTTAAAATATTATATATAATGTGTGCAACTGTTCTCTGTTCGCCGCAAGTCGCGTCATATTTCCAATTGATATAATGCCAGTCCAACCTCTAATATTTCGTAAATGGGACATGTTTTCGTCCAATTCCACACTTACGCTCTATTTTACTTTGGAGTATAAGAAGATTCAATTAAAAATGTTCTCCTCTAATGATGTGATCAAAATACAGGGTGCGGCTAAAGTAACTGTATTTTCAAAGAATGAAAAAACAATCTTAGTTCTTCGCGCAACTGTATAGCGATCCATTTTTATATATTCTCCCAAGTTTAATTCCTGAATACAAAAAAATAAAAAAAAATAAAAAATTAAATATTCACAATCAAAGATGTTACAATTATACATCATATATGGTAGCTTTTACATGATGTTCTTTACCAGTTTATCCAATATTTACTTTTCTTTGGCTGATGTAGATAGATAATACACATTTAGTATGAATGGATGGTGCCATGCCCACTTATCCAATTTCGTCCATTTTTTTTTTTTTTTTTTGGTTCGTATTGAATACGAAGTCATTTGGACCAAAAATCATTTGCAATGATTATGAAGTCATTCAGACCATAAGAGGTAAAAGCTCAAATTTTTTTTTTTTTTTTTTTGTAATCATTCCGATAACCACTAACATTAACCATTTTGTTTACCAATAGGATGTGGCTACGTAATTTACATCTTACGAAACATCAAATTATTGACGCGTTCTTAGCACTTTCATCAATAGGATCGTGCGATTAAATCCATCTTGATAGTTTTTGTTTTGTATAACTTAAAGTACATGTATAACGCTAACAACCAACAACTCTTGAGCAATTAAGCACGCCAAATAGTTTTTTGCTTAATGTAATAGCTAGTCATGGGGATAACCTATCAGATATCATGTTATCTGAAAAACAAAAGCCATGTTATTTTTTACAATCAAAGTATTAATCGTATTTAATTCCTTACGTTTTTATTGTTTCATCTTTAACTAAATTTCGAATGCCTTTAAAAATACCCTAAAACATGCCTTAAGTTATCGTAATTAGTTTGTATAAAGGATTCGCTATGAACATATCAAAATTTTAATCAATCCTGGTAATGTATTCATTGCATAGTATTTGATGAAAAGTTTTGTCATACAACAAAAACATCAATACCATAAAAAGAACATAGAAATAATTTTTTTTTTTTTTATAAATGAATAAAGTATACTTATCAATCCTGTATGTCTATATGTTAAGATGTGATCAATTTATTTCAAATTTTTAATTTGAACATGAAAACAAAATAACAACAAAAGACTTTAAAAATATAAGAATATAATGGAATGAGACAAAGAGGCTGCAATAATATGCTTCAATAAATAAATAATATTATTGATGCATCTTCTGTTATACAATTCTATAAGTACAGTGACATGCAAAATTGTAACATAATATAATACTTTCTTCTTCGACACCCTGTATTCTTTAAGTTCATATGAACTAAGTGTTTGTGTTGCATGGTAGTATAGGTACATATGCACTGTCCTTTCAAAACGATTTTGGTGCCAATACAGCCTACATACAACAAAAGTCGTAGCAAATAAATAAATAAATATAAAAATATAATACATGATACAAAATTGTAGCATTTAATTTATTTAATTTTATTTGCTGCTACTACTGTTGTTGTTGTTGTTGCATTGGCAACAAACAGTTTTTGGAGGCAGAGTACATACATATGTACCTATAATGCCATGCAACAAAAACACTTACGTAATTCATTTAAACCTAAAAAATACATGCTGTTGAAGAAGAAATTATTAAACCGTGTAACAATTTTGCACGTCACTGTATATTTTATAATTCAAACTTGGCCAGCAAAGGAAAAAATTTGCAAATGAAATTGCATTGTACCTGTAGATCAAAAAAAAAAAATAATAATAATAATAAAAAACCTTATAAAAGGCGACTAATAAAAAGTAGTTTTTATCAGCAGTTCCACTACTCTGGGTTATTTATAACAAAACTTGGCATATACTTTTCCTTACCGCATTTGTTTTTATGACTTACAAAAGTGAATGCACTAAAAATAACTTAACTAAATCTCTCGATTCTTTTTTTTATTTGTTATTTTTTATCATACAATACGAGTGCTTTTCACAATTCGCATCAATTCGCTACAAAATACAGCACTTTGTCATTCATAAAGGATACTACTCTACACACGCATACAGCACAGTATGAGGACAATAAAATTAAGCCAAAAAAGTATAAGAAGTAAAACGGAGCAATCTTGTTTGACGTTGTTGTTATTATTGTTAAATAAGAGCGAACACTGACGGCTGAATGACTGACAAGCCGATAGACCAAGAGACAAAATGAATTACACATCACCATAAATGACAGTCAATAGATCAAAACTCAGTTTGAACAAAATGCAAAAAAACAAAAAATATAATAAAAATTACTGGAATAAAGAACAGAAAATCCTTTATGAACTATTTTTAGAAACTGATCGTGATTAAGATGTACTTGTATATCAAGAATTTTAAATATTTTTGTACGAAAATGGGATAAAGGCATCTTCTTTATTGTCTGTCTGGTTCTTTTTTTCATAATTACTTTATTATTATAAAGGAATTGAAAAAATTTCATCAAATACATATCTATTGGGACTAGACTGTTATTTTTTAGCAAATATGATTCCCACAATTACTCAGCATTTAAAGGAAAAAACAAATAAATAATAAAAATTAATTTTTGAGTAATAAAAACTCTTCTCCACATCCGCCTAAATAGTAGAATATGATGGAATACGAATAACTGTTTGATTTAATGACGGAGTATTGTCTTTTTACTTGTATTGTCTTGCCTAATCGATTATTCATTATCACAATACTCGAATGATGTAAATAAACAGTTAGAAAAGCAAATTATTATTGAAAATAATAAACAAATGATTTTTTTGTATGAAAATATCGTCATTCCATTGTTTCTCAACCAAAAAGTATAATTAGACATTTTCCAATAATTACGTTACTATTTTATTTTTAATTACATGCGTTCAACGTATTCTTTAGAAATAAATATTGAACTTGATTAAAAACAAACCAAAGAATTTTATATTTTTTATCAGTAATGAAAATTATAAAATTTATATAATATTTTCATTAGTCTTGAGATTAGAACTGAATTTTGTCTGCAAGTGAATATATATGTTATAAGAGAAATGAGAGAAATAATATCCGCAATGGAATATGTAACAACACTAGGGGAACTGAACATTTTAACAATTAGTTCATCAGATCTACGTATTCTACGTATATTCTTAACGATTTAGTTGAAGCTCTGCCATCAAACACTGCCGCGCAAACTTCTTAATAAAAGAAAAAACTTCATTAGTTCATAAGAAATTAATGAAGATCAGACTTTAACCGATTGATAATTTTATACTGATAATTTATTGAGGCGAAAATTCATATAGACACAAACTAGACAAATCTTTATTTGGTAAGTTATATAGTATGTGTAATACTCACTACAGAAAATGCTTTCTTCTTACGTATAAATATTATGGCGTTTTCTTTTCTGACAAAAAATGCTGGACTGCGTTTGTTCTTTGCCATAAAACGTTGTCAAAAATTAAAAAATATCCAAAAATTTTAAATGCAATATTTTTAGAGGTAAACACAGCACCCTTTCATTATAATAATTTTTTTTTTTTTTTTTTTTAATTAACACAAAAGATAAATATTAATTTTTATGTATCTTCAAAATAGTATTAAATAAACTCTAAAAATTTGATCCAAATAGCTTCATAGTCGATACAAATCATCAATTAAAATGTGGACGGATCCGATTCCAGGTACCATGAAGTGGTCATGGTACCTCCCATACAATGTATATCTTGAGAACGGTTAAAGTGTAAGTTTCTGAATTTGGTCGAAATGACTTTGTAGTCCATACAAATCATCAGTCAAAATATGAACGAAATTGGATAATTGACCGCTGCATTATCCATACATACATAATACACAATATTTTTATGTCTTGAGAATAGTAATGTAGCAGTTTATAAATTAGTTCAAACAACGTCTTGAGTTATACACATCATCAGTCAATAACTATGGTATTTTTTATATGTGGACAAAAAGAAATCTACGTTATATATCCACATCAATCAAAAAGCGGGTAAGATTGAATAAACAGATATTGAACACAGCTCACCTGGTAAAAGCTATCCATATGCAGACATACGTTCGTATACCATATACAAATAAATGTATGTTTGTTTAAAGACTGTATACAGCTATAGAGTAGATTCTGCAGTGTCTTTCAGGGAGAAGCTATAGGCTATCTTCAATGTTTGGATTAAGCTATAAGGGAAATAAAATGGGCAGAAAGGGTAAAAAATTATAACTTTGATATTAGTTAAGATAGATATAGATTAAGATGGGGTAGCAAAGTATGCCGGATTTTAGCAAGTTCTAGAATAAAACAAGTATCCCGTTTAACATTTATTTTGTAATAATTGCTGAACAATGCACGTTGAGAAATATATTAAGTATTTTAGGGAATTTTAGCTTATTTCACACGTTGAGTGCCACGTCAGTCATCGGACAGACACTAAGCTTTCTGATCTGGCCCCGTCAGTCATCGATAACTGACACAACTTTTCGCTGGTGACTAACAGTGTAAAATTTTCTATATATATAAAAGAGGACTATAAAATGCGTTATAATTGATGTTCTCTGAAGTACGCCAACCGATTTTGTAACAGCTTAAACGAAATCTGAAGTCAATACCAAGGTTGTTATGTATATGCGTTTTTTGGGGGTCCATTGGTTTGTGAGTTATTGACGTTAGAGTTAACCTCTTTGTATTGCATAAATTTTACTTAAAAATCTTTTACATTTAAATCTTATGTGAGAGAATATGTTTCTGAATTCGGTCTAAAAAACTTGGAGTCAATACAAATAATCAGTTTTAATATGGGCGGAATTGGACAAGTCGGCATGGCATCTTCCATACATAGTAACTATTAATTTTTGTATATCTTGAGAACGGTAATACTAAAATATTCTAAATTTAGTTTAAACAGCTTCTTGGACAAGACACATTACACTAGCCAACAAGGTTTGAACTGAAGCAACCAAATATCTATCGTAAGGTAATTTGGTAGGCTGAATTCAAATGCGTTTTCAGTTTTTTTCCATCGAGCTAAAATTTTTTTATGGGCGTGGAAAACTTTCGCCCAAAATATGGTAGTTATGCTAATATATTTCATCATAGCTTGACCGATTTTAATGCAAGTACCAGTGAATGTTTAGGTATAACACGACAATATTTTTTTGTATTTTCAAAAGTTTCTCAGCTATTCATAACTTGGCTGGGAAAAAAAATTTTCGCGCAAAATTAGAGCAATTTTTTTGTTTTCAAAAAATCATACAAAATTTTTCGGAATGAAAATTTTACATTTTAAGCATTTAAATTAAAGCTTAAAATATTGAGAATAAAATCAGCTACAAATCATGAAAATCAGTTGGCTGTTGCTGATTATACTCAAAATTTAATGCAGGTATGTACCTAACTTTGACCAAATTAAAAATTCTTTTCTTCTTTATTGTACACGAAAATAATAGGCCACCATTACTTTAGTTTCTACTGCATGGCTCAAGAATCATCTTCTAAAGCGAATGAGACATGTCTTTACGACTTTGAAATCGAATTACTATTTAATAATTTTGAAGCCAAAGGATAAGATTGATTTTGAATAAATTCAGTCCATTGTCCAAAACCAAACTTTGACTTTCACACTGTAAATTTTTCCTTTAATGCTACTTTTAAGTGGAGTATATTGTGACCGGGCTGTAGTTTGCTACAAAAAGAGTCTCCACATCTTAATTACTATCATGCTCAGTTTGATTTACTATGAGCTTCAAAATAAATTGTGAATCCTTATTCTCTAGAATTTAGTTATTATTTCGGTCTTTTAAAATACGATATATTTAAAACTCTTTCTGAAGCTCTACTAAATCAAAAAAGCAACAAAAATATCTTACAACAACTAAAGTTATATAAAAAAAAAAAAATCGTAAGAAGAAAGTAATATACTTGGGAAATGATATCATTTATCTAATATGTGCTATCGAATACAACAAGGATCTGATTTAAAAATTTCTTTAAATTTCTTTAATCTCAATATCTAAATAACCCAAAAGAAAAATCAAATTTTATGCGAACAGATTTCTTTATAATACCAGCCCATTAAAACTTCATGCTGCTTGAAGTTTTCGATTTACTTTCACTGAGATCCAAATCTATTATCAAAAGCATTTTACGTTGTCAGACTTTCAGTAAGTTACGAATATAACACATACAGGCATGTTGTGTAAACAGAAATCGAGTTAAATTGAAATCGAATGAAACTTGTATT
This sequence comes from Wohlfahrtia magnifica, assembly GCA_023159175.1. Lineage (NCBI taxonomy): Eukaryota > Metazoa > Arthropoda > Insecta > Diptera > Sarcophagidae > Wohlfahrtia > Wohlfahrtia magnifica. Next base: position 1,259,797 of record JAKWBJ010000504.1, on the reverse strand, counting down.
GCTATAATTTTCAAATCTGACAAGCTTTTAATCTTTTAAATAACATCTTTGATTATCAAAACCTTAAAATAATTGTTGCAATTAAGTTTTATTTGTCTTTGCAAATTTACTCGATAGCAATTTCTCATGTTTTCGGTTTATAGAACATACGCGATAACGCTTGAGTAAAACTTTGCGCATCTGGTAAAAGTAAATCTTTTATATTCCTTATCTGCTGAGAAAGTAAATTTATTTAAAATCAGTCTACATTTGGATTTTTATAATTTTTCATTTTTAAGTTAATGATGAAGTAAGATTCTGATTAGATTTGGCCTAGATTTGACCTTATATAACCAACAGATAAAGATTACAACTTGCCCTTATGATATGAAAAATTTGCTACTTTTACTTTGTTGTGTAGCGTACCAAATAGTCTATTTCATTAATGTAGCAAATATTTATAAAATTAATTGTTAGTGAAAGACGTTTTCAACGAAAAAAATTATTGCAAGTCCATTTAAAATGTATTGCAAGTATCTATTTTATTTAATTTTATAAAGCTTTACTAACTACGCTGTCCTACTCTTAATAAATATGAACGTAAACGTAAGTATTTACTGCAACGTTCCTTTTATTAAACCGAATTCCATTTATTACTTGCTTAAGATAAAACTTTTAAAAATCTACTATCGATACAAGTATCCTCGTTTTAAACACAAAATAACACAGAAGCTGCTCATTTTCCAATTGTCTGATACTGAGCAACAAGAAGTCATCGTCCACACTGCACACACTTCTTTCTTCCTTTGCGAACAACATACATCGTATCGCAAATAATCGACACTCTTAGCTGGTGTTCTTTAAAAATAAAAATGGACTATTTATCTTACAAATTAATTCAAACTTTAATGAACTACATAAATCAATTTCATTCGAGTTCTTATCTCTAAAAACGGGCTAAAATATAATCGTTTAAAACACATAAATAAAAGAGCAGCAGAAAATAAAAATCGAAGTGTGATTTGTGTTTAAGCATTACAAATTAAATGCTTAAGCAAAAAAGCGAGTAAATTACCGACTTAATTAGTACCGAATATGTGTGTGAAACACGCACACCTTTTAGGCTTTTAGCTTTGTTACACTTTTTTTATTCTTTATACCTTTAGCTTTTAAGATAAAAAGAAATAAGGCTGTTCGTAAACAAATGTTCAGTGACACATTATTTATCAAAGAATTCTGCGGGTCAGAGCAGACAGTGGCACGTTTTAAAAGTTGAAAGTTATTGTAAAATTGAAAACCTTGCTGGCAGAAAAGAAATTTGCATCAAATTAAAAAAAAATTAAATTAAGTGCTGCCAAATCATTTCAAATTTTAAAAGTAAGCCATTGTTGGTGGCACACTAAAGACTAATTTAAAAAATATATATGTTACTAAGTTGTACTAATATTCTAAACCAAGTCCGATCGCAAGTATACATAGTACTTGCAACGATTTAGTTAATAAAGACTTAAACGAAAAACGAATTCAAGATTACGAGGGCAGTACGAAATGTCACGCTAACAACATAGTAATGGCAGCATAAACAACAAAAACTTTGTATAATGGAAACTTTTATCCGTCGTATAAACACAAGTTAAATTTCATTTAGATCTCTCAACTCAGTCATATAGTAATAGGTTTTTAAAAAAAGGCGCTTCAGTGATTTGTTATAATGGAAAAATAAAAATTTCTGGTGTGATTACATTTTTGCATGATAAAGGTTTATCGGGACAAGAAGTTCATAATGATATGTTTTTACCTAACACTCCTTCATAAAATGCAACAGTAAAAAGTTGGGTTGCTGAACTTAAACGTGGTCGTACAAGCCACTGAAGGTGAACCATGAAGTGGACGGCCAAAAACTGTATCAACGCCAGAAATCATAGCTAAAGTGCATGACATGGTCGATGAGTGAATGTATGTAAATTGGAAATGTCATAGGCATCTCAAATAATAGAGTGCATTTTATTTTGCATCAAGTAATACAGCTGAAAACGATTGCTGCAAGAAGGGTACCGCACTTGTTAATAGTTGACCAAAAGCGCATTCGAATGTTGATGAAACATGGATTCATCACTACACACCAGAGACAAAAGAAGAATCTAAGCGATTGATTAACGTTATTTATTTATTTCATTGATTGACTATCATCAAAAATGTAAAACAATAAATTTGGAATATTATTGTAACCTATTGGAATTGAACCAATTGAATTTGAAAATTCGAGGAAAACGACCTGGTTATCAACATACAAAAATACCATCCCACAAGACTGTTTTAACAATGGCAAAATTCGATGAACTGAAGTACGAATTGCTTGACCGCAAACCAGTTCTCACACCTAAAAAGATTACTTGCTGGCAATGCTGGCAGCTGGACACGATTATTTTGAGAAGACACGGTAAAACTAGTTTAATCAAGGCATTGAATTGCCAGAAAAACGATGGATTAAGTGTATTGAAGTTTCAGTAGGATATAGTGAAAAATAATGTAATTTTAATAATGTAGCTTTGTTTTTCATTTTTAGGCTAAGAACATTTCGAACTGCCTTCGTATATCAAAAAATAATTATAAAATTTGCGTTAAGAATTGAAACAAAGCATTGATAGAAGGGGACAAAACAAATAATAATTAATAAAAAAAATTAAAATTTAACTAACTTTTAAAACTGCGACTACAATGTTTAATACACCTAACGGAACACCCAAAGGAACGTGTTTTATTTTACGCAATATCTAAATCAGTACTGAATGTGATTTCAAGTGGTCAAACCACTGATCACTGATAGGCACAAAACTCCCGATTTGACGTACTTTTGTGCTATGAAAGGTATTTTTGGAGAATACCAACTGTCGGACCAACTGTTTACTGTAACATAGTCACTGTGTAGGGCATTAAGAAATTACTTTTTCAATTAATTGCATTGCGCAGATGAATAATCTGGCTAAAATTTAAAAAATATATTACGACGTACTACGCTCACAATTTACCGCATAGAATCCCGATAGATGTTGACTAATCTACTGATAGGCTCGAAAGTGTTATCAAATAAGAATTACAAAGAATTACAAGAATTCACTCTGTAGATGTGAATCAGTTATTATCTGAAAAGAGAAGGATATGGCGAGCGTGGTAATAATTTAGATCTCCTCAAAAATCTGCTGAAATTGAGAAGGACCACTTCTTTAAAAAAATACTTCGAAAAATTGGATGCCACCGCAGATTCATAATGCGAGCAGCGAGTAACCTTAAAAGACCTGTAATAATCAAGTCTCCCTCCTTTAGTCAAATGGTGACTGGGCAATGGATGTCTATTTTTGGTACCACGATTTAATGCGGCCTCGCTGTTGATATGCGTGACATTGAAGGTGTTATAAATAACGTAAACCTAAAGAAGGCATCTGGGATTCATAAAATCACCAATAAAATGATTATGAGCTGCCTCGTTTGGCGAGCACAGCACAATTGAACAAATACATAGAATGATGAATGCCATTAGAAGGTCTTTGACAAAATATGGCATGAAGGCTTGATATAAACTAAGACAAAAGGTACTACCAAATGTCTACAATCTATTACAGAGATACCTCCGAACGAAAGCTTACGGTTAAGGAAGGTGATCATGTAAGCGCATCTCAGAATATCAAGGCCGGAATAGCTCATTCTATATTTCATACATACCTCTGATATGCCTAAATGCACAAGTATCACAATTCAACATTCGCTGATGATGCAGCTATTCTAAGAACACCGGCAGGAAGCAACTCTGATAGTGCAAGATCACAAAGTTCAAGTGGAAACCTGTTTAACGACCAAAAATGTTCACACGTAACATACACTCTGCGTAAGGAGTCTTGCCGAGCTGTTAAAACAAACAACCAAATTATCTCCAAGAGCTCTGAAGTTAAATATTTTGGAATATGTCTTATCTGTTGGCTAACATGGTAAAGCCAAAAAGATGCTAAGCTTATTTAAATGAAAATAAAAACAATACCATTAAATTATCTTATTTACAGAAAATCGATACTTAGCTCAGACTATTAGCTTCTTCTTTATATGAGAAATTAAGGCCAATCTGGTGCAACTGAGTACAGTTATAGGGCATATCATTAGATTCAAACATTGGGTGAATACAAAGATGTCAAAACAGATAACAAAAGCTACCTGGTTTAAAGGAACTTCGAACATCCACAAAGACTTTATTGTGCCCATGGTAAGAGACGAAATCGCGAGGTATGCTGAGACGTATTTGAAGAAGTTAGAGGTACACCTGAACCCACTAGCGCATGCAATCTTTAATAATGTTAGCCTTTTCCGATTAAGAGGAAGAGATAACGCGGGCCTGACACGAAGAAGAGCTAGAATATCATCAAATTAATCCCATGACATCATATAATTTCCTCGAATACTAGCTTGACAAAATTAGCATAATTTCTGGTTATAAAATTTTAATACAAATCATTATATCACATTACAGTCAGGACCCAAAAAAATCTATGTTAAACTGTGCGATATTGCAATAATAATATAAAAATATAAGTATAATAACTATATAATTTGGAAACAAGGGTAAGGGTCTTTTAAATTGACTATTTTGCTCCCAGACCTATTTTACATTTTTTGATAGTCAACTAACCCAATAAAAGGCCTACCGTGAACAACCTTTATATTTTACCGATTTCAAAAATACTCTGTCAATACCCTTTTAAAGCACTAATAAAATCAATATAAATCGCTTCAGCTCTTAGACTTGCTGCAAATCGTTCAATAACAGCAGCAAAATATTCTAATGAGTTAGTTTTTTTTTTTCGTTACTAATCTTGGGAGCATATGGCTTCCACAAAGCATCTTTGCCTTGTTTAAGTTTCTTTAAATTCACTAAGTTTCTGTCCTTCAGCTATGGAAATGAGCAGTCTATTGTAGCACGTCTATGATGGAAGATGGTTCTGCTTTCTGTCGTTGCCTAGAGACAATATCCTATGTGTTTTAGTGTTGAGGAATCTTTACTGCTTATGATAGATTACTACCTTTTTTCCTTTCCCTTTTTTCTTTTTCCCAAGAGTTGGTGATGCCTAGCCTTTCTATGATATTTATAGTTGATGTTTGAAGCTTCTTGGATCGGTCATCTGGAGGTGATTTGCTACTTATAGAAAATTTAAATTTAATATTAAATAGCGCTGTTCAGAACATTTTCTGATTATAAGATTATATTATTTGTGAATAACTTCAACCCTAGAGTTGGGCTTTACAATTGCTTTTTCTCTTTTTTCTTAGTTTGTACTGCAGTTATAGTGCATTATGTTGTCTAGTATATAACTTGTTTTCTCTCAACAATGTTGCTAATCTGTAATAAAATAAGATTTCAAAATGCGCAAGCAATGAGTAGCAGATAACTCAAAATACAATTTAGACCCAAAACTACAATTTGTGATCAAGCTTTAATGTTGAAGTAACCATGCAGGTTGTATTTAATAAGCAGGTAAATACCAGTCCAGGTGAGGTAAAAATTATCTTTAACACTAATAACAATAACAGAATACTGTAATAATACAAATACAAAATATTATAAATTAAACAAGAATTGCCATATTTCTTCAGATTATTTTACTTTTATTTATTTAACAACGATGCTAAACAACTACAAAAAATAGATGCATTCCTAGAGATACTTTAGTAAATACAAACTGACTACTAATAGAACAGAATTCAAAAAAGGTTAAATTAGTGTTTGAAAACAACAAAGGAATTTAAGTCAAATTAAAACATAAGAGTATGAAGAGAAATAATTTACTACGTGTTTTAGTGCTAAAACTGAAAGAACTCGAATTATTTCATAGATTTTTTACTAAGAATCAAAAAAAATTTGGTATAAAAGAGAAAATAATTTTCCTCAATGCGAATAGGTGAAATTCAGATATTTTTTGCCTTGAAACCAACACTCAGGATATGACCACTGCGAGAAAGAGGAAAGAGGAGTAGTGTTTTCGAACGTTCGATTTAAATTTACTCATGTCGTGTGTGACAGCAAATAATTTTGCAGAAAGATTTTTCCACAAACGAGCAGTGCAACTAAAGTACGAATTCTCTCTGCAATGCGTTGTGGTGCTCGCTGGCCAATTATCTACAAAGGCAAAGGCGCTGGTTGTAAAAAGCCTCTTCGCGTCTGAGTATGTTACTGCGGCATACGAAGAACTAGTCTGTTTGTGAAACGAATCAGACTTTTTATTGTGCCAATCCTTAACGCACTCTCTTTAGATCTAACTGACGTTTTGCACGTCTGATTAAGCCAAGATTTGTATCTTCGTTTCATCGAAAGCTTTTTGGATGAGAGAAAAATATCCATCCCTAGCTTTATTATATTCACGACGATTTCTGCAATGGCGTCGACTTTAAAGTCAAGGAGACAAAGTTTACATAATTTAAGTACACGATCAGTGAACAAAAAAAAAAAAAAAAAAAAAAAAAAATAATTAAAAATTTTTGTATATAATTACCTGAAAACACTGCATACGTTCTTATTTGAATCATCTACAATCATGAACATAAGTCTGCCTCATATACTATCTCTCTGGGTTCAAAAACCGGTGAAATGGTTTTTATTTTCTTTAGTTCTGACATACATAAGAATTACGTTAAGGAAAATTTTTTTCAACAACAACAGAAAAATTTAAAACATTGGCAAAAACTTAAATAAATGGCAGATTGTATGATTATTTATGGTTTTTTGCCATGAATATCTTTGTGGTTAAGTGCGTTTGTATTACGAAATGAGTATAGAAAGGCACAAAAAATAAATATGAATCATAAGAGTCCTGAAGGGTTCATAACAGTGTAGTAAAGTACTATTTGGACTTAAACACAACAATATGTTTGATAGTTAAAAGTTGTGACTTGCCTTTTTTAAGACCTTTTTTATAAGTTTCTTATACCGAACACTGTGATTAAGAATACTGTTGCGCAATACACATGCCAATAATATGGACATGTGCTATTCTTTGAATATCCATGCCTATGGAATGTTTGCAGTCATTGATAGTAACGATGACGGTAATCGTCATTATTGAACGACAATATATAAATTTTACCTGTGTTTTATACTCATTCTTATTCTGTTTAGTTTTTTAACATTATTTTTTGATGTTTTTCTAAAGAAAAACTATTTTTGCAAACTTAAGTGAGTAAATGTTTTGACAACGTACACCAAACAGTCAACAAGTTTATGTTCCTATCTTCCTATTTCTTCTTCATTCGTAATACCAGTGAACATATATAAAAAACTAAATCTATAGTACAAAAAATACAACAACAAAATATATTCATTGATTTGATCGTAAATTTTGCTTTTTTGATGAGTCAGAATTATAGAAATACATACATATAAGAACATAAAACACAATATATGAGATTTACATTTAATATTTTCTACCATACATACTATATTCCGATACCGATAGCCACGACTATAAAAACAAACACTATATGCTTAAAACAACTTTTTGAAATTGGCTGATAAATTCGCAAACTTCCTATTAAGAGCTCATTTCCACATTCAGGATAAAGCAGCATTAATCAAAATGTTTATAAGCAAATGTGTCTGGATTTTCCACATAAGTAAATACTATGTTTATAAATACAGACATAGCTTCGGTTAAAATAGCTTAAAGTATACTTTTTAAGATCTATTGTATAAGATATCATAATTAAAAAAATATTTTTAAACTTCCGTTAGCTTAAAATTAAAAAAATATTAAATAACAACTAAAAAAATATATGTTACTAAAGTAATCTCTTCGGTATTGCTAGGAGCCTTTGTGTTGTACCTGCTTTTGACTGCTGTTGACAGATAAAGAAAGCTTTAAATATTACCGTTCTCTACACATGCAAATTTCCATATTTTTTTTATGATTTGTATTGACTGTCAAGTTACTTAAACCAAATTTAGAAACATAAATTCTAACCATTCTCAAGATACATAAAAATCATTATTAAATTTTTATGGGACGTACCATGTCCACTTATAAGATTCCGATTGATTGATTTTTAACTGATAGTTTATACTATCTAAGAAGTCATAACCTTTCATCCTAATCTTTCATAGATATACAAAAATCAATGTTTAATTTGTATGGAAGATGCTACACCCACTCATTCAATTTCACCCAACCTCGACTGATGATATGTATTAACTACTAAGTTATTTACACCACATTCAGAATCTTCTACTATCACAGTTCTAAAGATATACAATAATCAATATTTACTTTGTATCCAATTCGGCCCAATTTTTGACTGATGACTTGTATTGATCACAAATTTATTTGGGTCAAATTTAGAGACTCTTACTATTACCGTTTAAAAATATAGATATATAAATACACATTTTGTATTGGCGTGGCACCGCCCAGTTGAACAATAGTGAAGCCACACACCAAAATATTTTTCAACTACACAAAATTTAAATGCTGTAAAAATTTCCTTTTCGAGTACTTATGCAATACGAAGGAGTTCACTCTAACGTCAATAACTCGCGAACTAATGGACCTACAAAAACAGCAAATACATAGAACCTTATTATTGAATTCACCTTGCGTTTAAGGGCTGCGGTTGGCGCATTTCAGAAAACATTAATTACAACGGATTTTATAGTCTATTTTTATATATGTATATAAATGTACGTTAATAAGTACGATTGATAAGCATTGCCGTTTTCGGTTATTTCCAACCAATTGGTTATTTTTGTCTTCGATGTGTAGATGTGTACTTTTTTCTGTTTTGATTACTTTTTCTGCAGAGTAATAAACACATTTTTTTTAACGTTAAATGGTTGGATCAATAAATAATTCTTTCAAAAGTAAAAAAAAAAAACATAAATAGATTTATTAAAAAATAGTAGAACTTCTAGACATAAAATTTCAAAATTCGATTGAATAGAAAGAAACACATACTTAACATAAATATACTTTATTTCTTCGCTATTTTTGAAATTTTCTCGATTGTACCTTAATTTTTCGGAAAAATACAAAAAAGTAATTTTTATTTATATGGACAAATTCAATAAAAAGTGTTTAGTTTTGGTTAGAATTCAACTTTTTCTTTATTAGAGAGTAACTCCAAGTGAATAGAGATTATGTAAATAGGAACGGTGCCAACGTGTCCATATACCTTATCTGCTATAGACCATTGCATAATGGCCGGAATTGTATTGAATCAGTGGCCAAAAATGTTATATCGAGAAGCAAATTGAATTGTGCATTAAATAGTCAGGGTAAAAAATTCTGGTTATTTTTTATCCAATTTGGTTACTTTTTCATTAAAATTTGATTAAAAAAAATTAAAAGCTGTAGCAACACTGCGACTAATCTTTCCCTTACTAACCAGTTCAACAATGTTATATATAAAAACATCGGATAGCGGTAAAATTAGTTCTTAATTGATATTTCACTATATAGGTGAGTTCCCGAATTTAAATTTTTCTCTCAACAGTATTATCCGGTTATATCTTTTAACGATCGACACTTAGTACATACCATAGAGTTATTTTCGTAAATCCTTCCGCAATTTCAGTTTAAAAAGTTATCTATGATTTATTAATTTCTGATCTGAAATATATATATATATATATATATATATATATATATATATATATATATATACTTATTATATATATATACTTATTATATATATACTTATTATATATATACTTATTATATATATATATACTTATTATATATACAGGTCTGTTTTGGGCCGTAAAGTTTCAGATCAGAAATTAAAGTTTCAGATCAGAAATTAATAAATCATAGATAACTTTTTAAACTGAAATTGCGGAAGGATTTACGAAAATAACTCTAATTGAAAACATTTGCAGCCAAAAGCCTTTAGACCCTCGCTATGAAGCCAACTAGGTTTAATTCCACCACAGTCGATTTTTCATTAAGTATATATGTATATACCTCATATTGCAAAAATTTTTTTATAATTACCATAATTCAAAAATGTAAATAAGTGTTTAATATTTGGTTTAAGTGTTACTATTTTTGTTAATGTGAAAACAAATATACTGTTACGAAAATATGATTGGGCACCTCTGCGTTTATTACATCGCTAAAATAGATAAACAAGAGCTGCAAGAACAACTATACGTGCTGTTTACAAATAACCAGAATCGACACCAACAAACATTAGCAGAGATAAAATAAATAAAAATAATACAGCAACAACAATAATTAAGCAGCAAAGAAAACAAGTAACAGACAATAAACAAGCAACAACAAATACTAAGAACTGAAAGAGGTAGTTGTTTACATACGCATGGCTACAAAAGAACTAAAAAGAAATTGAAAGAAAGAAATGGAATCTACCTGAAATATCTAGAGGTTCGAGAGCTTTCGATGTAATGTTTACTCAGCCATATAAAAAGCACATCGATGCGAACAAGTGGCAATTTTAGTAAAGTAAACTCAGCGAGCGTGTTATTGGTGTGAAGAGAGTTTGTTGGTTAAATTTTGTGTGAAGAGAGCTTATAAGGAATAAACTCGTGAAGAGAATCGAGAAGTGAAAAACCAGTTTAGTTGGAGATAACTCAGTAAGGAGAGTTAAGTGTGGATAACCCCTGGTTGAAAAGGTTGTGATCTAACCGAAGTTGTAACATCGATCGGGTTGGAAGATCTATAGGTAGAAAGATCTTTCGAGTAATTGTTGTTGTTTACAAAGTTGTAAACAGACAGAGTAATTAAGAATAAAAATTGTTATTGACTGATTTTTTATTAAAACCAAATACAAAATTTATTTTATTTTAACTACAATCTACGAACTCATAGATACACGTTTTTAAAAAAGGTAAAAACTTAAGAATATGAACCAGTGTTTATTTCGAATCTGGCAATACTTATGTCATTCTATTTTGTCACAAAATTCAGATATTATCTCTACTGAACGAAATGAATCAATTTACGCTTGAGCAAGGCTGGGATTTATTTGAAATTTATCATCATTTAAAATCATCTTTTCGGATGAAGCTAATTTTCGTCTTGGTGGGTACGTTAATAAGCATAATTGCCGTATTTTTGGCTTAGAAAACCCAAACGTGGTTTAGAGAAGCCAATGCACCCATTACGAGTGACTGGTTTGTGCGGCTGTTGGACTATTTTCTGTGGGGCGCCGTTAAAGTCAAGTGTTATGCCGACAAACCAGGGACAATTGAGCATTTTAAGGCCAATATTCGTGATGCCATTACCGAGATACGGCCCCATACAATCGAAAAAAATTTCGAGAATTGGTCAAACCGAATGTGGTACTGTGAGGATAGCCGCGGCAGCCGTATGAATGAAATAATATTTAATTTCTAACCGGAACAATTGTACTTCACAAAAAAAACAAAACAAAAATAAAATAACTAAATAAATAAATAAATTTTGCAAAATTTCAAACCATTTCTGTGTTGCATTTTTAAATTTAAACTTTTAAATGGCTCACCCTATACTATGTGATTCTATGTTCGATGTTTCTGTTGATTAACAGAATGTTACTCTTAAGGACTTCGAGACGTTATAACTTTTAAAATAGACCCACACTTTACAACGCTAACAATAAAAAAGATCTTTGCCTGATTTCTTTACTGTAAAAAGAATGTTTAAAAAAGAATGGAATTTCTTGCAATATGGGCTTTTTATGGAAAAAGTTTGGGTTTTTTATGAATGTATGTAAAAGACGTCACATAGTGTTTAGCAATAATAAATTTGGGAAACGTGCAATAAATGACTCATTGCTTTAAATACAAATCAACTAAAAAATTCCACGATTTGTTTTCGGGGCCGAGTTCGCGTATTTTCGTAGAGGTTCATAATTTTGAGTTGGTAGCATTTGGTTTAGTCTGGTTTGAAATTTCATTATAGATAGTCTTATACCAGAGCAACGCTTGCACATTATTGAAATTTTTTATCAAAATAATGGTTCTGTTCGTCAAACTTATCGTACACTTCGTCCATTTTATGGCATATATAGTCGTCCTTCAGAGCCGTTAATTCGGAAAACAATGGATGGTTTTCAGACCACATTTACGCTTGCTGATAATGTGCATCTCGTGAGACGCCTAACAGTGCACACTGAATAAGCTGTAACCGCTGTACTGGGAAGCATTGAAGAAGATCCAAATCAATCAATTCTCCGACGTTCTTACCAACTGTGGTTGTGTTTTTTCACTTTGTGGAAGATTTAACGAATAATCTTAATTTGAACCCTTTCAAGACTCAACTTGAACAGGAATGAAAGTCAAGCATATATCGTATGCGCCGCCCATTCGTCGAATGGGCTGAAGCATGAACTGATATTGATATTGAATTTCCATTACAAATTTTGTTCTCCAATGAAGCCAATTTATGTCTGTTATTTCCATCCGAGTTTTATTGAGTATTATATTTTCAAGACCCCGGGTGAGTTTTCTCATTTAAAGCTTATTTACAATAAAAATAGTATACATATGTTAATTAAGGTATTTTTTAACTTAAATTAACAAATTTATTTAAATACAAATTTATCAAATCACTGCTTACATATTTTCCACACCTCTAAGCCAACTCCCCAATCCTGTCTCAGAAAAATATTTCGTTATTTTTGCTGATTTTATATTTCTGATTCGGTGATATGTCAAAATATATTGTATTCGTCAAAACAGTCGGAAGGATCAGTGTTGGGGAAAACGCAACGGTTGTGGAACTTTATCTTTTCTAACAATTGTTGGCAACTTTATGATGTGAGGCCGAGCATTGTCACGCAAAGAAATAAATTAATCATGTCTTTTTTTATATTCCTCCCCATTTTCTTCGTAATGCAAAGTTCAAACTAAGTAATTGCAGTGTGTTGTCATCATCGAGTCTTAGCAGCTCCTAGTACATAATTCCTCCTTGATCCCACTAAGAGTCAGAAATTGCATTATAAATATAAAAACAACGTAATTGTATTAACAAACAAAAAAAAATATTGTTGAATTAAACGAAATTTGGTAGCAGTTACATAATCCAGTAAAACCCAAAAAACCCGGTGGGTTGGTTTCTAAAAAGCGCAGGTTCTTGCGAACTCTGATTAGCTGGCATTAATTTAATTCGCCCAATTAACTGGCCACCAATATCGTGTGCTTTGGCTCATTGGATTATTTTCTTTGGGTTATGTCAAGTCACTTATCTACGTCGATAGACCAGAAACGATTGAATACCTGGAAATCAACACTCGATGAGTTATTAGCGAAATACGGCCGCATACGGCTTCGAAAAGTTTTTGAAACTGGTGTTCGAGAAATCAAATCTAAGTATTAATTTCTTAAAATTTTCTATCCAACAAAGCCCGTTTCATAGTGTAAGAGTCTCAAAGAGCATTTTATTCTGCAACATTGTTTTACATTTGACCTAAAAAATCTGTTCGTGTTCTTTCTTACGGTTTGTACTACATTAAGTACTTCCAACACTAATAGCCACCGTTTATGGAAATTTTTTAAGTTTTTGTTCCTTAATCGTTTTCTTAAATATAACTTATACTCTTCTTTTATTAAATACTCTTATCTTCACCTCACTTTTAATTTTTTTCATTTTATATGCTATTATAGCTGTTTTTTGACCCAAAGCGCCTCATCCAAGAATCAAAAAAGTAGTACAGCAGTAAAATTTATATTTACATTAGGGTGGTCCTTATTTTTCTACTTTCTTGTTTCGAGCGTAACTCCCCCTAAAAATGTACGTTATAGTTAAAAAATATGGTGTGAAATATATAATCACGATTAGGCGAGGTTAAAACGTAGTACATCGCTCTTGAAAACTTTAAGAACAAAATTTTGATATATATTATAATTATATTTTTTCATATACATACTATGTATGATATGTCACTTCTAGTTTGGCTGTCGGAGTGTAAAGACGTGTTTTTATCAAAGCGGAGAATTTAAGTTTGTTACAAACGATTCGTGTGTGAAAACTAAGTATTTACAAGTGTGAGTGTTACAATTGTGAAGAATTGTTGTTTTAAAGTTGAGACTCCCAGGGGTAATTCTGTGGTGTCTCAGTTTTTGACTTCAAGGTCAGTAGCAATTTGAAGAAGTGAGGTTAGATAGGACTAACGGAGTGGAGTTACCATACTCGTGCGGTGGGTTTTGGTGCTACCAGAGTGTGTTTTGTTGACGGTTCGGCGTGTTTATTGGACATTGATTTTCGGGTTGTATTTCGGTTTCGGGCGTGTTTATTTGGAATTGGTGACGGACTTGGCTACGATTTTTGACTTCCTGTTGGCTGTCTTTATTATTGAATCTGGTGAGTCGTTGGATTCTTTGAATTTGAATTTTATATTATGCCTCCTGCGGGGAAACCTCGCAAGACGGCGAAGGGTGATGCCTCTGACGCTGCGTCTGGGGCAGTCACTGATGAGGTGATGGGGCCCCCTCCACCTGCGAAGTCTCGTCTCCGTCATACGGAGAGCGAGCTGAGCAGTTCGGGGTCGGAAGCTGAGGTAAAGGCGAGTGGTGGTAAGGCGACCACCAAGCGGTTTAAGTCTGCTCCTGTCGCTGATGCTGCTGCTGCTGCTGCTGCTGTTGATGGTGTTAAGAGTGGTGCTGGTCGCGGTTCTGCTATTGGTACTGCTGCTCGTGGTGGTGCTGGTGGTGGTGCTGGTGGTGGTGTTGTTGGTGGTGCTGCTGGTGGTGCAGTTGGTGGTGTTGCTGGTGGTGCTGCTGTTTCTGGCGCATGTACCACGTCAGATGCTGGTGCTGCTGCTGCTATCTCTGATAGCTCTGCGGTTGGTGGTGGTTTTGCTGCGGCGTTTCCCCCGTTGCCATCTGTTGGCAGGGAAGGTAGGCAGCGTAAAAGGGCTGTGGCTTCGGCTGCTGCCTTTTCCATGTGTGATGGGGGTGTTACGGTGGCCGACGTTAAGGTTGTCACCGACAGTTTCCGTGAGGTGCTGTTCGGTGAGAACCTTAGTGCGGAGACGATGGGCAGACTCATGAGTCAGGCTAGTGGGTATGAGGAGCTGGTGATGAAACTGCTGGTGGACAACGAGCGGTTGAGGGGTAGGCTGGACATCCTCCAGTCTCCCAGGCCGGTTCAGTCTGTGACCACAGTGCCAGCTCCCGCTGCTAGGCCTGTTGCTCAGGCCCCAACGGTTGCTGCGGTGGTTAGGGCACAGGGTGTCGCGGTTCCCAGGCCTACACCCAGGCCTGTGGAAACCTGGTCGGTGGTCGTTCGCGACAAGAAGAAGGGCGCAACGTCCAAGGAGGTAGTGAGTAAGGTCGTCGAACAAGTCGGACCTACCCTTGGAGTCAGAGTGCACGAGATGCGGCCGCTGAAAAGGACTAGCGGTGCGGTCATTCGCACACCTTCGGTGGCGGAGAGGTCGAGGATTGCCTCGAACAAAAAGTTTGAGGAGGTCGGCCTGGAGGTGACGGTCAGCGACAAGCTTGGTCCAAGGGTGGTGGTTGCCGGAGTGCATGCGGTAATCACTCCTGATGAGTTTATGTCCGAGTTGTTCGAGATGAACCTGAAGGAGCGAATGAGCTACGAGGTGTTCAAGAGGAGCGTTCGTCTGGTTACCAGTCCCTGGAGGTCTGACCCTGCCGGACAGGTCAGCGTTGTTTTGGAGTGCAGTGAGCGTGCTGCGAACGCGCTCCTGGATGTCGGTAGGGTCTACGTGAAGTGGTTTAGCTTCAGGTTGCGGCAACAGGATGCGATCCCGCACTGCTACCGCTGCCTCGGCTTTGACCACCTGCAGCGTGAGTGCAGGATGTGTGCAGGACGTGCAGGACGATGGGGCATCTGGCCTCACGTTGTGTTAACCCGGTGAGGTGCCGCAACTATGAGATGAGGGGCCTGCCAGCGGACCATAGTATGCTGTCGTTTGCGTGCCCCACGTACTGGGCTATGGTTGCCAGGGCGAACGCCAGACACTAATGGAGTTGCGCCTTTTGCAGCTGAATTGTCAGCGCTCGAAGGCGGTGACGTGCGAGCTAGGGCAAGCTATGTGTCAGCTGGACGCTAGCTTTGCCCTGATCCAGGAGCCGTATTTCGCGAATGGTGATGTTAGGGGGATTCCGGGGGGGTTTCGCGTATTTACTGACGGTGTGGGAAAGGCCGCGATTATAGTTAGGGACAGCGACGTGGACTGTACGAAATCAGTTGATAGCCAGCTTGGGGTGTGTGTTAGGGTAAAAGGGTGGTTTGGGGAGATGTTTCTGGCTAGCATCTACTGTAGGCCTGGCGTTTCATTGGAACCCTATCTAGGGTATATGGATACGGTACTACTCGCGGCGAGTAGTATTCCTGTTATCCTCGGCCTAGATGCGAACGCCTCCTCTCGTATGTGGTTCAGTAAGATTTCCAGACTTGGGTCTGGACATCCGAACCTCATACGAGGAGGAGTGCTTAGTGAATGGTTGCTCTCGAGAGATTTGAGCGTTTTGAATGAGCCGAGTGAGCTATATACTTTCGATGGGCCAATGGGCGTCAGTGACATTGACGTGACAGCTGCGAATGGGGCGGCAATTACTGCTTTGGACTTTAGTTGGAGAGTTTGTGACGATTGGGGGATAAGTGACCATAATCTCATCGAGATTAGGGTTACTTGTCCACAACGGACTAGGGAGACTGGTGGCGTTTTACGATGGCGAACGCGTGACGTTGATTGGGACCATTATCGGTACTGTTTTAGGGAGGCATTGTCATCGGTGCCAATTGAAGACTTTAGGCTACTAACGATTGACGACCAGGTTGACAAGATTGTCCGGACGGCATCTGCGGTGAATGATGCACTGTTGGGCCGAGCTAGTCATGCGAAGCCCAAGAGGGTCAAATGGTGGACCCCTGAGTTGGAGACGATGCGGCGGCGCGTTCGACACCTCCGGAGACGTTTCCAGAGGGGTAGGCGTACCAATGCTGAAGATCTAGCTCAGCGTAGGACCGAATATCTTGGCAGCCTTAAGACGTACAAGGACATGATTGTAACAGTTAAGGAGGACGAGTGGAGGAGATTTGTACAGGACAATAGGGATGACCCCTGGGGTAGGGTTTACCGTATCTGCAGGGGTAGAAAGAGTCAGGTGGACATAGGATGCCTCCATGTTGGCGACACCGTGTTGTCTTCATGGAGGGACTGCACGGACGCATTGTTGGGGGTCTTCTTTCCAAGGGCGGAGCCAGGCAACTATCCTCCCCCACCGGTGGAGGTTGCTGACCCTCCAAACTTGGTGAGGTCGGAATTAGATGACTGTTTTTGTCGGGTGAGAAGCAGGAAGTCCCCAGGTTTGGATGGGTTGACCGGAGAGATGTGTAAGAACATCTGGAAGGCCATCCCTGAATACCTGGAGGCGGTGTACGGTAGGTGTATCAATGAGGGCTACTTCCCGAAGGCATGGAAATGTGCTCGTGTTGTGGTACTCCTTAAGTCGCCTGATAGAGTGAGGAGTAATCCTCGCTCTTATCGGGGCATCAGCCTCTTGCCAGTATTTGGAAAAGTGCTGGAAAGAGTTATGGTGTACAGGCTCAAGGAATGCTACAGCGAAGGCCCTTCATGTTACCAGTTTGGTTTTAGGGAGGGCAAATGCGTCGAAGACGCTTGGATGCATGTGAAGAGTTCTGTCGAACAATCATCTGCGAAGTATGTGCTTGGGCTTTTCATCGATTTTAGGGGAGCTTTCGATTATCTTTCGTGGGACAAGGTCTTACGAAGGCTATCGGAGGTTGGCTGTCGTGAGATGGGCATTTGGAGCAGCTATTTCGAGGGTAGAAAAGCGTGTGTTGTTGGATCCTTTGAAACAGTTTGGATGGAGGTTGTTCGGGGTTGTCCGCAGGGGTCCATCTGTGGTCCATTCATTTGGAATCTCATGATGGATACTCTGTTGAGGCAGCTCGGGCTGACATTCAAACTGTGTGCGTATGCGGATGACTTGCTCATCCTGATCGAAGGCCGGTCTCGTGCTGAGCTGGAGAGAAGGGGTGCCCAGGCCATTCGCATTGCTTGTGAGTGGGGTGTAGGGGTTGGTGTGGACGTCGCAGTGGATAAGACGGTGATGATGTTGCTTAAGGGCATATTGTCAACCGGGCGACCTCCACTCATTAGAATTGGTGACAACAGCATTCGCTATGTGACTCAGGTCAGGTACCTCGGAATAGTTGTTGGGGAGCGTATGAGCTTCCAGGCTCATCTCACCCATGTCAGGCATAAGCTGGCAGCTATCGTTGGAAAGGTTAGGCGCATATTGAGGAGTGATTGGGGACTCAGCAGGCGTGCCGTCCGTATCATATACGATGGGCTTTTCGTCGCTTGTGCGGCGTATGGCGCGTCGGTGTGGTATAAGACGGTCATGTCTGTTGTTGGACAGAGTAAGATTCTCACGTGTCAGAGAATTGCACTCTTGGCATGTGTTCCGGTGTGTCGGACGGTCTCTACCGATGCTTTGCAGGTCCTTGTTGGTGTACCTCCGCTTGACTTGGAAGTGGTGCGTCGTAGCATTGCTTTCAGGGTCAAGAGGGGACTGCCACTTGGGACGAACGACTGGCTTTCTGTTTCGGAGCTCGAGATTGGGAGAGATAGGTATAAGGCCCTTTTGCAGGGGTGCCTCGTAGATAGGTGGCAGACGAGATGGACGAACAGCGACAAGGGAAGGGTGACTTATGGATTTATTCCGGACGTTACGTTCGTACGGGAACACCCTGACTTTGGCTTGAGTCTGGGGTTCATACTGACGGGACATGGCTCTTTCAATGCATTTTTGCATCGAATTGGCCAGACTGAATCAGCTGACTGTCGGTGTGGGAGGGGAATTGAGGACTGGAGGCATGTACTGACTTCGTGCCCGGACTATGATGACGTTAGGGATTTAGATAGTATGGGTATTACTCATACTGCGGGGGTGTGGGATTTCAGTAGGGTATTGTTGGACGATCGTACTTATGGTAGGTTGGGCGTTTTTGCCCTTGAGGTGTTTAGGCGTAGAAGGGCGGCACTCTTAGCGGAGGTTGAACCTGCATCACCATCTTAGCGGTCTCCTGGCTAGCCTTTTTCTAGCTTGGCGTCCCGCTGGGGTGCTGACGGTTTTGATGTGTTATACTGCTTGCTGTGATTGTCTGCTGTTTGCTGTTTCCCGACCTGCTGTTTGCGGCTTGATTTGTGGCTGCAGTTTTGGGTGTTGTGTGTTTGTACTGGTCAGCGTTTGACTGGCTGTGTTCTTGTTGTTGTGTATTGTGTCCGTGGCGCACGATGTCACTTTGAGTTCTCCCGTGAGGGTGGCTCCGTTTATTGTTGTGTTGTTTGAGTGTTTCTTGTTTGTTGTTAATACCATCTTGGTCACCAGTCCGAAGTTGTTTGGGACTTAAACTGGTAGTAGCATTTATGCTACGAGGCCTGACCGGAGGCTTAATTCTGGTGCCACGGGTGTCGGGAGCCCCAGGAACTTCGGTTCCTGCCCGACTATGGTGAGGCCCCCTTGTGGGAGCAACGTGGTGGCTGTGGTTTAGACCCAAATCGCGGGGAGAGCTATGCTGGCTCGGTGTGGAGTTACATTTTTAACCGGGTGCCGTGACCCATAGATCGGTAGGAGTTTAGATAGTCTCCGGCACCCTACCAAGGTGTGAGGTCATGTCCAAATAACATGGCTTTAAATTGGTACTCACTGGTGATTTTAATCATAGGTGGGGGCGTTGGTGGACGCATTGTATTCACTCGTGCTTTGGCACCGTGAGGTAACGTCCTAGGGCAGGTACTCACGTTAAACCACTGACTTAATGTATGATATGTATAAATGTACATAAATAACTGAAAATTAATTAGAAAAGACAGTGAAATGTTATCTTTATTAGTTTGTATCGACTGATTTTTTAAAATCATTAGGATTTGATTAAAGAAAAAACACATAAATTTTAGAGAAATATATGAAATCTTTATTTAAGTCGATAGAACAATCTATATAATTCAATGTTTAAAGAATCTTTATGCAATTTAAGTCCTGCATAGGGGCTTCTGCTTGTATCCTTTTTTTGGGGCAGCCTTACAGCAAATATACAAATATCTCTAAAGCTGTTTAATATTGATTGTGTCATTTTAAATTCATTTTAAAATAAATATAACTTAAGGCAATAAATAGCTTTATAAAGAAATGCTTCAGATTTTTTAAGGTAAAAAGCGAAACTATATCACCAAGAAAAACTAGTATATGCTCAATTAAAGAAGTTCTTTATAATCACCACGTGGTTGTTTTACTTCAAGCCTATGAGATGCAAATTCAATAATCTCATCGCTTACTATCTGACCTTTAATTCCAGTCATAAAGTTAATTTTGTCAATTTTATTCTAAGCATCCCCAAATCTGCTTAGTAATTGAAAATTAGATCCAGATGATTTTTGAATTTTTTCATCGAAAACAATTCATAAAATTATTTTATAGATGTGAATATTTCATAGATGGTAAAAAAGGTCCTTACCGATCGCTTGCACTAAAAAGCACAAGCACTTTGAAGAAAAATTAATTGATTTTAAAATATATGTACATACATATGTATAAATGCATCTAAGCTATTATCAGGATTTACATTTAAACACTTTACTTGCTTCCGCAATACTATATAATATTTTAAATCTAATTTCATATAACTTTTTATAATCAAAATGCTTGTAACAAAACATGAAAAATACCGTAAATTTAATAAAATTAAATTTGATTATTTCACCAACAAGGGTCACCTTGAGAGACGATGCGCTATGCCTTCCCTTTATCAGACGCACATAACTTTTTGCAAAACGCGTTTTTACACAAAGCTACTTATTTCAGGGTGGAGTTACGGTCTCTAACTTGAAAAAAATTCTTCCACACATCTAAAGACAACCCTAATGTACACATATGACCACTAAATGATGGCTGAGTTTTTTGTTTTATGTTTCAATTGTAGTTCTACCTTTCGAAGTTTTTGTTCAGTGCTACTTACAACGTGATCGCGTACTACAGTATTAACGTAATGACGTGTCATTAATTTTATTATATTGAAGTCTGCCTGTCTATCTGTTTATCATTAACCGCACGAAAAAAAAGAAACGCTAATCGTAGGAAAAAATGGCTATTCTAGTAAAATAGTCTTAAGAGGTGGTAGTGGTCCTAAAAAATCAAATGAGCTATTTTTTAAAACCATAAGATAAAAATTGATGATTCAATGATATTTTTGATAAAATTTATAAAACATAAGATAGTAGTTTATTATTATTCGCTTGCCGCATACACTGTACTTAATAAATTTCTTTAAGAGTTAAAAATAATAAAAAATATTCACACATGTCCTTATTCGACCTTGTATGATTTCTGAACCAAAATTAAGAGAGTAGAGCAGAGAGATAAGCTGGAGTTATTTTTTATCGGCATCTGTAAATTTTTTTAAAAAACTTTCAATTATTTAATCATCATAATAAAATTTAAAAAAAAGCTTAATGTTCGTTATATAAAACCGTGTGTGAGCACTCCACAGATAAAAAATTGTTTAATGCTTTAAATTTGGGGCTACGAGAGTAGCCTCAAAGAGTAGTACTACTCTTAAGTAAGTAATACGTGACATGTTTTTGCCATGTGAGGTAAAAAATGAAAATTTTTAAGTGCTTCATTTCCAAATCACATGAATATCCGGACAGATCGAGCTTGGAATATTTGGCGCATGGGACCTGTTATCATCGACAATTTGGGGCCGGCTAGCAAGGAACCTTTACTTGGACAAATAACATGTGAAAAATGGAGGGGGATAGACCATCCCCAAAAAAAAGCTGATGAACGTCACAAGGATGGAACTAGAGTAAAAATCCTCGGGGCTCAACTTACCGCGGTAGTCTAAAAACTACCAAAAAATGCACGATAATCCAAGATTTAGTAATACAGTGTAACCTTACGCGAAGACAAATTGATTGATGACTAATGTTTCCGTTGGGAAGAAGTGAGAGCTCAGCATCGTTCTGATGATTTTTTATTTTATTTTTATTTTCTGGGATATACCTTTTTCTCATATATCTTTAAATATGGAAGACCATCAGATGGCATCAAAGGCCTTCTTTAAGTCTATGTATGCATGGTATATAGGGGATTACACCATTCTGGGGATGATGCGTGGAGTGCTGGCCCGATCTATGTAGCCCCTACATAGGAAACTGAGTATCCTCTCTCAGATTCATTTCTTGTTTGTACTGGATTCTTCCCTGTGTTATGACTGCAAGTATCTTGTGTATGGTGTTAAGTAAAATAATTCCCCTCTAGTTGTTGCTGTCTTTCAAATCTCCAATTTGTGGTTATTTTAAAATGATGCTTTTTTCTAAGCTTTTGCGCTTCCTAGACTGATATAACGTAGTAATGTTGAAGTCAAGCTGCAGTTTCGGTGTTGACCTGCAGAGTTTAAGCTGGTAACACCTTTCCTGCAGTATCATGGATTGAATTCTTTGAAATGTTCTCTCCACCTTTGAGTTTGGATATTATTATTTGTTAATAGCGCACTACTGCGATCAGCGGCTGTTTGGCTTCTGTTACTCTTTCTATTGGTGAGTTAGTTTATCGTCTGATGTAGCTTTCTCATATTGTTTTGCTGCTCTTTTTGTACCTTCTTGCACGCAGTTGGTATTGCTGAAGGTAAAAAAGCGTTTTTATTTGTATCTAAAGTTTTTGGAGGTGTTTGCAAAATTTAAAAAATTGAAGCCTAACCGAATCCTTCCCAAATTCAGGAGTGTCTTAGTCCTTTCAACTGACCAAGAAGGTCAGAACATATTGGATATCCTGGTAATTGGTAATATTAGGTCACATGCGTTCCACTCTATACAACGCCCACTTATCTATATATCTCGATAACGCCTCCAAGTGGACCTTTATGTCCGCCTGTACAAGGGTCAGACTAATAGATGACCTCGTACTTACGCACTCATCAGTAAAAACGTTCTCGCGAACTCGGGACCCATATAAGTATGACACTATATTGGCCAAGTATGGCCAGTGCGCAATTGCAGCTGAGGAGACATTTCAACCTTACTACGCTGTAACTAAGAGCGTCTATCGAGGCAAGATTGTCCACGTAGATAACCGAAGGTTAGAGATCCAATTCTCGAATACACCTAACGGCCCTGAGAGGCCAAGTTCAACAGAGTAAGAACTCGATCATATTCCAACAGCTGTCTTCGAGCCTAGTAGTATTCTAGTACTATAGGTCCTATCGACGTCTCAAAATCTGATCGCCTCAATATCGGCCCACTGCTCGTAAGATGGTGTCGTGACCAACGCGAAAGTGCCGCAGTCCACCTGATTCCCTAACTCTCAGCAGGATGTTACTTCCTAATTTGAAAATAAAGCTTTATTATATTACACCTGAAACAAACATTCTGATAAATTTAAAATACGTTCTCATCTAAGAATTGTGTTGGTTGTATTCTAACGTAGTGGCATTGCTTTTGCTCCATCTGGTCTTTCCCATAAAGAAAAAAAAACTTTAGTTTTTAACTTTAAGTTGATTAGTGTTGGCCACCAACCAAATAAAGAATAATTGTAATAAATAAAAACAAAATTTACTTTTTCTATAAACTCTTTTCGTATTTCCTTTTGTTCTGTAGGACAAAGAAGCTTTTTCACGTCCATTAATAACAGACGATATGATCTATAAATAAAAAGCAAGATCAGTAAAAAAAATTATTGCTCTTTAATTAGTTCTGCATATATTTGTGTGTACGTTTTGATCTATTTCAATGACATCATTTCATATAAAAATTTAAAAAAAAAAATTTTATTATGCTTTTAATATTGATTTTTTGTATATTTTAAGGACCTTCTAAACTAAACTAAAACGTTTTTAATGTTTAAAACTAAAATGAAAAAACTAAATAAAAAGTAAAGAGTAAGCAAATTTGAGGTTAGGAAGTAAATTTTTATTGTCAAATTTAGTTGTATTCATACCAATTTAAAATAGAAATATGGAAATTAATACTGAAATATGATGTCGGGCAAATGATCACCCCTAGAACGGCGGCAGACGTTCTCTCTTTTCACAAAATTATAAACCACATTTTGCAACAAAGCTTCGCTTATATCGTCATTCAGCACCAAATCTCATCTTTCAGAGTGTCAGTTGTTTGTTTGTGGCTGGCTTACTTAAGCCCGATCTTTCAAATAGCCACAAAGAAAATAATCCAGTGGAGTTATTTCATTTGAACGAGGCGGCCATTTGTCATCGTCAAATCGAGAAATTACGCGACCGGGAAATTATCATGTAATAACTGAATTGTTTGGCTGGCTATGTGGCTTGCGGCGCCAACATTAGCCAATTGTGGCCACAAGATTTTGGTTATCATCGTTTGGTAGCGCAGATAATTCACGGTGACTACGTTACTTTCCTCATTTTTGGAAACATACGGCCCGATGATGCCGCCTAACCACAATTAACATCATACGGGCAGTTTCTTTAGATGTAATGGTTTTTCGAAGACTGGTTGTGGATTTTGTGAGCCCCATATGCAACAATTTTGTTTGTTTACATAACCGCCTAATGGCAAATGGGTCTCATCACTAAAGATGATTTTGTTGAAAAATCCGTTTTCGTTTAGATTTTCAAACAGTAAATTTTCACAACTATTCTCTGTTCAAGAGAGTAGCGTGCCATAGTTAAAATTTCCCAATTTTTTACTAAATAAGTGTCAAAGGTTGACAGCTTAATTCTTGACATTTCATCATTTGACAGCCAATTTACTTCCTAACCTCATATTTGCCGACCCTGTATATTTCAATATAACATTATAATTTTAATAAATTAATGTCTTCAGTATATAAGTTTATAAATTTTATGGACTTAATATTATGAAGGACATTTTATAGATTTGATTTGATTGTAATGAAGTATGGTATTCACTGTTGTACAAGGACTGCCTAGTTTGACAATCGAAATTGATATGCAAAATCTTAAAAACTTTCTTATATATGCCGCAAAATCCAATACAAAAATCTCTCTCTTTTTTCTTTTTTTAATGTTCACTGTTCAAGTTCTTTTATTATACAAAAATTATTTTACAAAATTTCAACTCAAGTTGATAATTCTTGGCGGTTAAATTCTAAAAGTAAAACAAAAAATCAATAATATAAAAAAGTATGTATTCATACTTACATACAAGCCTACGTATGTCCATATTCTTACATTTGCATACTATTATTACCATTACTACGACTACACAAATGTACTAACATACAAAAGTTCGTACGCATGTACACACGCATAAGCTTACAACAGGCATACATACCTCTTGTTGGCAAGCAAGCGTACGTGTATGTACACATGTATGTACATATTACGTATAATTATCAACAGTACTAAAATTGAAATTTTAAGAAAAATAAGAAGCTCAAAAACAGTAATCAAAAATGTGCAAATTATTATAATTAAGTAGATGCGTTAACATGCCGGGCCCCATTGAAACCCCTTGTTTCAATCAATAGGTAAAACAGCTAATTTAGCAACAGGACGACGAAGAGTAGTGGTTGCCGTTTTTACGTCAGCAACTCGAACATACCCATCTGCACCACATATTACATTTACGAATCGACCGATCGTCCATTTCATAGGATGAACGTTTTCTTCGTGAATTACTACCAGATCATTTACCTTTAAATTTCGTTGAGGAGTTTGCCATCAGTACCGTTCTTGTAATTGAACTATATACTCTTTGTGCCACCTATGCCAAAAGTGAGATTTTATAGCTGTGATTCTTCGCCAATGCTGAAGACTGGAGATATCGAAATTTGACTCTACTTTTCAGGAATATTTTTTAATGTACATCCAATTAAAAAATGACCCGGTGTAAGGGCTTTTAAATCATTAGGTTTAGTTGATGTGGAAGCAATAGGGCGAGAATTCATAACCGCTTCAATTTCTACTAAAGCCGTAGATAACTCCTCAAATGAAAGACGAGTATTTGAAAGTGTTCTAAATAAGTGACTTTTAGCGGTTTTAACCGCTGCCTCCCATAACCCTCCAAAATGTGGTGCTCGAGGAGGGATGAACCGAAAGTCTATAAAGTTCGAAGCTGTGTATGACAGAATTTCTGATTTAATTGGTTCTTCATGAAATTTTTTGTAGAACTCTTTTAATTTTGCCTCTGCACCAACAAAGTTTGTTGCGTTGTCGCAGTAAATTTTTGCAGGCATACCTCTGCGTCCGACAAATCGTTTGAGAGTGGCTATGAATGCATCACTAGACAAGTCTGATACCGCTTCAAGATGGACAGCCTTTGATACCAAGCATACAAATAAATACGGCTATGTAGGACTTATATGCACGTTGTCCTCGAATTCTTAAATAAGTCAAAATAGGACCAGCGAAATCAACACCAACAACTTCAAATGGGCGTGAACCAACCACACGATCCTTTGGAAGATCTCCCATCACTTGGCTGAGTAACTTAGGCTTGTAATGAGAGCAATGAACACACTGATAAGCAATTTTTCTGGCTAATGATCTACAATTTACTATCCAAAACTGCTTTTGTATTAGAGAGACCAAAGCCCGAGGGCCACCATGATAATTATTTCGATGAATATACGTAACTATTACGTTGCCAAATGGGTCTGTCTTGGGTAGGAGCAAAGGAAATTTAGTCTGAGTTGGGAGATTAGAGTTGAGTATTCGACCACCGACTCGAATAAGTGGTATAGTGGATACGACATCAATAAATAAAGCCAAAGATGAAAATTGACCCGTAACGATTTCTTTTTTTATTAATTTATTAAATTCTGCAGCAAAGTGGTGTTGCTGAATTACCCAAACAATCCTTAACAACGCATGGTTTAGCTCATCTGAAGAAATAATGAGGTCTTTGAATGGGTTTTTTACCTTCATACGCAAAACATAGGATATAATTCTAAGGCATTTTAAATAGTTGCTATATTTGTGTATGACCTTCAACATATAGGGTAAATCTGAACTGCTGATAATTAAAACTGTCTTCTTTTTATCCAAAAGCTTTTCTGCTTCACTTAGGTTAGTGTTATCATTGGTTGGCCATTGAGAACTTGCATGCTGTAAAAATGTTGGACCATTGAGCCAAAACGATTCACATAAGACAGATACCGAACACCCTCGTGATACAAAGTCAGCTGGGTTCTGGTCAGTAGGGATATATCGCCAAGAGATATCAGCGGAGTATTCTTGCACTTCTGCTACACGGTTTCCGACAAATGTTGATAGCGATGAAGAATGACTGTTGATCCAATGAAGGGTAATTTGTGAATCGGTTCAAAAATACACTTTCGAAATGGTATATTTAATATGAGATTTTAGTAGATTCCAAAATTTAGGGAGTAGGTGTGCACCGCATAACTCCAACCTGGGCAATGTTCTTGTCTTTGTTGGTTCCACGCGAGACTTAGATGCCACCAAATTTACCGCAATATTGTCGTATGAGTCCTTGCAGACAAAGTAAATACAACACCCGTAAGCTTTAACAGATGCATCACAAAATCCATGAACCTCCATTGTTATTGTATTTGGCGTACGAACAAAACGATTAATCCTCAGTTGATGAAAATTTTGAAAATCTGCAACGATATTATTCCAAGCCGTATCAATTTCTTTTGAGACAGATTCCTCCCAATAGCATTTCAGAAGCCAAAGTTTTTGAAGAAGGATTTTTGCCCTTATAACTAGAGGGCTAAGTAGACCAATAGGATCAAAAAGTGTAGATGTTAGAGACAAAACTGAGCGTTTTGTATTTTTCGAGTACGACTTATTAGCACAAAATTTAAAATGAAATGTGTCTCTTGTTGGATGCCATGAGATACCCAATGTGAACGTGATATCCTCATCAACACATACTTCTTTCACCTCGTTATTAGCAAATTTTAATTCAGAGCAATTACTATGCCATTTTGATGAGGAGAACTTTGAGTAACTTAAAATATTTGTAACCTCGTTTTTTATGAGCTGTGATGTACGTAAATCATCTGCTCCTGTAATCATATCATCTACATAAAAATCGGTGGTAATGACTGCCTTGCCGATTTTATGTGTGCTAGGATACCGCTCTGCAGCATAATGTAAACTGCGTATGGCGAGATATGGAGCAGACGCTGTACCGTATGTGACGGTGTTAAGAACATAAATTTTAATAGGCTTTGAAGGATTATCACGCCACAAAATGAGCTGTAAGTTTCTGTCTTCAGGGTGAACTAATACCTGCCTATACATTTTGACAATATCAGTAGCCAAACCGTATCGGTGACATCTGAAACGAAGCAGAGTAAATAGTAATGTATTCTGAATAGTTGGACCTACCATCATGATTTCGTTGAGAGATAATTGTGATGATGATCGACATGATGCGTCGAAAACTACCCTCAGCTTAGTTGAGACACTTTCAGGTCTTATCACGCAGTGATGGGGAATGTAATAATGTAGGCCGGAGACAGCTGAATCTAATTGAGTCATATGACCCAGTTCTTCATACTCACGTAAGAAGTTTGTGTAGTCTTCCTTTAACTGAGGGTTCTTCACTAGTTTTTTCTCTAGGCACAAAAATCGACGTTCTGCTATATCTCTTGAATCCCCAAGATATTTAGGATTATTTCTGAGAGTCAGTTTCACCATAATTTGCCCATTATTTTCAACCACGACATTTTTTAGAAAATGTTGTTCACACTGCTGCTGCTCTGGAGTCATACTTTGACGCTTACATTTAACTGATTCTAACTTCCATAAAAGTTCAATATTTTTATTGATTTCATTTGAATTTGTCTCCAATAATGTATATGAATGTTTTGAAGGAGATACAGTGGATTTGCTTGTGTACCTTTCTGAGACAATCCACCCCAACAATGTTTTCTGAAGTGTTGGTAAATTTTCTCAACAACGAATTTGTCCCACGGATAAAATTGAGAAAAATAGCTCAGCACCTAAGAGCATGTCTATACCTAGTCGACAATAAAATTCTGGATCTGATAGTTCTACGTTTGACGGCAGTTTAAATTCCTTTATGGACATAGTTTCATCTGGATGGTAGTCCGTAATGTTGCGAGATATTAAGAATTCAAGGGATATTTCAAAATTATTTAATCTGGATTTAAATGTGCTTTGAGTTTTGATGGTACTTTAACACTAGACCAGCCAATGTCGTCGACATCTACAGAATTTTTCGTTTTCGTTAAATTTATTGCAATAGAAAGGCCATCACTTATAAAATTCACTTGTGAACATGAATCCAGAAGTGCTCGTGCCAATTGATACTTTCCTTCAGAATCGCGAATTAATATTAATGCTGTTGTCAAAATTACTTTACTTTCTCTAGGTTTGCAAACTGGTTGAAATGTGCCATGAACTACAACTGAACTGGTTGAAGGTTTTTCTTCATCATGTTGCTTATGTAGAAGCGAATGATGACGTTGCTTACAAAAACGGCAGGAATATCAAGAGGGACACTGTATGTACACATGACCCATCGATAAACAGTTGAGACACAAGTTTTGTTTTTTAGCCTGGTCAATGCGCTGATCTACAGGCAGAACGAGAAAACGTTGACATGTAGTGATATAATGTCCAGATTTAGAGCAATGAGTGAATGTTGTTTTGTAAATGGCGTATTATGTGAAGAATTTTTTGAATTAGAAAGTGATTGATCCTTGGTAAATCTTCTGCACTGCGCGTATAGTTGTTGACAACGTTTGTCCAACATTGAAGAGCAGTTAGACCAAGATGGTAATTGATTGTAATCAATAAACTCGTCCCACTTTAGTTTAGTCTGCGGATCAACCTTGCTTGTAGCTAAATGAATGACAAATGCATCACAAATTTGTTCATGCGTACCAAGTAATCTAAGTGAGCTATAAAGAGCTGATATTTTATCCACAATATTTCGCAGTTGATTGGGAACAGGTTTTGACGATATTGGGATCTCAAACATAGCGGTAACGTTTTCCAAAAAAATTAATGTATCGTTGTCATATCTCTCCTTTAACCGATCAACTGCCTTTTGGTAGTTCTCGTCCGTTACCTGAAAATCTTTAACTGTAGCTAGCGCTTCTCCACTAAGGCAGGATAACAAATGATTAAACTTTTCTGATATTGGTATATTTTGATCTCTGTGAACCAAATTATTAAATGAATTAATTAAATTTTTGTATTCGGAATAATTCCCTTCAAATTTCGGTAATTTAAGGTTGGGCAAGCGGCTTGAAGCTGTTGGAGGTACAAAAAATGACTGTTCCTGAGTAATCGAACGTCTCCCTTGCCCTATAAGAGTCAGTATTCGACTTTTCACTAAAATGTATAATTCATCTATTTTAGCTCTACCAGTTTCCTGAGGTGACAATCGTTCAATTTGATTCTGGCAATACGGCGCTTGTTTGTATTATGACTCTATTATACCTAATCTACACTCCAGCTTGGTGTGGGATAAATTAGCATTTGATTCGACGATGTTTTTAATACGAGTCATACTTCCTTTGGATGAAGCCCGTAACTGCTTCAACTCTTCAAGAGTCATGCTCTTTTGCGATGAACCACTTTCTTCTGTCATCATAAATATAACCTTTTTTAGAGTGGTGAACAAAGTTGCCTTTAATGGCAATCATAAACTGTAACGATTTTAGTATTTTTTCCCTTAGGTGTATAATAAATTTCTAGTGTCCTGTCACGGTCGCCAAATGTACAAGGACTGCCTAGTTTGACAATCGAAAATGATATGCAAAATCTTAAAAATTTTCTTATATATGCCGCAAAACCTAATACAAAAATCTCTCTCTTTTTTCTTTTTTTAATGTTCACTGTTCAAGTTCTTTTATTATACAAAAATTATTTTACAAAATTTCAACTTAAGTTGATAATTCTTAGCGGTTAAATTCCAAAAGTAAAACAAAAAATCAATAATATAAAAAAGTATGTATTCATACTACATATGATTCTATTCTACATACATACTCGTATGTATGTAGATATGTTTTAATACACAAGCCTACGTATGTCCATATTCTTACATTTGCATACTATTATTACCATTACTACGACTACACAAATGTACTAACATACAAAAGTTCGTACGCATGTACACACGCATAAGCTTACAACAGGCATACATACCTCTTGTTGGCAAGCAAGCGTACGTGTATGTACACATGTATGTACATATTACGTATAATTATCAACAGTACTAAAATTGAAATTTTAAGAAAAATAAGAAGCTCAAAAACAGTAATCAAAAATGTGCAAATTATTATAATTTAAGTAGATGCGTTAACAACTGTAGAGAAGTCAATACACTCAATAGCAATGTTATAACCGCAGTTTTTTAGTTATAGCGATGAGTTAAATAATTTCTAATGATGAGAAACTTAAAACAAACTTAAATGCAAAATTATAGCTGCACTTTAGAAAATGATCTTAAAAGATTTAAGTAAATAATTTGTGATAAAATTTGTATTAAATATTGTTAAAAATAAGTGAAAAATTCGATGTGGCATACTGCGTGCAAGATTTAGGCGGGTGTGTTCTTTGATCGACTCCCAAAAAGCAATTACCGTAGCAAAAAATCTTTGATTTTGGAAGTATTCTGTCTACAGGGGACGCCAGAGTTGGCTTCTCGAAGTATGAATATGAATTTGGCAGTGTGCATAACACCTGTCCAGACTAACGTCAGCGTAAGATTTGTCTTGATTGTGCAGATATGGGATATTTTTTCGCTGGTATCCTCATGTTTTCTTCTGCCTGCTACCCATTTTTGTTCAAAACAATTAATTTTGGTATAATTTAAGCCACAGTGAATTTTTTACTAAGACATATGAAAACTGTTCAATTAAGAAGTGGCTTTTTACGAAGTAAAAGTTACCAGTTACCGGATCCACAAAATTTTGAAAACGTAGTTAATTGTGCCAATTATGTTCAACGACATTTGTTTTTTTCTCTTTTTTTTGTATTAATAAATAATATAAAAAATTTTGGAATGAAACATAGTGACTTTTGTCTGCAATTTATCATTCTGTATAGTAGTGTTCTGTCGTTTGTGCCGTCAATACGTGTTTCTGATGTCCGTCCATAATGTTTCAGTGCCATTTCTAATATATATATTTTTTTCTTTAAATTAAATTACAAACAATAAAAATAAAAATTAAAAAACTAAAATAGAACAACAAAAATTCAAGAACACAAGTGAAGACAAAAAATTAAACAACAAAAATCGTAACATAAACACAAATAATTATAACACTTGACAAATAATTAAGATTTTAAATATAATAACAACAACATAATTTAAGAGAATTTTATTAAAAACACACCAGAAAAACGGAAAACATAACAATAATTGCAACAACTCTTGACAAAACAATTCGTAATAAAGAATTGAGGAACAACAAAAAATAACAAAACAACATAAAATTATCAACCAACAAAAATTCAACGAAACAATTTCTCAAAAGAGAATTGTGGAACATAGACAAAAATAACCAACAATCCTAACAGAACATACAATAACAATATCAAAATAAATAAATAGAACATGAAAATACAACATCATCAATAAGAACGAAAACAACAAGATATTAATAACAAAACAAATTATTGGAATGAAACAAACAACAAAACACTAACATAAAAAAATAAACACACACCTGACAATAACTAATTCGAATACGGGCAAGATTAAACATCGGCAAAATGAAAGACTGTCTGATCCATAGGGGCGAACTTAATTATGTGCCCTACCATCGGCAATAGTGCTTTCCTTTCCCCTCAGTATTCCTTTCCAAACCTTTTTTTTGCGAACCACTTGGAGGGGTTGCAGTTGGATTATTCAGTGGTGAAGGTATAACACTGGCTGCTGAATAATCAACCAGCTGTTTGTTCCACACTCTCCAAGGCTATGGAGAGTATGATTAATCTCCACCTTGTGGGATATCTGGAGTCCAACGATTTACTTAGCGATCGTCAGTACGGTTTCTGAAAGGGCCGTTCTACTGGTGACCTGCTGGCGTTGCTCTCGGAGAAGTGGAACAGGTCCATTCATGGTTTTGGCGAGAATAAGGTTGTGGCTCTGGATATCTCAAAGGCGTTTGATAGAGTTTGGCACGAGGCCCTCATTTCGAAATTTAATGCTTTTGGTGTCGGTAGTCACTTCTCTTGATTTATATCGAGCTTTCTCAGAGATCGCTCTATTAGAGTGGTTATAGATGGGGTCTCATCCGACGAGTTCAGGGTAAACTCAGGGGTACCGCAGGGCTCTGTTCTTTCTCCTACTCTTTTTCTAATATTTCTTAACGACTTTCTTCTTCTCACTTCTAATCCTATCTACTCTTTTGCGGATGACAGCAACATTTGTCACTCATATTCTTTTGATCGTAGACCGAGCCTTTTGGAGGTTGGGGTAAGAAGGATGAATATGAACGTCACACTCACAAGTGACCTGGTGAAGGTCTCCGAGTGGGGTCGTGCGAACAGGGTCGATTTTAATACACGTAAGACTTAATGTTGTTTTTTAACACACAGGCGTGGTGGTGCGCTGTCATCTGTGTCAATGGGTAATGTGGATATAGAGGAATCAGATGCTCTTGATGTTCTGGGCATGAGAATTCACTGTGACGTTCGTTGGAATGATCACATATTTCAAGTGTCGAAAGAAGCATTCAAGTGCCTTGGCTTTTTGAGACAGTGCAAGAAATACTTCACCTCATCTGATCTCCTTAATATTTACAAGACCTATATCCGTCCCAAAATGGAATATAGCTCTCATATATAGGCCGGTGCTTCAAAGTCTATTTGGAGCTTCTCGACCGCGTACAGGAGAGGGCGAAGGTGCTCATCAATGACGGTAGGGTAGCCAACTCTATCGATTCATTGGAGCACCGTCGCAATGTGGCGTGTGTTTCATTGTTCTATCGGTACTATAACGGAATGTGATCTAACGAAATTAAGGAATTAATTCCCAAAAATCATATATTTTTACGTAGTACTCGTATTTCTCGTAGAGCGCATCCCTTTGTAGTTGATTGTCCAGTAAGTCGCACAACGCATTATAGGGAGAATTCGTTCTTTGGTCGCACTGTTCGGTTGTGGAATAATCTTCCAGCGAAAGTATTTCCTGCCACTTACGACATGAGTTAATTTAAATGTAACGTCCATAAACACTACTCCCTCTGTCCTCTTTCCAATAACCTATTTTCCTAGTACCAGCACAATGCACTGCATGAGTAGTGGCCATCCCCTGGGTGCTGGTCTTATATAAAAAGAAATAGTATATATATTCCCCCTATTCTGCGTTTCGATCGAAAATTGGTGTTAAAAGAGAACTGCATCGAAAGAAAAAGAAGAATACATCAATGTTTTCAATAAGAAAACACTCCATTTTTGTTTGTCTTTTTCATGCAAATGGCCAAGTTTATATCTTTATATTTTTATTAAATTTCTTACATTTTGTATGTTTTCATTTCGTATATAATAAAAATAAATTATTTAATAATATATTTTAGCCAAACAATAAATTGTGTACAAAAAAAAAGTCGAATGAATCTCTGTCACAACTTTAGCAACTTAGTAAAACGTAGGTACGATCGTAATGCAGAATATATACATGGAAAGAAACTGAGTGACATCGAAACGGAGAAAATTTTGATTCAAATCGAAACGCAGAATAGGGGTGATTAGTTTATCAAAAAACTCATAAAAAATACCACCAAAGCTTACTGTGCCAATAATTTAGTTTGTTACTGAATATAAAAGTTAATGTTTTTATGTACGTACGTATGTACGTTTGTTTGAAGTATATAGGCAGCTAAACGACTGAAGCGATTTTCTTAAAACTTTTACAGTATCTCTCTGTATGTCTGGAAGAAACTATAGCTTGCATAAATTTTAAAAATTCCAACTGGGCGGTGCCACGCAGGTACAAAGTAAATATTTATATGTCGATATCTTCAAAATGGTAATATTGGGAGTCTCTAAATATAGCCCAATAACTTTATAAGCTATCAGTCAAAAGGAGGGCGAAATCGGATAAGTGGGCGGTATCGATATCGTCTTAAGTTTCTGAATATTGTCTAAATGACTCCATAGTCAGTGCAAATCATCAGTCAATTAGTGAGCATGGTACCCTTTACATTGATGTACATAGTATTGCGTCAAGTTATGTACCTCCTGTTTTTATTTTGGTGTAATTTCCATTAATGGCATCATAGCACCAGGGAATTTTCATACTGATTTAAGGTCTATGATTAGATTTTCTTTTTCTGTGAGAGGAGGTTTGTACTATTGTAGATAAATCATATGTATGTTTATGTACATATACATATTGTTATTTTGTATATGAGAAATTGGAATATTTTTGTAATGCAGTGTAGTATTATTTTTTGGTGCTATACCGTTTAAGAAAGGTACTCAATATCATTTAGTAAAAGCTTTATATTTTAATATTTAGCTATTGCTTAATACATATCTATAATATCAATAGCAACTCAATGTAACAATAATTTACATATATCGGTTTGGGATAATATTATTTTTTTGCCAATGGATGCTGCGTAGTTAGTTGATAAGAGATCTCAAAAAATAAATTACACCTAAATAAAATAAGAAGTTTTTTTTATTAAAGAAGATACACAACATGTTTGTGCCATTTTTATTTTAATTTTTCCCCATCGGAATAATGCTCAAGTAACTCTAAGGCAAATTCTGTGAATCGTCGATAGAGTTAGTATGAAGGTCGGCCACATCGTCTTAAATCACAAAATTGCTTTTAATAATAATGTATTAGTTCTTAAAATTCTTTTCGACCCAAATAACATATCTTACAGTCGCACAACCCTTTGGGTTTAACTCTATTACTGATTAAAAATTTATTATTATTACAGATTAAAAAATTAATAACTTTATTTTACTGCTGTTCAGTTGATCCGATATTTTGATTTAAGCTGACAATTCGTAATGAGAAATGGGTTGAGTTTCTTCTGTTACATTTTTGGCTGCCTTGGCATAAACATTTGTTCAATACTATAAGCAATCATTACTCATTTTATGGAAAAAATTTTCATGTACTTACCCATTTTTGCAATTATATTTACTAAATCCATTTAGATTATCTTTCTTGTTTATATTTTTTATATTTTAATTGTAAAAAATAAAAATAAAAAATAAAAATACAAATGTCATGTTTTTAAAGATATAAAGTAGCTACAAGTCTTTAATAAAAATCTCATATTTATAAATGTTTTATAACAAATTTATAACACTGTTTATTATTTATGAATAAAAATTTTTTGATTTTTTTATTAACCTATTATAAAGCTCTTTTAAGTTATTATGAATAAGACAGTAAACTAATAAGTCGGGGATAATTTTAATATTTCACTAAAATATTTTTAGTTAAATGAAACATTTTCGTTTGTTCTTCTGTTTACGTAAACTTCGTAATAGAACTTCAGTCAAAAATTGCAAGGTAAACTGAATTGTTTTTAATCATAACTGGTCTATAGTCTCAACTAGATATATATATTTGCTAATGGGTGAATTTAACGCTCAATTCGGTTTGGAATTTGCAATGGGAAGAAGCAATGGGCCAATATGATATACGCCGAATAACCTAGAATGGTAAATTGTTTATCGAAACATGTTAGTCTGTGGGACCATATTCCGACATAAAAACATACACAAAATAACATGGGTGTCTCCGGACAATAAAACGGAAAATCAAATCGATCACATAGCTATGTATAAGTAGAAAATGGCGTAGACCTTTGCTGGGTGTGCACAAAAAGCTTGGATCTGATTGCGCTAGTGACCACCATCTACTCAAACGCACTATCTGGTTCAAAGTTGAGGTTATTAAGAGAAACTGTAATCCAATCACTAAATCCGCATACATTGGGTCGTTAAAATCATCACTGTTGAAACTAGACAATAACCATCCCAGTCCTAGAATATGGTTAAAAATTGCAATGAACAAGAGGAAAGAGCTGAAAGACCGTATAAACATGGCTAAACCCCGGGGCGATAAGGCTAGATTACGCACGGAGTACTTCGCAGACAGAAAATTTACTAGAAATGATAAAAGAAGATGGTTTAACATTTAGCAAACCACTTCGCAAATGTAATGTGGAAATACATATGTACCTCCAGAAGTAAACAAATCGAAACATAAGTAATACATTAATTACACTGCTCAACACAAGTTTTATTTCCTTTAATTTTTTAGTGCTGACAGCTTTTTATTTTGAAAATGCAGATTAATAACTTGGGCAAGAGAATACAAAAAATTATTGCAAAACTTCTACTGAACACAATGAAATTATCTTTTATAAGATTTTCTTAATTAATTGCTTTAGGTAGATCTCGTTACAAACTCAAGCAGTAGTCTGCCATCATAAGCGAGTCCCACCTTCCCTGATAACACTCATCCATTTTCCGAAGATCCTAATGAAATATTTTACGCTTCTTCTCGCTAAAATCACCCAGATTTTGTGGTAACCGGTCTAAATGTGAGTGATGGAGTTTTAAGCTCATGTTGCACCCTAACTTATGCAAATTCGATATCATGTACTCACCAAGGTCGACATGGTCGGATGACTTCTTTTTGCCTAGCAAATTACTCATAACCGAAAAGAATGTATTCCAGGCCTTGGATTCGACTTCAGTCATTGATTTGACAAAGTTAGAATCTTTCTATAGCTGCTTAATTTGTGACCCATCAAAAAAACTCATGGCTTGTCCTGATTTCGCAATATTATTTTAAAGTATTGATGAAATGCAGTTTTCACAAATTCAGATATAGGTTTTTGATATTTTTCAAATATATATTCACCACAAATATATCAAAAAACTATCTACATTAAGCACACAGCATTAAGCAATAAGGCCCGAGGTCTGGACAAAATATACGCCGAACTACTAAAGGCATCTCTGAAACTAGTGTCAGGCTCTTAATCAACATCATTCAGAAATTCTGGCACACCAACGAGCTATGTAACGAGCGAAAAGAACGAGTAATTCTTAACATACCGAAAAAGGAATATAAGACTCAGTGCGTAATCTGGTTTGGAATTAAGCGTTAAACACATAACACACTGAAAGCAGCAGACAGCAAAATGTCAAAGTTAGAATACACACATTTATATGAAAAGAATTATTTTAGACGCAGCACAACAAAAGCCTATATATACCACAACCTTTGCTGCTGCTGCTAAACATAAAATAATTTATATTTTTTAGGCAGCAAAACAAAAACTAGTGATACCAATAAAATATAAAATTTTAAATAAAAGCACGGTAAGAAGTTTATCGGAAAATAACAGTATAAAATTAAAATATTACATCAAACAACATTTATGTTAATAATTAAAAAGCTTTAAATGCATAATTTAATTAAATTTTATATTTTTGAGTAATATTTTAAGAAAGCGATTTTATTTTGGTAGATTTGAGAAGCTTGATTGTCACCACTGAAAAATATTTTTCTATAACAAATATTTTTATGACAAATAAGCCAAATGACAATGAAATAGCAGAAAATGCAGCCAACAACTACTAGCTGTTTGCTTTCATGCTGCTTGCTGTAAATTATGTGTTTAATGCTTTGCTCTTATCAACATAACGAATCATCAACAAACAGCTCGCCTTCAATTATATCCTTCGCAACGAACAAGCTGGCTTTCGAACACAGAGATCCTGCACAGACCATGTGAATAGCCTGCGAATCATCATCGAACAGCTCGTGAAATGGCGTTCACCGCTATATTTGGCCTTAATTTTAAAGAAGGTGTTTGATACCATGACACATTCTGCAATTTGGGATGCACTGGCTTGCAAAAGAACACTTAGGAAGATCATTGGTATTATAACAGCCTTTTATACGAACGCAAGTTGCCGCATCCTACAAGAAAGAAGCGTCAGCCGTCCAATCGCAGGACTGGAGTAAGATGAGGATTCGTTCTCTCTCGAATGCTATTCTAGATTTTTCATGACTGCAACGAGCCTTATCCACAGCAAGAGAAAAAGGATCTAAACGGAAGACTAGAAGATTTCGACCATGCCGATGACATCTGTCTCTTGGCATATAGATATTATGACATGCAGGGAAAGTTGGACTCAGTGCAGTTCGAGGCATTAAAAGCAGAGTTCAGAATTAATATCGTCAAACCGAAGGTTATGCGAACTGTTACCCCCTACCAGTGTTGCCAGAAGCAGTGGATAATCTCTACATGTAGGTCTTTTCCTACTAAAATAGCAGCGTAGGGAAAATCGGGCAGATTTTTCATATTCATATGTAGAGATTTTTTCCTATTTTGCAATATTTATCAAATAAGTGCAAACAAATTTATTTGTAGTAATTTTAAACGATTAAAAACTGCTCTTTTTCCAAAAGTAGCTTGATATATATAAATATAGTCAGGTGGAAAATAATAGGGACACATAGCGGTTATTCTTAAAAGCTTAAGAGAAAAATCAACAACTAAACATTTTCACATGACTAAATATTACTAAAAGAACACAAAGATGTTGTGTTTAA
This sequence comes from Wohlfahrtia magnifica, assembly GCA_023159175.1. NCBI lineage: Eukaryota > Metazoa > Arthropoda > Insecta > Diptera > Sarcophagidae > Wohlfahrtia > Wohlfahrtia magnifica. The sequence goes on along the minus strand of JAKWBJ010000504.1, from coordinate 1,220,287 downwards.
TAAAGTCGTCGGCACTAATGTGTGTGTACCATTTTACAAAATTCATCTTTTTTATATGTGAATTTAATTAATATTATTATTGAAAAATTTAGTTCAAAAGATCTGTAAGTCCCATTGCTGTTTTAATAGAATTAAATTAAAAGTGTAATTATTTTCAGTTTTATTCATCTTTTTCGTTATTAAGGCTTTACAGCCGTATTCATAAAAAACAACAATTTTACATAGGTAAAATTCACTAAAACGCTATTCATAAACGAATTTTGACTTTAAATTCATATTTAAAATCAGACGTAAATAAACGAATTATAAAATTGATTGGACCCTAATTCAAAGCTTTTTTATGAACATTATTGCACAAAAATGTTGATAAAGTATAAAACTTAAACAAATTTTTAAATTAATGGACACGCTATATTAATACTTGAAAATTTTATATTTGCCACACATATTTTGCTTGCACTACCCGAACTATTACCCGAATCCAAAGCCGTCGTAAAACAAAAGTTTGCAAAAGTGGAAATGAACCTTCATACCTCACAATCGGTTCAAATATTTTGTTATTTTCAATAATATGGTCCCGAAGATCATCCGGTAAAACTGAAATTTTTTAAACTATTCTATATTAATCAAAGGAAGAGGTTTTATTTTCTGAAAGCAATAAGCAAAGGACATTTTAATCATAATTCTTTTAGAAAAATAATGAACTTTTTTACTTAAATTTTTAAAGTTGTACGAATACGGAATGTTTAATAGTTCAAATACTGAATATGAATAAGAATTAAAAAAACAGTTTATTTTTAAGATGTTTGTATATTAATTTAAAGTGCGTAGGGGTTTTTGTAGGGGGAAATCTTTTTAACTTGTAGGGAAAAATCGGACTTTTTGTAGTATTCGTAGGTATTTTTCAAAAAATCTACTGGCAAAACTGCCTCCACACAACTAGTCTCCATATTGTTGGCCAACATTGGAAGCATCTTAACATTGTTTGGTGATTCGAGCGCTGATGTAAAGAACAGACTAAACGCTGGCAATGAGCCATTTGGCCGCCTTATTCGCAATCTACACATTTGTTTCAACACCATACTGAAAATATTCAACTTCTGTGTATAATCCAAGCTTTTGTACGGATGTGGACCCTGGAACGCAGTAATAAAAGATGTAACGGCAAACAAACATTCACAAACCGACGCTTGCGATGTATCTAGATAATATTTTGGCCATCCGAGATCACCAACCACAGCCTCTTGCAGAGGACAAATCAAATTATAATTATAACCCAAATTCTCAGACGGAAATAAAGATAGATAGGGCAAACGTTTCGAAAGCCCAATGAGGATATATCCAAAACTGCCAAAGATTGGAGTCCGAAAACAAGTAGAAGACAAGGTCGATCACCCCACACCTAGAGACGGCAGCTAAAACTACAACATGAGCTGAAATAAAATCAAAACGTTGTCATTGCATAAATCTCAGTGAAAAAATTTGTTATCGCCCTATGATCCTTATAGGATCCAAAGGAAACAATAATAAAAAATAACTTTTTTCACAACTTTTTCTATTGTTTATGAAAATCATTTTCTAGCAAGATATGTACTATTTTGACTCCAAAATCTATAAAAACCCAATAATTTTCACGAAAGAAGGCGTTTTGATTGAAAAATTAAGTTTTTTAAGATTGATTCATAACTAATCATACCATTTTTATTTAAAAAAGAACACATTAATATTGTTACGAAAATCAAGTTTGAGAATAACTGTCGTTTACCACATTGTTAAAAATGAACAAAAGACACAAAAACAACTATGTACTTGCTTACAAATAATCATGGTGAAATTAAATAAGGTGAAGTTGTCTGTATAAAAACTAATTTTTGTACAAAAACAACAGGCAATATTTTTTGTACATTGTATGGTAGATGTCAAAAAATTTCCATATAAAAATAACGTAGACAAAAATTGTATACAGTTAATACTTATAAATTAGAAATATTTTATTTTGTTGAAAATATTAATTTTCAAATATTTAGTTTCTTGGATCTTCGTTTTTCAATTATGAACATTAAATATTTAGACATATGTATTTATAAATATATTATTTTTAATGCGTTTTGAAACATGTTTTTTGCAAGATATATAAAGATATATTTTAACGATATCCTTCTTTTTAGTAAGTCTCTGCTGTGCAGAAAAATGTTCTGACAGCATGTGAACCATGGTGAAAAAAAAGAAAGCTATCAGCCGGACAAACAACTTCACCTTTTGTAATTTTACCAAGCTCAGCCATATAAGAATCATATCATTGCGGACAACAGTTACATAGTTTACTGGTGTAAAATCAGTGAGAAATGTTTGTTGGCTTAAACTCAAAATGTAATAACTCTGGTGGAAAAGGCTGTAACAACGATCTGGTTGGAAGATATTTAGGAACATAGATCTGTGGAGTAGTTGGTGTTGTTTACAAAGTTGTAAACAGAAAGAATAATTTAGACTAGAAATCGTTATTGTTTATAAAAAAAAAAAACTACAAAGAATAGAACACAAAACTGTGTTAATAAAGAATTATTAATTAAGAACCAAGCACACGATTGATTTAATTTTAACTGCAATCTACGAACTCATAAATAAACGCTTTTAAAAGGTAAAAACATAGCAATTTATTGATAGTACAATCAAATAGAGCAAACTTTATCTACTCTCTACTCTAAACTCTACTTTTTAAAATTTTACTATTAGAGAAGGAATATATTTATATATTTTCTAATTTCATATAGTGTGAATAGCTTTAATTAAACTTTACAACATCTAGACGGATTATAAGTGCTTTGACATACGTTTTCATTACGAGTCTGCAACAACATTATTTCATTTTGTTTTTGTTTTTTTAATTATACCTTAAACAAAAACTGATTTTAATAATAGAACGTGGAAAAACAAGTATTGTCCTAATTAGTCTAACGAGATTTCAGTCATCTGTAAATTTATTAAGGATTATACAATTATTTATTTAGAAAAGGATTCAATTCAAGCGCCTGATGCCAATTACAAGAAAAACTTTCATATTATTAAGGCCTAAACGTGAACGTGCGGCATTAAGTTTTAAAGCAGCCTGCTGAGAACATGGATTTAATTAAAATTTTATGATGTAAATTTTTTACAAAAAAAAAAACAAAGAAATAATATAAAAAATAAATGTAAAAATATATGAAAAGCTTACATAAAATAAAGAAAAAAAAACTAAATCCCATAACGAATGCGCATAAAATCACGTGAATATATGTAAAACTATAACTAAAAACACATGCATACTTATGTACTACATACGAGTATGTATATATATCAGAAAGACGGCAGGCAATTATAGTCTAAAAATGCTCTACTGCTGTTTATAAGAACTGCAGCATAATTCGTAAAATTTTGAATTTTAGCCCCAAGCACAATGCCATTCAATTTTACTCAAACATCTTTTGCACATCACTTGGTGTTTAATTTGTATGGCAGCTCTGCCATGCAAAATAATTATTTTTAAACATATTGTTATAAAGATACAGTTTGGAGGCCGATTCCACTGGATCATGATCTTAGTCACTTTCGTAGTAAAAACTACAATTTCATATGCAGTTTAAAGACATAAATAATTTCAGAGGAATATTGTGAATTCATTCTTATTTTTTACTATTTTGTTTTCAAATTGCTTACATTATGTTAATTTTATTACTTAACTTTATCCGATTTTCTTCATTTAGCATACTAAAAAAAAGTGTTTTATATTGGCATAACCTTAATTACAAGTCCCTTAAAAAATTATAATTCGATAATACAATAACCCATAATGATGAATTTTACAAGAACAATTAAAATCACATGTCTTAGGTAATGTCAAGTCTAAAGTTTCAAACATATAGTACTCTAAAATGTTTAAATGAAGCAACATCTATCGTGCTAGCTATGATCAGGATATAGATAACCGGTTTTAAAATCCAAAATTTATAAAACTTATATTGAAAAATATTATTAGATATACTTATGTATAATATGATTCTGACCACTTCGGTATTCTATTCAATATAGCATACGAAAATTATTCCAATACCTAAATCTGACAAGACTAACGGACCTATGCAATATTACCATATTTGGTCAGATTAGTAAACACTTCTATGACAACTCTCTGTTAACTAGCAGACAATCTGGCTTTAGGTCTAAGCATAGCTGTGTTGCTGCGTTAGTGGATGTTGCCGAGGAGTTATGGTCTGAATTGGATCAAAATATGGTCTCATTTCTGGAACTTCTTGATCAGTGAAAAGCTTTCGACACTGTCGATCATAACATCCTCTGTCACAAATTAAAAAATATATTCTACTTTTCATCACCAGCTGTACAATTGTTATAAATGTACATACTTACGTGAGAAGAGGTGCACCGCAGGATTCGTATCTCGGCCCACTGAATCATGATTATGGTAATGTTTATAAATGGGTTACTTCCAATGGGCCTTGTCTAAGTGCTAGGAAATTAAAGGCTATTATAGTTGGGAAAATAGACTACTTATCAAATACACTGCCATCACTTTTGGTTGGTAACTCATCTGTAGAAATTATTCAAAGTGCCAAAAATCTTGGTATAGTTTTTAATAAATCGCCAGCTTACCTGGACTAGCCACATTACTGCTGTGTGGTAAAAGATATGGTGTGTTTAGAAATCTATGGACGACTCAGTTTTTTACACCTCTGAATGTACATTTGCTGCTGAAAAATACAGATCTAATTCCCAATCTCTTATGCGGATGTGAGCTTTCCGTGAATTTAACCCTTCTGCTCGCCTTGGGTCAACTTGACCCAACTTTGGTTTTCAGACGCAAAATTTTTTCCTTTTATTATAAGATATGAACGTTAAGCTGGTATCACACGATTGACTCAAATACACCAATCTGATACAAATTTTATTGTGACAAATAAGCGCACAATAATAAAATTGTCCCAATTAAAAACTCTGCATTCACACGGTTGTCTTATTTTATACAAAATTTATTGTCACAAGATGGCGCGAAATGATGTAGTGACAATAATTGTCCCGACGCTGTCATACGATTGTTCTGTGAATCAGCTGTTGTGGTAAATTATATTCATTTTTTTTGTGTTCAAAATGGTTCATTTGAAAAAAAAAAGAAAACAGCGTCCTCTTTATTTATATGGAGGTCATTTAGTGAACAAATAAATAAAAAGAAATACAAAAAAAGAAAAGAAGAAGTGTCTGCGTAAGAGATTGGCTCATTGATGATGCATATGAGAAAACATTTCAATAAATTTAAAAAAAATTAATTCACTAAAAAATTTATTTATTTAAATTCTCTAAAGTAAAGATGATATTTTCTCTAAAAAATAAAAATTGCGTCGGCATTGATTATCAGGTGTCCGCTTGATAAAAAAGTAAACATAATTAAAAAAAGAAATGGTGGAAGTTTGTGATGTAATTTACATATAAATAATTTAAAAAATGTATTTTTAAGGGATGACAATTATAAATACCGTATAAACACGTGTTTTTTTCAGGAAGATATCAATTAAAAATAAAAATCGGTTATTATTGTCTTCTTTAATTGCCACACAAGAATAGAATAAATATTGGTGTATTTTTGGAATTTTCATTAGTGCATGATTGCCGATAAATTTTCACACGATTGCCGCACCAAGGTTGCATTTGATTGGGATATATAAACACAATAATATTGTGAGTTGTTGTATGAGCTAATAAATTGTATAATCACACGATTGGCATATAAAATACACTAATTATTGGCTCATTACGACAATCATGTGATCCTACCTTTCAACTTGAATTTATACATTATAGGGACGAAAATTATGCTTTTAAAAGAAAATACCAAAATTTAGTTTTCACCTTCCCCCACCACATTTCAAAACACGATTTACAAACAATTGATATCCTTTGGGTCAATATAACCCAACCAGCGATATTGCAAGTATAATTCCTCTTTACTAATTTTTTCCTATCGAATATAATTAAACTGATTTCATATTTAGTTGGAACCATCGATCAATCATTTTTTCAGGAAAATAATCAATAAAATCGCTTTCATTGAATACTTATTTATCCAAAATTTTGTTATTTTCAAACTGTGGGTGGGATTTGGTGAATCCCGTAAAGGTTTTTCTTTATGATGATGTGGTAACGCATTTACACTTGTAGACAAAAGAGCTAATTCAGATTGAAATTCGATGATTCCTCGTTTTGTAAATGAAAAAAAAAGTATGATGATTCTAGAACTTTTGGCTCATGAGAATATTTTCTTTCATTGAGTTCTAACTAATTTTTGGTGATCAGCGTGTATATATACATATATATATATATATATATATATATATATATATATATATATATATATATATATATATATATATAATTCATCATAATTGAGTATTTTTACATAATGGCACAAATAAGAAAAGTAAGTATTGTAAAATAAAATTCGTAATGTAAGTTGCTTTAGCTTCTTACTGATCTTCAGTTGCTACAAATAATGAACGACAAAGATGATGACTTTTTTGATGAAAGACGAAATTTTTTCACCTAACAGCGATGTAGAAGTCTAATCATATTCATCATCAAATAATAGCATTGAAAGCGTGGAGGTGGAAGATGCAGTACAAATAGATCTAAGGACAAAAGTGTAGTTTGGAATGAGCATCCACCACTTACAACAGGCAGGTTGACAAAATATCAAATTTTATTGAATAGGCTTGGACCTACCAAAAGAGCAACATCTTTAGTTACAGATATAAAGTCTTCGTTCGATTTGTTGATACTTATCACCAAATATAAAAAATATTGTTATTCAAGTGACAAATCCAAAAGGTGGCGAATTATATGGAAATTATTGGCAAAACATTGACATGAATGAGTTTGGCTTACAAGTAATGGAAGGAGTTTGTAAATCTCATGGAAAAAATCCCACTAGCTTATGAAATGAAAAAAAAACAGAAGACCTATTTTTCAAGCAACAATGAGTCTCAAGCAATTTGCGAGCATATCAAAGCGCCTACGGTTTGACAGCTCTGAAGATATAGAAGAAAGAAAACTTCGTGACAAACTAGCACCGATAAGAAACTTTTGGAACAAGTGGAGCAATCAGCTCAAAGTTTTTTACAATACAAATGAAAGTGTTACTGTAAATGAACAATTGGTTCCATTTCGAGGTCGGTGCAGTTTTGTGCAATATATTCCGTCAAAGCGAGTCAGATATGGCATGAGAGTTTCGGTACTTTGCGATTCCACGACTAAATATGCCTGAAATATGGAAGTGTACACAGGCAGAGCAAGAAATATACAGCCAGAAAAAAATCAAGGTGAGACTTTTGTACTTCGTATTACATTTGTTATATTTCTATAATTTCAATTTAGGTGAGGGAGTGGTGCTAACATTATCAGACCCTCTGCCAAGGGGATGCGCAATTATTTGTGATAGTTTTTTTACCACATAAAAACTTGCCATACAAATACTTTGTCGGAATATTACATTAGTTGACACTGTCCTTAAAAATAAAACTTTTTGCTACTAAAAATTCTAGATATGACAAAAACCCGTATTGCACTTTCTCCTCTTAAGTTCTCTTCATCATTCAGCCGATGCAATATGATGGCACTTGATGCACTTGACCAACTAGTTGCTAATTACACATGTAGGCGCATGACTTAGCAATGTTGTTGCCTTATTTTCAAATATGATACATTTATCAGCTTATATGAATCCTGCCTGAAATTCCATAAAAAATTTCAGACACAGGCGTTATCTGGTAGAATTGGCAGATCAGCTAATAAATGAGCATATTTTGCGAAGAAAGGCTTTTCCACATGGATCATCAACAAGATCTCTTGTTAAAAATATTCAGTGATCGCACAGGTGCCTTGCAATGTTCTAAACAAAATAGTACAAATTCACCATTGTCCAGTAATTTACCAAATAAAAGACAACGGTGTTTCTTTTGTCAACATGGAAGAAATTCAAATAAGTATTCCACTAAATGTGATTCTTGCAAAAATGTATTTGCAAAGAGCACATGGTCACATTGTGTATAAATTGTCACGCAAATTCTTAAGTTTATATATAGGGTCCGCCAAATATATATATATTTTTTTTTTTTGAAAACAGGGCGCAAAACATCGAGTGTATATGTGAGGGTTTTCTGTGCCCCAAATGCGACAATTATGCTTGTTTACATACCCGCTAAGATCAAATTAGCTTCAGCTGAAAAGATAATTTTATTGGCAAAATCGGCATCTTCTGTAAGTCGATCTCAGGCCCACTTATCGAAGCGAAAAAAGCGTATACAAAACCATATTCGTTCAGCGGAAGGATAAAACTAATTATCTGTCAAATCAGACATGAGCTAAGTGTTACCATGCACGAAATAAGCACTAGTTGAAAAAAAAAAGTTAGATGGCGGACCCATTACATACATCAGTATTAAAAATATAATTATTATTTTCAAAAAAAAAGAATTGTATGTATGTATTTTTTAATCATTGCTCAGAAAGGGCTTATTTATTTTAGCTTTCATTTTTTTATTATACTGAAAAAGAAAACGACAAAACAGATAAATTTCCTATATTAAATATAAAATATAAAATAAAATCCTATATTAAATATATTATTGTTGGGTCATATTGACCCATAGGATCATAGGAAGGGAACATATCCAAGGGATGCATAAGAGCTGGATTCAGTTAGCAGACACAAACTTAATGTGACATATACTAACATCGTTAGATATATTTTTGGACTAAGCAGATATAGTAATGTTTCACTTATTTCAAAGTGAATTTATAATGTCTTTGGAACAATTTATGAAATGTGGTTCTATCATCTTTTTACATAAGATTATATATGTATATTAAACAACCTATTTAGCTGTATAAAAGATTGCAATTTTGAAGATCTAACAAGGGCTATAAAATAAATTCCATAAGATATAATAAACCAATATCAGAAAGACAATTATATTTCAACTTCCATCAAATATTCAACTGAAAAGCAATGCAATGCATTTTAGATCCGCAATCAAAGCACACTTTACACAGAATTAGTACTTGTCAATTTGTTACTCAATTATGAATGTATTAAATACTATTTTTCTCTTTTTTATAAATATTGATAATATTTGTATATTTAGTGCTTATATATTAGTTTAACTTAAGAGTCCAATTTGCAATCATCTATCCAGTACTTTTAAATAAGATTTGCGTTCTTGTTGTACTGTAATTCCATGTTTAATAAATGAAATAAATCAAATTGACAGACAGCCTTCATGATTAAAATTCCGGATAATTTCCTGATAAAGATCCACGGAAAGTTTGGCCTCAAGCAAGGTTACAATCGGTTGCTGTCGAATTCTCACAGCAACTATGGCCATTACCAGAAAAATTACTACTACTTAAGCATAATTGGAGTTGAGGTGGAGTGATTAAGGGTTTCGATTTGGTAAGTGTCAATAGAAAAGAGAATGTGACTTAGTGCACTCTGTCTCCACTTCGGAATACTTAAGATCCTGTACATTTTTTTGTATATTTTTCAAATGATACACAACAATCTCATTTAAGACGTGTGTAAAACTCTGGAAATATTTAAAATTAAGAAAGCCAATCATTACATTTGGTGTATTCAAACTATTATTTAATGGGATCATATAATGGGATAAATTCGAGATTACTTACTCCACCAGCTTTCATACTTTTCCCATAACATTATATCTCTTTCACCATGCTTTGCAGTTGACAGGAAGTTTTCTATATTAGGAAAGGTTCCTGATTTCTTTTACACCATCGGTCTTCCCTTGATAGTAAAACTACAAAATTTGCTTTCGTCAGAAAAAAATTACCTTTTTTCAATGCTCTGGCGGCATGTTAACGTATTCATTTCTGAATTCTATACATTTCTACGGTTAACTAATGAAATATCAATATTTTTTTTTTAAATCCTTCTTGCTATGGGTACGCTAAAGGTCTTTTTAAATTAGTCTTTTGTCAAAATAAATTTCAAAGAGTGCTTAATGGCCACACTTATTATTTATCGACAGATTTAAAATTATGAACGTTGAATTTTGACCCTTTGAAATACAAGTTCTTTTTATTGAAAGTATCGTTGGATTATCTCGACTCCTCACATATGGAAAAAGCTGCACCGTCAACGTTAATTGCACTGTAAGGAACAGTTCATATTAAATACTTTCTGGTTTTTAAAAATGTGGGGAGCGTAGAATTTTGACGCCTAGTGTGCATCTACAGCAGTTAACTGTAAAAAGCTTATTTGATTCGGAATCATGCTCTGTTACCGAAAAAAAAAAATTCTAAGAATTCCTTTCTGAAGCTTAAACAATTTGTCCCTTTTGTTGAACAAAGGCTAAGAAAACCTTTATGTAGGGTAAAGGCATACATACGAATAGATAGAAAATTATTTTCAATGTTAATGGCATTCTATCCAGTGCTATAAGTTAGTTGTATTCCCGTGGAACTACTGTATAAATGGTTTAACGCTTTATTCGTTGGTTTTTATGACGATTCTTGCCACATGTAAACTATTTAATAACATTTACGATTTCACTGGCAACATAACATTTATCACTGTTGCATATACAATACAATACATGTACTTATGTTGTTCGCTACATGTTGTTAAACATAAGATGTTTTGTTTTTTCTCGGTTGTTGAAGGCATACTGTGTTTTCTTTTTATTAGTATTTACAATACTGATATCCTATAGCAAGCAATTTATTTTACAATTGATTTACACGTTCAAGCATTTGATTGTAGAGTTTTTTATAAGCCGTTTACTATCTGTATATACATTCTTAATAGAATTCCACGTCTAATATTGCATAAAAATCAGATTATTTTTTTGTAATACTTTTTTTTATAAAAAATGTTTTAAACATTAATGTTACATATTTATTTCCACTTATTTTATTTATATCGCTTTGCTTTTGTTATTAATTTTTTTTCTCAATTTTTCATGCACGATTGGCAGTTACAGTTCAAATATTCTCTATTCAAATTGCATTTAATATATATACCCGTATCACTGCTCCAATATTTATTTCTAATTCCATTCTATTTTGTATATAGGAAATGTAACATTTGATCTGATCTTATGCATGCTGATACTGATGTCGACAATGATGATAATGACGTTGATATCCACAATGGAGTCGACTTTATGTTGCAGCCTTTTCTTATTTATTGTATTGAAAATTTGAAACAAATGTACATACATAAGTATGTACGAATTCGTTTAGTGGCAACAACAAAAAAAAAAAATTAATAGAATAAAAATATTTTATTATATTCAATTCATAATAAAGCATAAATAAGAATAATTTTATACGATAACACATATTTTTACAGATATGAGACAAAACCTAGCATTATTTATATTTACAAAATGCAAGCAAGTGGTCTATATGGGTATGAGAATATTTAAAACTGAAGGGGTCATGCCTCATTTGCCAAATCGATTAACACGACTTTTTGATTTTTTTTTTAATAGTAATGCCAAAACTCTATATTAACCTTAAACTACATACTTGTAAAAATTATATTCAAAATTATATTACTGATAGTAAGTTATATTATATTTACATTACTAAGTGACAAAAAGATTATAATTTTTATACGTATACATTTTTAAATTATCTTTGCATTTTTCTCAATTATTTGTTTTTTGGAGTTAATTGGTATGACTTTTAAGGCATTAAAGCATTAATCATTTTCTATAAATTCACATGCTCTGACTAGCACATGCTTCTGACTAACATTTCATATTAATAAATAAAATGAAATGTCAGATTGATTCCTACATACAGTTATTACAGGAATGGATCGTTATTATAAAATTGTAACATAATTATTTTTGAAATCGAATTGGAATGTCATTCCAAAATTTGTTTAACACAATACTATAATTTAAGCAACATAGGGTTATTTATAATAAACATGCGGTTTGATAAATAAAGGGTCCGTATACTTCCCTTAATTCCATGAAGGAACATGTGGACTTTTCTCAGTCAATGAGCTGCACCCGATTCAATTTTTAGACTCATTGAAAGGTACCTACAGTTTAACTTCGGCTCCGAACGGAAAAAACACTAGAAAAGTTTTGAGTAGTAGTATAATACTTATAACCAATTACTAGCTAATGTTATGAGGTGATACCGCTGTTGAAAAAACTTGTTCTTTTTCAGATGGTTTGGTCTGGTATTAAGCCGAGGACCCTCTGGTCTAGGCAGATGTCTTACCTACCATACCACAGCAGCACAGCGGCGGGTTTGAATAATAAAGTAGAATTTTTTGGTTAGATTTTTGTTGTTGAATTTTTCATATAGTTTAGAAAATACAACGCAACAGTATAGTGAATACCATAACTGTCAAGTCGCTTAATATCAACTGACTGACCTTAAGCAGCTATAGGATGTTGGTGTATATTGTGTTTTGTGTTAACATTTATATTATATCTCACCACTTCTCATTGTTTGAAGAAATTTAATTAATTTGTAAAAGACTGGTCAATAGTTTATCCTACCTAGTGGCGAACGTCATAGTGAATCACAATGATAATCGCTGACATTGGCAAGCATCGATGAGAGATGAAGAATTTTCTTTGGTGTCAACATGACTTTTTATAGTGATTTTCAAAATTGTCATATATGACAGAAGTTCATTTTTTCATGCACATTTATTGTGAGTCCTAACAGACAATATCATCCAAAATCATTGTACTTAATTCGTTAACGGAAAAGTGTAGAAGACAAAGTCATACATCAATCTACATAAGTACTAGCATGAAGTCGACTTATAACAGACAACATCGCTAAATTTCAGCTTTCTTAAGTATGGTGACATACAGTGATATTTCATTTATTAAAATTTCATAAAAATATCGATTTAATACTGATATTTTGACGATGAATCATCGATGAAAATATCTTAGTGAATATGTTGTTCAAGTTTGTCAATTTCAATTTGAAACTAAGACAAATGTTTATATACATTTTTATATTAAACCTATTAAACTTCTGAGTAGTCATCCTGTCAGCATTTATAAAAAACATTTTGCTCCATTAAATTTAAGCTACTATAACTCTTTTATTAACAATGACCACATTTTTCTGCTACATTTGCATAACGTCACCTTTGAAAAACAACACTAAAAATAAGAAGGCCCGGTGATCATTAGAGATTTATATCAAAAATAATGTAACAGAATTTCTTAGTCTTTTGCAAATGGTGTTTATTGTCCCTTCACAGTAAAATTTGTATATTAATAACAAGGCCCATTTCTAATGGCCCAAAAAAGACTTTAAAAATTGCACAAAAATGCATGAAATAAAACCAAAAACTAAAAATTTAATACAATTTTATTTTTTTTTTTTTTATTTGGAAGAGAGAGGGAGATCGCATTTTACAATCATGTGTTTTCTAATATTTTCAAAAAGAAATGATATGTATTATATTGTTACATAAAATAGATAAATGTGTACATAGAAAAGACTCGTTTCTTATTGGAGAAAATTTGGAGGCATTATGAAAATTCCAAAATCATATTCTGGTTGCACTCGATAGCACCTATAAGAAAAAAGCTATGATTTTCTAGGTGTTTCTACGTCATTCCTTTTTGTGATATAGTTTTTTTATTGTAAACTTTACTCTGACGCGAAAAAATATAATTAACCTCTGATTTTTGTTGTATAACTCCAGTTGTTATATAACTCTTGTTGTTGTTTTTAAAGAATTTTATGAAGCTTTAAAATTTAAAGCTTTACAAAAGCGTCCGGCAAACTAATATAATAATAACATTTTACAATTGCGGTAGTAATTTGAGAGCACTCACTCAGACCATTTTGCATTGTATTTTTCCATTTGTTTTCTCTTTAGTTCCCTTTGCTTATGCTTTGCCTATGTGTGTGAGTACGTACGTGTGAAAACAGAAGAGAAGAGCTGCTCTTAGCAGGAATCTGCTTTAAGGAGAGTTTTAAAAAAGTCTAGAAGATTGAAATAAGCACTAAATTCTAGAGAATAAGTTTGTCCACTTTATTTTGACGCTCTCAGTACATACATATGTATGTATGTAAGAATTTTCTCGACCACTTTCTTCCTGTCGACCTCTTTTTTCTAATTGATTTTTTATCCTTTAAATTTATTTCTTTTGTGGAAATTAATTAAATAAAATAATTACTTTGATTTTAAATGTTAAAGCATTTGTCATAAATTTTTAATTGGGAATGCATATGAATAGCAAGTATCCCAAATATATAAAAATGGAAAACAAGGAACTGTAAAACGTATTTGGTCTGTGGAAGGATATCATCTTGCATAAAAGCATATAGTATACATATAATATTTTCATTCTTACCGACTATTTTAAATTAATTTTAAAACAAAACCACATAAAAAAGAAAAAACTACGTATACTCGTATATACACATAAAAAGAATTTTCAAAATAAAACAAAAACCATGGTTTGAACAGTAGGTTAGCAATCATAATTCAGAAAGATAATGTACTGGTCGAATTACAGTGTGAAAATGCTATATGCAATAATTTATTTTGATGTTTTTAGCAACTAAAGTTTATCTTATTACTTACTCTATGCATTTTATGGCAGGGTAATTTGGCGGCATATTTATTTTAGCACAACTGTTAATATTATTGAAATGGACTTAAAAATATTCTGTTTTTCGCAATTTCAGTGATAAAACAAACCACACATATTGTCGAATTCAAATAAAATTAAATCTTTAGAATTAAAGATGTGGGGGTGTATGATCAAATTTATATATGTACATATTGTATAAGAATATTATATCATATTTAATAAAATATAATATTGTGTATTGTATGTATGTATTTTTGCATATCTATAACCCGGAAGTCTGCTCGAAATTTAAAATGATATTTACATTTGATATAAATATACATATTTATATAAATGTATACTTAAGATGTAGATATATGTTCATACACATTGCATTTTTATTTACTTTATTTTTTTGCAAGCTTTTATACATACATGGGTGTATTTACATATATTTTAATAATTTATCATAAATTTTGTTTAACAAATATTATTTTTATGTTTATTTTTAATTACAAATTTTATTAGTTTTTGTTTTTTAATATTAATATTCAAATATTTACATACGAGTATGTACTTACTACTTGTATTACACAATGTGTGCCGGAATGTAAGTCTGATTGCGAAAGTTCTTTGTATGAATGACTGTTTAGTTGTATTTAACGGTCTTAATGATTGATAGTTTCCAAAAGAAAATAAAAAAAAAAATATTTAAAACTGTGTAAACTTTAATTTTTGACTTCAACATGAGGCTATTCACTACTTAAATATTCAAAGCACAATTTCTTAAAATTGTTATTGATTTTTAATTTTTGATTTTTATAGGAAACGTGAGAAGTGCGTGATTTTTTGAAAGCAAAAATTGTATTGTGTCCTATTTGTTTAAAGAAGAAAAGTGCATAATATTCAGACTGTTTTTAAGGTCTAACATATATGACTAATCTTAAGTGTAAATACCTCACAACAAAGCCAGATTTTATTTCATTTTTACTCACCCAAGTAAACTAGTTCATATTTACTATACACTTTGGTATCATGTGATGATAATCATTTTCATTTACTTCTTTTACTAATTATTCAAATTGAACTAAAAATAATTTCGTTTTTTTACATTCTTTAAACATTCAACTAGTAAGCTAAAACAAATAGCTTAAGTGAACTAGCTCATATGGCTTATTTTTAGTGAATCGTAAGATGAGGGCTACAGCTTTCGGACGCAGCTTTTACACAGGTGTAGTCGCTATAGCAAAATCTATGGTTTAAGCTAGAAATGGACGCAGCTGGTTAAAATTTTGGCATGAGACAACTGACAAATGCCTGTTGACAGGATCACTTTACCCCCTTCAGTTAAGAGGCGAAATTTTGAAAAGCCACGGACTTATTGACCTGCCCTCGTATATTGATAAAATCATACTGAAGATCTAAGCTCGAAAAATGACTCTTAACTGAAACCTTCATGAGCTACTATAAACTTAAAATATCCAACAATTCATAATAACTTCTCTATTGATCTCTTTACAATAATTGTCTCCTTTGAAGTCATTGCATTAAGTCAATCGTTTTTCTAATTTTTAAATATAAACATTTATTTCAATAATGACCACTTTCTTTTATGCAAATATTTTAACACAGAGACATTTCTGAAACAGCAAGCAGAGGCATAATTAGGAGAGTATGCTTTTTTTTTTGGTTCAATTCAATATCGGCTCTATCTAAAAATTCTAAATAATATTTGACGGTAATCGTTTTACTTTTTTTTAAAGTTAAAGGTGTGAATAAAACCTGCATCCTGCATCCCAAAAGCTGTGGCCATCATCTTGTAGGCATACAAAAATATTGCAGCTTACTTTAATGCATATTCACCCGATAGAAATTTTTTTTTGATTATTCTTTAGTAGTGTATGTTGGTGTTGTTTATTTATGGTAGTAAATTGGCGAAAATTTCTGTTCAGTTTTGAGACTAGTCATCACCGGAGACTCTATTCTATAATATTGGTCACACAATTTCACCTAAGATCGAGTGTAAGCATTTTCGTAACTCGCATGCAAAACATTCTGCCTTGAAAAACGCTTTTGAATGAGTTTGAAGAAAAAAGTTACAAGTTACAAGTTGAAAAAGCACACAAAAGTCATTTAAATTCGGTCTTCCTTACAATTATTCATCGACTTTACCGCAACGCCATAATTGCAACACAACAAACCAACCTTCTTAGTAGTAATATACCAACCCACTGTAATCATTCAATTGAATCTTAAAATCATTAAAAACGAATTTTTATTTCTCGTTAATTTTTAATTTTTGACTTCTAATGATTTAATATGCGATATGTACTATAAATATGTTTTCTGGTTAAGCTATATTTAATTGTTGATGAAACAATGACGATGAAACAATTCTATTACCAATTACTCAGAAAAAAGTATAATTATTGTGAAAAGTATGTACAAATAATGCGCGTTTGGTAAAAGTTTTTTGACCTCAAAATACTGGTAAATACGAAAGTGTGGGCAACCGCATATATTTTATTTGTTTGTATTGTTAATTAATGACCACCGTCTATAATCTCTTTTTTCTATTCCTTTTGGTGTTAAAATTCTTTAATTTATTTTTAACAAAATAAGTTGTAATTTTATGTATGATAGAAGAAAGCTAATGAGACTTTAATTGTAGTTTGAGAAAGAATACATCTTTCCATTATTGCGAAGTGAATGAACTTTTGCTGCGGTATTGTAGGAGATATATTGTGTATATGATATATTATGTTTACAGTACTTTAAAAAGCAATACCTTTTCACATCTTATACTCGTAACATATTACATTAATCGAAAATTAAAAATTAAAATTACTTTCTTTATCAAACAAAAGAGTTCAAAGTACAGATCTAAATATTTTATATAATCCTATGCAATTAGAAATTTCTATATTATGGATAGTGAAATAATTTCATGGCATTCAATAGATTTTCTTAGAACCTTTCATAAACTATAAAAAAAGGGAAATTTTTACGACAAAATGCGCACAAATAAATCTGTATATTATCAAACACTACCACTGCTTTAGAAACTTTATAACAGTACAGCCTATAGTTAAAGAAGATCATACAAATTGTATCCATTATTAGGTATCAGAAATGGTCACATGCATAATTAATTATACAATATTAATACACTCATAAAAAAATTAATCTTCATATTGATAAAACCCTATTATCAGAATTGTGACATCAGTTTGACATAAAGTGACATCAATCTAATGACAATTTTTACCATAAAATTTTGTTATATTTTATGCGTCATCTAAGCGCTAGAATTACTGTGACATCAATTTGATGTTACATTTTGTTCTATTAACAGGTAAATTAAAATAATATTAAAAAGTTTGTAAAGGGTGTTTCAGTGAAAACGTTATTGTTTTATTCATTTTAATTTTTTTTGTTTGTTTTTGAACACATTTATAAAACTTCCAAAATATACATCATTTCGGTGACAGACATTGTCACTATGATTTTTTCATCGATGAGTCATCATCACAATATCAGAATTTCATTGATAAATCTTCGTGACAGTGATAGAAACAAAGAAAATTATATATAACAATTTAATTGTAATGTCATCTTTCTTTAGTATGGAAATTAATGCATTAATAACATTTCGTCAATAAATAGGTGCCATATAATCATATATCTGATGATCAATTGTTAATTTTTCTCATAAAATTTTTGCCACGTGTTGGTGACAGTTTGTCATTAAGTTGAGCCCGATGAGTACTTTCTCCGATGTTACCAAGCCATCTCATTGGTGACATTTTTCTTTACTATATTGGCATCGATTAGTCACTTTTGTAATGACAATATGTCATCCCATTGATGACATAATTTAAATTTTTGACCCTGTGGGCAATTTGGCAAACTGATGGCACATATCATAACACTGATATCAGAATACACCAGCATTATGATGGTTTTCTATCAGTGTATTAATGGTATTCTAGTATAAAAATTAGGTGCCACTGTGTATGGTATAAGTAAGACATGGGCCTACCAATCAGAAGGTCGTCTGTTCAATACCAAGCCAAACCATCTAAAAAGAAAGAGTTTTTTCAACAGCGGTTTTACATCATAACATTAGCTAGTAACTGGTTATGAGTGTTACTTCTAATTACTGGCGTTAGGTAACTTTCAATTAGTCTAACAATATAAATGGGTGCCACTCATTGATTGAGAGAAGTACCTGAGTTTCTTGATTGAATATATGGGAATTATTATTATAACAGGTCATTCAATAAGTCCGTAGGATAACTAAGAAAGAAACAAAATTTTGACAAAACTCGATTTTATTATTCACCATAGTTGCCCTCGAGAGCGATACAGCGAGTATAGCGATTTTTCAGCTTTTCGATACCACTTTTATAGTACGATTTCTCTCTCTCTCGTCCAAATAGGCCTCAGTTTCAGCGATTCCTTCATCATTGGACTTAAATTTCTTACCAGCAAGCATTATCTTGAGATCTGAAAACAGGAAAAAGTCGCTGGAGGCTAAATCTGGAGGATATGGTGGGTGGGTAAGCAATTCGAGGCTCAATTCATTCAATCGTTTCCATTGAGATGTGGCACAATTTGTGAGCTCACGCGGCACTCAATTTAAGCAGAGCTTCCGCATACCCAAATGTTTGTGTAAAATTATAACAACACTAACATCGATATCTTTATAATGCCAACTAACTCATGCACCTTCAATTTCCGATCGTTCATAACCAATTTGTGGATTTTTTTGATGTTTTCTGGGATAACAGACCAGCACAGACGATGCGATTTGGTACGATCACGTTTAAATTCAGCAAACCACTTTTCTACCATTTGTCTCGATGGAGCAGAGTTCGGAGAATGTTTATCAAGACATTGTTTGGTTTCCGCTCTTTTTTTTCATCAAAAGCAATGCTTTGTCAAGTCAATAGTAAGTTGCTGTCAAATTTATCGTTTGAAGGTTATTACTAAATAAAAATCATATGGACAAAATTCTAGTAACGCCATCTATGTGTCATCCTATGCACTTATTGATTGGACAATTATAGCAACAATTAACTTAATTTAAATTGTTGAAATTCATTAATATTTTTTCTGTATTAATTAGATCAAAAATTGTTCTTTGACATTATCGTTCTTACCGTGCCTGGTCTTCGTTCTATCCATTTTCCTAGTTAGTTAGTTAGTTTTAAAAGTTTATCTTTCTCACCGCGCATAATGTGACGAAACTGACATATTTTTTTCGCTTAATGATTGAAAGAAATTCACGATCGCTGCTCATTCTCCTAATCACTTCATTATTAGATACTATATCCACCCATAGTATTTTGAGTAATCTATGGTAGCACCACATTTTGATGGTATTAATTCTATTCGAAATATAACTTCTGCGTGTATGTTGAAAAGGAGAGCAGATAGAACACAACATTGAAGCTCACCTCTGTTTATAGGAATGCAAACTTTGTTCGGTTCATAAGTCCGACCTTTTGCTATTTGTGTGCAATACAGGGAGCAGATTGCGATAATCAATATCGAATAAATGTCTATGTAAATTCTGTTAAAATTGTATTAAATTTCATTCAATATCGTATGTCGTAATTTGCCTCTTGACTTTTAATACATGTTACGTATTTATTACGCGGTGCGACAAAAAAAAAC
Source organism: Wohlfahrtia magnifica (assembly GCA_023159175.1). Lineage (NCBI taxonomy): Eukaryota > Metazoa > Arthropoda > Insecta > Diptera > Sarcophagidae > Wohlfahrtia > Wohlfahrtia magnifica. The sequence continues at coordinate 1,199,963 of JAKWBJ010000504.1, read as the reverse complement.
CTGGTAAGTGATACTTAAAATCGGGTAATATTCAGCTAAGTTACTAGCTTATATGTGTAGGATGGTCCAAAAAAACAGGTTTTTTACACGTAACTTAAGATGCTTTTTTATAGTCAATAAAGAATAGGCGCACAACCTTTTGTCATCGCGGCGGTTTTAAGCAAGAACATGATCCAAATCAGTGCTTCTCGAGTGCCCTGAAGCCAAACCGAGTCCATACGATATGATCTTCACATTTTTTATATAATCTTTGATATGTGCATTAAGCCAAGTCTCAATAAACACAATTATTTTAATTAATTTCAATTATTTCCCTTTATAAAAATCAGAGAGCTTAGACCTAAGCCCAAAGATATTTTGATAAGCAATACTAACATTCAATGACAACTCCGAGGTGAATTTTATTGAAAGTCAGAAGAAAGTAAAGTAACACCACTTCTGCGATGGTTTGCTCTAAATTGAAATTCACGGATGGACCAAAGTGCCCTATGGCCATATCGCAAAGTTAACAACAACATCGTACATATAATTTAAAGAGGAAGTCCTACAATTAGAGGATGCCCTCATCTAATAGCAATCAAACTTAAATAATCTATCAATTTTAGACCTGACAAAATATTCGATATCCTCCATAGAGGTCTCGCAAGAAAAGCGAGATATAAAAATGGCGCTCCTAGGTTTTACCAACACAAATTTCTTAGGAGCAACAGCAGAAGTATAAGTCTGAGCAGATATTCTTTTCGAAGAAAAATCACCAGATGATGACAACAATATGAAGGGAGCGATATTATTGCAAGGCAGTGGTGATTGAAGAGACCTCGGGCACAATTCAAGAAAATTTGTAGACTTAAGCAAGAGAAACGAAACTGTTGTTAAAAAGCCCTTAACGAAAACAAAAATTTTTTTAAGTTAAAAATTATAAATTAAACAATTTTGTTTAAATTTCCATAGTAAATTCCATTTCAAAAGGTACCTGAAATTCACTACTAAGTACAATCGAAACTTTAAGTCTTTGTTCCCAGGCAGTTGCTGTCAATCATTCCAAATTTAACCAAATTATCTTTGTAATTGTGCCAAAATGTTTGATTAAAGTTAGTTTACATATACTCGTATTCACAGACGAGCAGACGTACGACTCCTTGAAAAAATCTTAAAATCGTTATTCTACTTAAATTAAACTAAAGTTTATTTTTAAAAAGTTTGAAACTGATTAATCTGCATAAAAAAAAATTAACAGCCAACGTCCTTCAATGGAATGTTGTTTTGCGAAGTAAGGATCAACAACAAAAACAACGCAAACAGCTTTACAACTTATTTAAGTTATTTAAAGGCAATAACACATGAAATATGGACAGACATTAAAAACCAACAACCAGACAAAACTAGAAACCTGATAATTTTTTTTTTTTTTATATGTAAAACAAATAGATTAAAGAACAGCTTGAAGCCAAAAACCAGAGCAACGATCTGCAAACCAACGATTAGAAGCACAACGACAGCGAGAATATGTTGAGTGCAACAGATCAATTGTTGTACGACTATAATTAAACGTGTTGCCACAATTGTTGCTCAAAGTATTACTGATATTTCTCGAATATATTAGAATATGTGCGACGCCAGATATCAAAGTAGTGTTGAAACTTGCTTTTTGTGAATTATCATACTCTACGCAAGTTACTATATTAATGCCCACTATTGTAATGCCAATAACACTATAAAAGAGATATTGCGAAATATTTATGAAAAAATAAATACACTTTTACCACTAATTTCAGAGTTGGTCATAATCTTATAAATTTTTTTAACATCTATATACTTTTAATTGTATCGATCGGCAGTCATATTTGAACGTAAAAGATCTTTTTATTGATCGATATACAAGCTAACATTTTTAAATAATTATGATGAGTTCTATAAATTAATAGGGTAATCCCTCCCGCGTTGCTGGGAGCTGTTCTGCTGCGCCAGCTTTTTGACTTATGCGGATAGATAAAGAAAGCTTTAACTGTTACCGTTCTCTACACATACAAAAATAATGGTTTGTATTGACTTCCAAGTTATTTAATCCAAATACAAAAGCTTCAATTCTAATCGTACTCTAGATATACAAAAATTAATATTTAATTTGTATGGGAGGTGTCACAGTCACTTATTCAATTTCGTCCATATTGCGGTTGATGATGTGTACCGCCTGCGAATTAATATAGATCATATTCAGAACCTTCCACTATTGCCTTTCCAAAGATATACTAAATTCAATGTATTGTCCAAGACGTTGTTTGCACCGAATTAAGAAACTTCTGCTATTACCTCCTACTATTAAATAAACATGAATGCTTACTATGTACATATGTGTGATGTCACGCCCACTTGTCCAATTCCGCTCACTTTTTGAGTGATGGTTTATATTGTTCCAAAGTTACACTCAAATTAGTATTTATTTCGTGCCGCTCCCACTTTTCCAACTCCGCCCACTTTTGACCAATAATTTGTATTGACCACAAAGTTGCTTGGCCCAATTTTAATAATATTTTCTATCTCACGCAAAGTTGAAATGCTGTAATAAATTTCGTTTTCAAGTAAACCTTATGCAGTACAAAGGAGTTCAATCTAACGTCAATAACTCGCGAACCAATGGACCTACAAAAACCGGACCATAAAAACCTTTCGTTTAAGGGCTTACAATATATTATCGGTTAGCGCATTTCAGAGAACATCAATTACAACGCATTTTATAGTCCTCTGTTATATATATCGATAATGAATTACACGTTGGGGCATCGCGAACAAATCTTTGGAAAAGAGTTTATTTTAAAAAATGACAATTAAGAAGAAATTTATATGGGGCTTACTTAATAGCTTACACTTTTTTAGTTGAACTACATTTAATTTTTTTTTTTTTGTAATTATTTAGTGTTTAACGAAGGACGCACCCTCAAAGTACAAACTACAAATTAAAAAAAAAATAGATTAAATTTAGCCTTATTTCACCAACTTGACACGGTTGCAAAATATGAATGCCATCAATTTAATTATTATTGTTATTTTTTACGTTTAGACACATATATGTAAATATCATCGAATTAACACTTATTTATTTTACATGAATTCAAATAGTTGACGGAAAATGGTAATCAATTCGGAGAGCCCCTCTCGAGAATTAAATTCAATGGATTTCAATCTATTTTAGTTAGAAATGTATAAATAAATAGTTTCTATGCATACTTTGGTGAAAATTTTTAATTTTCTGCACTTTTTATATCTTTATTTTCTCAATACTTTTATTTTTCTCGTAATAAAAATAGTCATCAGTATCATCGGACTTATGTCTATCATTGCCATCAACATCATCAGCTACATCATAGTTATCGTCATCATCATCATCACTATATTGAAGATTTTCTGAATTTTTTCAAATATTAAAAAGCTCAGCGCTTCTGGTGGAAAATTATAACCTGTTTTTCTTTTAACTTTCTCATATTGGAAATAATAGGATAGGAAATCACCATAAGTCTTAAAAATATATTCTCATTAGATTTTTCTCTTGAACATTTTCGCAAAAATTTCCTTAAAAATTTTCTAAGTGTCTATTTCGAGCTTCTCGTGGCTTTTCTGGCAACTGCCCTATTGGCAATAAGGCATGGTTTGTTATTTCTGGTCCATGAATTAAATATTTGTAAAGAGTTTGAAACATTATACCAAGCATACATTTACACTAATTATTTAACAGTGTCAAATGCAAACTCCCGAAAAATATCAATATTTATTTGAAAATCACTTGAAACTGTTACCGTTATTACGTGCATTCTCTTTATTAAATTAACATCAAATATGTTATTTGTGCCGAAATGTCTGCATTTTGAACGAAACGCCTCGCAGTGTTGGCGTCATTGAAATTTCCAAATCCGAGTTTTGGCTTATTAATTTCAAAACCATTTGACGTATAAATTCACTTCGAATGCGGGCTTTGTTAATTGAAACAATATTCGTTTCATCTTCAGACCTAGATGACTTTTTCGTTTAAAGTTTTATAATAAGACCTCTTCATTACATTATAAAGACTTCGCCGAGAAACAAACATTGTTGCTGGCCGCCAAAAATGCCAATTAAAAAATATTCTTACGAAAATAAAAACACAACACTGCATTGTTGGATTTTGGTATATTTTCGTGTCACCCTGTCATTTTGGCAACACTGCCACATCAACTATCTTTAAGTTACATTTAAATTAATAGATATGAAAATATAAAATGGTCGATATTTCCATAACCTTCCAAACTGTAGGCAATTTGGTATATAAAGAAGCTGCTTTACCTACAAGTTAGTTGGTTACCGTTTGGCTGTCAATAAAAAAAGTTGTGTTAAAGCGGAAATAAAAGTGTTGTATAAACGAATATTAAGTGTTGTATTAAGATGAATAGTATAAAAGTTATAGTGAGGTAAATAAAGAAACTGTAAGATGATAAAAATAGTGGTGTTTATTTTATCTTAACGCAATTTAAACGAACTCAAACGTTTTAGAAGACTTTAAACCTAACAATATTGTTAAAGCACTGCTTGTTTATAATTTTTCGAGGGTATTATGCGAAAGCGGTCTAAAACAAATTTGTAAGACACCGGGTTTTTGCTGACTCAAAATAATAATATAATAGTTATTCATAATTATCATTTACAGCAAGTAAGTATACATATTTGATACATATTGTTACGAAAGTAAAACTACAACACTGTAGTGTGGGATATTGTTAAATTTTGTGTCACCCTGTCAATTTGGCAGCACTGCCACATCAACCATCTTTACACTACATTTGAATTAACGGATATGAAAATAGAAGATGGTCGATATTTCCTTGCACTTTCCAAACTGTAGGCAATTAGGTATATAAGAAGACTGCTTTGCCTACGGAGTTTAGTTATCGTTTTGCTGTCATGAGATAAAGACGTGGTTAAGCGGAAATAAAAGTGTTGTATAAGGGAATATTAAGTTGTTCCATTAAGATAAACTGTATAAATGTTATAGTGTAGTAAATAAATAAAACTGTAACAACAACAAAGTGGTTTAATTTTATTTTAACGCCATTTAAACGAACTCAAACATTTTAAAAAGGTTAAAACGTAACATGTTTGTATGTATGCATTTCGTGTCTCTATAAATATGAATCAATTTATTTTTAAAAGGAGAAAATATGAACAATATTTTTCTTTCACCAGTAGCTGCTGGAATGTTTGACTTTTTAGGAAAAAAAGACTTCGTGTAACTTTGCTGAACTTTCTACTTCAAGTCCACATATTTCCCAAAAATGGCTGATGTTTAGCCTCTATTTCAAACAACATAAAAAATATACACATTGACTAAATATAAAAATAAAAAAACGCAAAAATAGTTTCACTAGCCTGAATTTAATGGTTCCATTATTATTTTTTATATTATCCTTAAAAAGCTATAGAAATTTCACTTTCGAAAGTAAAGAAATCTGTGTTTTTTTTATTTTAAAAAATGCAAAAAACTCTTACCCTTACATATCGGAAAATGGTACTAAAAATATTTTTTTTGCCTAGTGATGTAGAATTTTATCTACTTTAGGACGATATAAATTTGTTTACTGTTTTCTAATCTTTTTTTTTAATTATTTCTGTCTTTCGGTTCAAATACCCCCATGTGCGACGGATATAGGACCAATTGATCTCTTCTTACCAACAGTTGGCAAATATATTTTTATATGGGTTATTTAGTTCAACTTTTCTAGTTTCCAGTGATAGTACATTCGTTCTGCCCACGGCTGCCTATCAGAACATTTGACATTTCAAAACTGCTTTATTAGAATTTTTGTTTTGTTTAATCCAAGTAAATAACACGGTGCGACAAATCAATAACTGTAGATGCTATCGAGTACAACAATAATCGGTTTTTGAAACACCTCCAAAATCTTTGTCGTATTTTCATGACTTTAGGAGCTAATAACTTGTTGAACATTATACAATTTTAAGTTTCTCATTTCGATTTGGAAAGGGGAGAAACAGATCTCTTAATTTGTATATATTTCGTTTAAGTAGCATTGAAAAATATCTGTTTCTTTCCCAAGTAATTGGTCGAAGATAACTTGAAAAAAAAAAATTCAGAAAGAGCTTAAACAGCTTTTGGACAACATCTAGTCCACAAATTTCTGTAATTCCAATTGTAAATACTTTATAATTTAGGAATAAGTTTTTCTAACTAAACTCTGTAATTTAGTGTTGAAAATTTCTGAAAATTCAAACGTATTCGATATATTCGATCTTTCAATAGAATAACTACTATATGTCAAAATATAAACCGTAATTTTCTTTTTCATTACTTTGCATTACATTTTTGCAAATCATCTTGAACAATTTGGAAATTTACTTTAAAGATCACTGCTCTGTTTGAAAGACTTTGTGAATTAAATTAATTTTCTTAACGTGTTATTACTTCATTAACCTTACAAAGATATGTTTAAAGACTCATAGAAAGATTCATCATTATGTTGATAATACCCTAACATCACAATTGTGACATAAATCTTATCAGAAATGGTATCAATGAGACAAAAAGTAACATAAATCTAATCACAATTGTCATCATAAAATTTTGTCGTACAGTATTTTATGCGTCATCTATGCTATTATTACAGTGACATCAATTTGATGCCACATTTTGTGTATTAATAACAGGTATATTATGAAATTATATTAAAACTAAACAATATTAAAATGCTTATAAAGTGTGTTTTAGTAGTCATTTTTATTTTTTGGTTTGTTCTTATACAGATTTTTAAATCTATCATAATAGACATCACATTGATGTAAACTGATAGTCAAAGCAAGAAGAACTTTATAGAACATAAAACTTTTACATTGATGCTATTTAATTATATCATTTGGCATCAACATCAAAAAGAATAAGAGTGAAAAGAGTAAATTGTAAAATAAATCATACAAAGAAAAAGAACCTCACATTGATGTACATACAGTGTGTCAAGAATGAGTTTACACATTGAAAATAATTAAGTACTTACAAATTAATCAGCAATAAAATGGCGCTTTTTGCTTTCTAAGACTATTTTTTTTAATTTATTATAATAATGAACATATTTTCTAAGATCTTAAGTAAATGATAGGACAAATTCAGTTCAAAACTCTAAGAAATTTACCAAAAACACATTCTGCCTACATTTGGTATTGTCACCTAACTCTTTACACAATAATTAGAAAATGTGTTTACATTGTATTTAGCAGATAATAATAACATTTTACAGACTTTTAATATTTGGTCTGAACTTCTTTTGCATTTATTAAACATTGTAGTAGCTTTTTCGACCAATTAACCAACTTTTTTAGACCATAATCTGCCGTTATTTTATGTCACTCTTCCGTTACTTCTGTTAAATGCTATAATGATTTTTGGGCGGCGTTTAGCTACTTTTCTTTTAAAAAACCCAGAACTTTTAATAGGCTTCAAGTCTGTGGCTTGTACAGAATTGTGTATAACTCTTCCGCAGTTATATAGAAGCCACATCCGCACTATATGCGAATTATTCTTAGAACCGTTGTCCCGATAAAATTTAAATTATGGTTTGTTGTCGCTGAGGCACACAAATTTCCTAGTGCTGCTTATCAAATGGGTCTTTAAAACATCTTAGTAATGCCATGCATCTATAGTTAATTGTATAAAAGCAAAGTCTTCTACCCTTTTCCTTTAGGCGCGCCATTGACTTTTTTTAATTTAACATTTGAAATGATAATGATAATTTAACATTTGAAATGATAATGTTCTATTCTAGCGATGTCTTGTAATACTACTCCATTTTCATTTCAGCACAAAATAAAACGTTATCCCAATAGTCAGACAGTTGTTAAACGTTCATAATTCGACGCTTAAACACTGTTCTATATTTGCTGCAGATAACAATGATTTCTTATGTGTTGCTCTTGATTATTATTCTTATTTTAAAACTGCATGTCGAAGTGTTTAATGACAATCGACAACGCCATACTCCTCTTCAAGCTTTTTCACAAGTGCTCCTGTGGAAATTTGTGGGTTTTGAGCTATTGTTGTAATAATAATAAGCTCTGCATTTTTCTTATTATGGTATAAGGGCCAGTTCCTCGATTTTGCACATTGCAAATCGGTATTCTTGTAACTGAAAGCATTTCTGATAAATCGGCTATACCCTTTTACAATTGCTCAATATAGTAAATCAACTGAATGAAGCTGCCACATAACCTTTTTCGTGACATCTTTTAAATTGTTAAATGTTGAACTAAATGAAATTTGCATTTCAAAAAATTATCACCAACTTATTTACAAAATTGTAGAAAACAATAATTAACACCAAACATAACGACAAAAAACATTGGATCTTTAAATAAATGCTAAAGTGAGTAAAAAGCAATAGGCGTGTAAAGACTTATTTGACACTAAAAATTTGGGCAATATTTGTTGTTGTTGTATTTTTTACTTAATTTGCAATAAACTGGAATATTTTTGGTCATAATCCTTTGAAGATACTGCATGAATTATCTATAACAAATAAATATGTATGTATGTAACAAACCCTGACATTTTATTGCCAATTAAATTTAAAAAAGCTTATTATTTTTATATGTGTTAACTCATTCTTGACATACTGTGTGTCATCATTACAGTTAAAGATGCCAACTCGTGTTCTAGTTGATGACACTGTGTTTTAGTTGAACATAATATTATTTACTTTTATTAATAGTTTTCATGTTATTATGTCATTTTGCTAATAAACGTATGTTATTCTATTGTTGCATTAATGGCATTTTGACAATAAAGTCCTTCTTTTGACGTTACTGAGTTATGGCACTGATGAAATTTTTTATTATATTGACTCCAATTAGCCACTCATGTGATGTCCCATTGATGACATTATTTTAATTTTTGACCCTGAAACAATTTGCCCAAATGATGTCAAATATATTATCCCAACGATAAAAAGTGACATTAGGAAAAAACGAAGACTTGACATGAGTACACCAGCGTTATGATGGTTTTTTCAGTGTACCGAAAATGCAAACATTTTCGTAAGTCGAAGTGTTTATGATGATATATTTTTGCCAATAAATTGCCGTCCTCAGCAACTTGAGCCTTATCCGTCCACCACAAGGAATAGTTTGCGTGGATATTTTAGTTACATTCGCTCAAGCTTCGCTTAATTTGTACACTTGGTGACTGTAAAATGATTAATTTCTCAACTGGATAATCATTTTTGGTTATGGTAAATAATAAGCATAACTTGACTATTTGGTGTAAATTGTCAGCCAACGATATCGTCGTTCCATATTTTTTTCTAAATCAGGTACCCACGAGACCATCGAGCATGTGTTATGATAATAACCTAACAGCTCTTGATTAATTAGAAGAGGTAAACACAATTCATATCATTAATGAAATTAAAGTGGTCAAAATTTGGATGTAACAGCCAGTCGTGGTGGTCAAAATAGAATTAAAACTTCATTTAATGCTTAAATTTTTTGTTATTTTATTTTGAATTATAGTTAAAATTTTCTTTTAAAATATTCTTTCTAATATTTTTATAATAAATTATCATCTGCTTAATCATTTTGATTTCAAATTAAAAATATTAATTAATTTATAAATTTTGCAAATTAATTTAATCAGTATCTATAGGCGTTGGTACATTAAAAACTCATTTTGATTTGATTGGTTTCTTTGCACATAAACTTTAATTATGTTAAATATTTTATTGTTTTTTTTTCGTTTCCCTATTGACAACGTTCATTCAAAAGAAATACAAAGGCCTTTAAAATTATGGACGTCGTGTAATCCAAGATACATTGCGTGTAGAATACCATTTTTGGCGTCTCTATTTCTCTCTGTTCATGTCATTTTTATTAACGAAATTATTAAAAACAAAATTTAATATACAACATTGGTCTGTTGATGTTAATGAAATTTATATTTATATTTAATTTGTCATTTAAATAATCAAATATGTAAACGAGTATTATAAATATATTTTATTACCATATGTAGTAGCATATATTGGTATATAAATATGTCTGCATGTAAATGTGTGCGTTTAAGGTAAATATGCCAACGCATTCGCAAATACATTTGCCATTTGGAAGCGTCTGGTACAGGCATGAACGAAGACAGCGTTTCTGTTGTGTAATTTTGTCAGTACAAAAGAAATTCTATTTGTGTGGGCTTTAGACAAGAAACTTTAGAATTTTAATAACCTTAGCTTTGTCTCCTGACGGTTTTTGTGCACACCCTACAAACCAGCGCAAATGATGCGAATGATCTAATGTTCGTAATGTCTTAAAGAAGTAGCAAAGAAATAAGTTTAATTGTATAAAAAAATTATTTTTAAATCAAATGGACAAACATTTTATTGTCATCCACGTCGTAATTCTAAAGATGTCCCACAATATTTCCTTGTACGCCCATTTATTCTTAATGATGTAGACTATTTTTATAGTTAGATGAGGTCCACGGTTTTGTGGACATTTCATACCACCCTTTATCAGAAAAATAATACACCGGCAGCCAAATGTTGTCAAATTAATGTGAATTTGGTAAGAAACCAACAATTTAAAAAAAAATGTGTACTTTCTAGATAGTCAAACAGGTAGGAACCAATAAATAGTTGAAACCAGAAACAATATAAATTCAAACGAACCGGATCATACGTTGACGAAAATAGGAATAAAGAAGCGAATACGAATCCGATCATGGAACGTACGAACGCTAACGGAGCCATCCAGGCTTAGACAAGTATGCAAAGAATTCGCCGACTACAAGCTGCTAATATTCGGAATCTGCGAAAAGGATTGGATCTGGAGAATTCAAAACCTCCGATGGATCAACCTTTCTCTATTCGGCTATAAAAGACTATGAATCTCGGAATAGTGCTGTTAGAATGTTGCTAATGAGAGGCGCATAGGGCTCCCGTAGAATGGAAGCCTCATCCGGGTAGAATCATTATAGCCAGATTTCAAATTAGAGTAAGAAATATCATAGGCATCCAATGCTATGTACCCACCGAGTAAGCTGAGTATGCTGCTAAGGAAAGTTTCTATAGCCTACTGTACGCGGATGGTTTGGCAAGAGAGGCACAGGTTAGCTTGCAGCAAACACTATGCAAGAATAATCGGAAAATAGTGAAGGCAATAAATGCGCTCCACGCTTATCCGCAAGTAAGCGGTCAGCTACTTATGCCACTGATAAAGAGTTTTTGGGAAACTGAGCAACTGCCACAAGAACTCAAAGAGAATATTGTAGATGTTTCTATTTGTGGTAACATTTTACATTTAAAATTATTTGAATTTCATTTACCGTTAAATTCATCTTTTGAAATGAAATTAGTTGCAACTACATATGTACAACATGTAGAATACAACATTGTATTACATTCGGTAAATTAAAGTTTTTGAATTTGTATTAGTGCTATAATGCAGTTGTTATATAAGAATGGAAATAAAATAGAGTATTCGTAGTTCATAGTTTTACAAAATGGAAACACTTTTTTATTTCTACGACACTGCGACCACCACAGTATTATTCTGAAGATACCGAAAGAGGGTGATTTATCGGAGTGTTCGAGTTGAAGAAGAATAACACTGCTGAGCACAGGCAATAAAATAAAAGCGTGCATTATAACAAGACGTCTCACAAGTGCATTGGAACTGACCTTAGACCACAACAAGCTGGATTCCGTCCCCATAGATCATGCATAGACCACGCCAATAACCTCAGCTTAGTTGTAGAACAGTTTGTTGATTGGCGATCTCCCCCTTACATGCTTTTATAGATTTCGAGAAGGCCTTCGATACTCTAGACCACAAACGGGAACATATCGAAAGCGCTGGAATGCAAAAGACGCCGCAGAAAATTCGAGATTTATACCGCGGAGCTACTTTCAGAGTTCTGCACGAAAACCAACTGGATGTCAAGGTAAACGGAAGAGTTGGAGTGTGACAAGTTGGCCTAATGTCACCACTGCTGTTTAATATTGTGTTGGATGTTGTCATGAGAAATGCCACCAACGCAATCAATGAAATATCATGTCAGCAGCTTCTACTATCTAGGCAGTATCATTGGCACAAAAGGAGGTTCCTCTGCTGACATTGCCAACCGTATTTGCAGCACAAAACGCACATTTTGGTTCCTGAACTTCGTATGAAGCTCTGCACACATATCGAGGCAGACTAAAATAGCAATCTTTAACTCGAATGAAAAATCGACTTTGCTGTATGGAGGCAAAATGTAATCTCAACGTAATTCAGGTCTTCATTAAGAGATGCTTGAGAAGAATAGTAAGGATCTTTTGGCCAAGAACAATATCCAACGTCGATCTGTGGTCAGTGACAAGGCAAAAGCCTATATCAACAGAAATCCTTTAACCCAAATGGGACTGCATTGGTCATACGCTGCTAAAACCTCAAGATTATCTGCTACGCATAGCAGTTAAGACTGCAATCTCCAAAGTAGCCGTAGAAGTGGAAGGTCCGCCCATACTTGGAAAGACAATTAGATGCCGAAATCACGACAACAAGCAAAACTTGTAATGAGATTAAAGTGTTAGCTCTAGATAGACATGATTCGAATTTATTTGTTATGACCCTATGTTTCACAGTGGAACGGCGGGAATAAATATATATAATAATAAGGAGTTGTGTAATTGGTTCCAGCTATATTTCAAAAGTTTTGCTAAAAGTTATAAAATTTTAAATGAATTCTTTGACTTGTAAATTTAATTAACGTAAGAAATGTAGATTTGTGTCTTAGCAACTTTTTCTATTCTGATGGTTCTAATTTTATTTTTTATTAAGAAATTAATTATTAAAAAGAAAAAGCACATTATGACATAGTACACTATGACAGTCGGATTTGATCGACAATTACTTTCTTATATAACTTTTTCTTTCAATTTTAAATACATAAGTATTTAATGAGTTCGTGTTTGAATTGACATTTTGTGAAAAATTAAATAGAATTTTTAGTGGATGATGTAGTACGAGTCAGAAAGTTTCACAGTTTGAGAAAAAACAAACGGTCTTCAGAGTAGTGATGGTGCGTAGCATTTGTGCTAAGAAACCAGTGATCTCTTTGCATGCTATTAATTGTTCTAGAATGCTTTCAATATATGGTGAACATATCGCACTTGTACCGCTAAAGTAAGCCAACTCAAAACTGTAAAAAGTAGAGAAAATGATGTACTGAATATATGCACTTTTATTTGTTTAAAAACAGGATTATAATTTTGATGCCACTTTGTATGCTTATGCTACTGTACTCACTTTTGACAAATTTATTTCCTGCTTATATTTCATGAATATGTATACCGTTTTTATATATTTTATATATCTTTTTATTAATTAAAAAAACAAAAAAACTGCTAAAGAATTAAATAGTTGCTTTCAGCTTTCATTATACAGCTTTTTCTTTCATTATTGTTTCACAAATGGCACAGAAGTTTCGCTGTTTACTTAACTAAATAAATCTCAACGAAATTTGACGAAAAATTTTATAAATAAATTATAGTTATACACATTATATTATAAAAGGTATTCTCTGAGCTTATTTATAAAATAAAAAAAACATTAAAAACCAGGCCTTAATCATCGCTCTCGATAACGAGTTAATTTGATCGAATAATGACATTCGTAATCCAACAGTGAACAATCGAATACATGATACGTTGTTATACTTTATTCGATAAGACAACTATTCTATCACATAAGCGGCGATTAGCCCACAGATTTCTGGTTACCTGAAAATTTTCAATTGCTCATGCATTATCTCTAAATTGATCTTTATTTAGTTTATTGGTTTCTTCAGCACATAGCACTATTCTGATGAAACCACAAATTGTTAATGTTTTTTCTATTTATATTGATCCAAAACGTAATAGCATATACTGTAATAGCTAACTAACTCAATTTAAAAAAAATATGGGCCGCTGATGTTGTAACTAAATAGTCAATATTTGTGGATGCCTCACTTAATTGTAATGTTTTGTTTTTTATTCCTTTTACCACATTTAACAGAAAATAAACCTTATTATTAAACAGTTCATCGAAAAAAGCATTGATTTTGAATATTAATTTCCATAGTTTGAAGGCATTGCTAGAGCGTAACATAGTTATAATAATTCTCACAACGATTCACAAAGAAACACGAGAGCTTCTCTCAATCAATGAGCTGCACCGATTCTATTTTTAATCTCATTGATATTGACCTACAGTTTAACGCCGGTTCCAAACGGATGAGGTGACACCAGGTTACAACTTTTTTATTAGTTTCTATTTTATATGGGATGTAACCAAGGATCTCTTTATTGGTAGGCGGGTGTCTTACCTATATGCTACAGCGACACAACGTGATATTTTTCCGAAATTTACTGAAAGGAGACATACATATATATATTGGATTTTAAAATCAATGAAAACTCAAGTGTTTCTTCCTTATTTCCTATGGATTATATATTTATATGTATATATCTGTTCCAGATTATGTTTACCATCCAGCATCCAACACTACGTATTGAATTTGATTCTGGTTTAACTACGGGTAGGAAGCTTTAATTGGATTTAAGGGGTAATTTCGATTTTAGTCGTGCTGATTTGAATTCATTGTTCTCTTCTGTTGATTGGCTGTTTTCACTTGGCGCACCGCTTTTATGGGATATTATTCTAATGCTTTAATGAGTGTATTCCATATGTATGTCACCGTTTTGAGCGTTCTGGTCCTCTATGGAATTCGTCTAGCTTGATAAGATTGAAGAATAGAAAATCGCACTTGCTTAGGAAGTTTGCGGAATAGGGTTCCAGTATTGTTTATAGGATTTACTCGAGAGCGTGTTTTGATTTTAGTAAGATAAATCATTATTAGTATACGAAATACTCAAACAAAGTCAGGTCAAACTTTGCTAGTAACCCGAAGTCCTCTTATGATTTCGTTCTTGTTAAACGCACATCATTTACGTTTCCTACTGAAATGTTCTACGAGGAAGAATCGTCTTTTGATTAACTTGACATTTCGAATATGTTTGCCGACGTATAGGCAATTGGACTATGTCTTGAACTCGGCGGACATTTTTCGAATCACTATTCTGTCGGAAGTGTGCCAATTTCTAATATTCATGAATTTGATGATGAGTCTGTTGTTGATTCTTTGCCCGTGCTAAAGTCCACGCACTCGTCAGGGTCTGATAGGGTTGCTGACTGTTTTGTCGTTTTCAGTGATCCTTTGACGTTTATCTTTAAAAAGCTTTTGGAAATCGATCATTTTCCTCTTATTTTGAAGAGGTCGTTATTAGATCGAATATATCAAATTATAGTGGTGTTGCTAAGCTCAGTGCTATTCCTAAGTTAATAGAGAAGCTTGTGACTGATTGTTTCTCTTTTCAGGCGGAATCTATAATATCACCATTTCAGCATGGTTTTTTAACGGGTAGGTCGACAGTAACTAGCTTTCCTGAATGTACTACAAGTATTTTTAAGGGCTTTGTTGCGGGTGATTGTATTGATGTTATTTATACTTATTTTAGTAAGGCCTTTGACTTGAGTTGATAATAAGATTTTGCTTCTTAAACTGGCTCTGCTTAGTAATCCCGATAGACCTCTTCGTTGGATAGACTCCTACCATTCTTTTAGGGCTCAGAAAGTATATTTTCTAAGAACGTGTAACTAGCCTATGTATTATTTAACTAGCCTATGTATTATTATTTAATAGATCCTTCATCCTTATTCTTCTTCTTCTAAGACCGTGTGTTTTTTTTTCTGAAATTCATCAGCGTAGCCAATTGGGTCCGTTTATGTTCTTGTTGTTTCTTAATTTTCTGACTATGGTGTTCTTACGTACACTAATGATGTTAAATTATTTTATACTTCTAATGATATTTTTGAGCAGACTGTTCTGCAACGAAATATTGATTTTTTTGTGGATTGGTGTAAAATTAATTTGATAGACCTTAACCTAAGGAAATGTCACTTAGATCAATAATACATACGACTAGCGGCATCGGATTCAGGGTCCCCCAATTAGCTTTACCACAAGGATGCACAGTTTGTTACAAAAAAAGTTATAAAACTCTAATACAGTATTATTAAATAGTTTTGATATGAAGATGTCTCTCATTAATATGTTAATTTCAGAACTTTGCTTTTCTCCATGCCTTTATTTTAAATTCTCTTTAGCGATTTAATTGTGTAAAAAATATTTTTTACTTAAATACTATGAATAGCGATGGCTTCAAACATCAAGTTATCAATACCAGACTAAACTAAATTTAGAAATAAAGATTCTGCTTCCCCAGCATTTTTTTCCTATTCTACTGCATCATATCAAAGGAATAATTTTGCAATTATAAAGAGATTAATGCATGCTATAGTTAATTTAAAACCTCTATATAATCATTTTTGTTTTTTTTTTCGGTTTTTTCATATAAAAAGGAAAATAATTTTATATTTGAGTAAAGGCGCTAAAAGACTGATTGGACAAAACCAAGAAGTGTAGAAACTTAAAAAAACGACTAAAATAACAACGGCTAAAATTATTATTACAAAGGAAAAAAGTAATTTAAAAACCATCTGACAAGAACAGAAAAGCTTATATAAACGCCAGCAAAAAATACAAGAAAAAATTATACGAAATTATAGACTCAAAGAAGTTTTGGTTGTTGCCCTTTAAACAAAAAAAAAACTAAAATATAAATAGTGGAAACATGATAAATTAATTTTTAAAATAAAATCGAAAAAGAAAAAAAAACCAAAGCCAATCAATAATTTTTAACTACTAAAAATATAATTTGTAACTAACAGGTCACCTCTATTTTTATCTTCTGTTTGAGCATACGAGCAGTATTGGTATGTATCGTATTTAAAAATGTTCAAAACTAATTTGCTATTTTAGATCTAACAGTTCCGCTCTTACCAAACCGCAAATAAAATGAGGATAAAATTATTATCATTAAAAAGCACATTCAAGTGAATTTTAGTAATATAGTATTTTCTTAAAATTTTGATTAATGCTTTACAAGTGCTAATAAATACATCTAACTAATAGGCCTTGATAAATCACTGCATGGCATACTGTAATAAAAGGTTATTGCTTTTTATCGATATCCTATGAAAAATTGATATTAATTAAATAATTTTGTAAAGAAGCTAAAATATATAAATAATTTTATAATTTCATGGATATCACCTAAAGCTCAAAATGCTGATTTAAAGTGGTTAAATGAGTTTAAATACAAAAATTTTATATGAAAACTATCTAAAAACCGGCGTGCTTCGCTACCCCTATCTTAAGTATTACCTTAACTGTTATCTTATTATTATTATTTTTTACTACTTTTCCCCATTTTATCTCCTCCCGTTTCAAGTCTAACCGTCTAGGATAGCCTAAATTTCTTTCAGAAGGATACCGTAAAAATTTCAAACTTAATTGTTCTTCTTTTTAGCTGTATGCTGTCTTCAAACAAACACACATTCATATTTATATATGTGTGTTTATATATTGTTTATACCAGGTATGCTCTGTGCGATGTGCTGAGTTATTGACTAATTATATGTATGGTCCACGAAGTTAGTTGAACTAAGTTTAGAAACGTCCACTATTACATATCTAAAAATATGTAAAAATTAATTACATATACTCGTATGGGCGGATACAGGCCCACTTATCCAGTACCGCCCATTTTGAGACTGATGATTTATATTCTCCACGAAGTCATTTAGAGAAAATTTATTAACTTCCACTTAAACCCTTCTTAAAAAATACAAAAATTAATATTTAGTTTGTATGGGAGGTACCATACCCACTTTTTCAATTCCGCCTACTGTTTTACTGATAATTTGTATTGACTATGATGGAATTCAGACCAAATTCAGAGACTTAAGCTTTAACCGTTCTCAAGATAGACAAAAATCAATATTTACTCCTAATGTAAGGTTCCATGCCCACTTATCCTATTCCGACACTTTTTGACTGATGATTTGTTTTGACTATGGAATTATTTGGACCAAATTTAGAGATTCTTATTGTTACCATTTTTAAGATGTGTATAGACATTACTGCGTGTGGGCATGATATGGATAATATAGGATGGACAATTTAAAATTTTAAATTTGAACCAGCGGTTATTTCGAATCTGGCAATACTTATGTCATTCTGTTCTGTCACAAAATTTAGTACATTATCTCCACTAACCGAATTGAATCGATTTACGCTTGAACAACGTTGGGATTTATTTGAAATTTATCATGATTTAATCTTTTCGGATGAAGCCCATTTTAGTCTTGATGGGTACGTTAAAAAGCAAAAATTGCTGTATTTGGGGCTCAGAAGACCCAAACATGGTCTTACAGAAGCCAATGCACACATTACGAGTGACTGTTTGGTGTAACTTGTAAGGCGGAGGCATATTTCATATTTCGCAATCACTACGGTCAATGGAGACACCTATCGCACTATGATAACCGATTTGTTTGTGCCCGCTCTTCATGGTATTAACGTAAACGCTATTTGATTTCTACAGGATGGCCGTTCAATTAGCCGAAATGGTGAAGTCAATTGGCTGCCAAGAAGTCGCGTTTTGACACAATTGGACTATTTTCTGTGGGGCGCCGCATTTGAAGCATTTGAAGGCTAACATTCGTGATGCCATTGCCGATATACGACCACATACACTCGAAAAAGTTCTCGAAAATTGGTCAGATCGAATGTGGTACTGAGAGGCCAGCCGCGATAGCCATATAAATGAAATAATATTTAATTTCTACCCGGAACAATTGTACTTTACAACAAAAACATAAATTTAGCAAAATTTCAAACCGTTTTTGTTTTATTTCATTTTTAAATTGCTCACCCTATAGTTTACATTCTATTCTAAGACCTACTGAATATACATACAAAATTTCATAAGAATCAGTCAAGCCGTTTCGGAAAAGTTTTATTATATAGATGTTTACGGTAGCGAACGTCATGGTGAATCATCGTGACAGCCGTTGACAATGCTAAATCATCGATGACTGATGATAGATTTTCTTTGGTGTCATACACAAACATATAATTGTCAAAATTTTTATAGATGATAGAAGAGTATTATGTATTGCATCCGTGCTGAGTCCTAACAGACACTATCATAAAGAATCATTTGTGACTTATTCTTTAACGGAGAGGTGTAGCAGAAAATATCCTGCTTCGTTCAGCATGTAGTCGACTCATAACAGACAACATCGCCAAATTTCAGCTTTACTTAGTATGGTGACATTACAATGAAATTCTCATACATAGATCCCTTTGTTTGCGTCATTGGCACAAGGATTTATCAATCAAATTTTTCATTTACAATAATTTCATACAAATGTCGACTTCGAACTGATACCGTGACGATGACTCATCGGCGATAATATCATAGTGACAATGTCGATCAAATATGTCACCGGCTTAACTTAACTGCAGTCGATACTTATATTTTTGTTTTGTTGTTTTGATTTCAACTTGAAAGCTGTTGCTGATGCTCATTTTTGGTTTTTGAAGAATAATTGACCCGACTTTATTATTGTCGGGCACTTTAAGATCATTGTTAGCTTCCGTACTTTGATTCATAAACCAATTTTTCATGTCATCAATGCTGATGTCACCATTTTCACCCATCTCGAAGTGTATCGAAGAATTACTTTTATTACTTAATAAGTTATTACTTAATAAGTTAAGAGCGGTACGGGAGCGATGAAATTCGGTTAACTTAGCCGAGCTATTAACTTTTATGCGAGGTAACTCTTTCGAGATTCTACTGTATATACAAAAGAATTTGTGTTCGTATGTATGTATCGCTGCTCTCATGTAGAAAGGCCATTCCTCAAAAATTTAAATTTTACAGAAGAAGGTGAAAACATAAACTGTAATTATCAAAATATAACATTCTAAATCCAGGTTTTAATGAAAATCACAAGCAAATTTGGTGTTTAGATTAACATACGCTTGCTGACTTAGAGCTTTTTGTAAGATGAAAGTTTATAACTGATTTAGGGCTTTTTGTACAATCGCTTGTAAAACTGTTTTTGTGCGCCCACTTGAACACGACTTTCGATAATATCATCAACTTCGAACGTTTGGCAAACATTTCTCTTATAAAACATTGGAAGCGAAAAGAAACATAACTCAGAGTTCGCTCAGTTTGTGGCAGTATATACTTTGCATCTCCATGCTAAAAACGAGAGAAATTTTCTGTTGGTTTATTTGCTCTGTTAAGCATTTTTTTTCGACAGAAACAAGAGTTTAAGATCATATCATACATTAATATTTGGGCCATCTAAACTTATTTTCGAAACTTTAGCAAATATTTTTGTTTCGAAAATGTTAATGGTAAAACATCGCTAAATCTCAGGGTTTGTGCAAAATATTTGAATCTCTAAAAAAACTCAATTTCGAAAAATACGATTTATGGCCTTTCCATATGAGAGCAACAGTATGTATATTTGGATTTTATTGATGACTATATGGTTGAACCGATTTTCTTGAAAATTTTATATTATTTTTCTATATGACAGAAATGTTCTTCTATTTTTCTGCTTGTTTTACAAAAAGAAAACTTTTTGAATTTTTCTGATTCAATATTCTATCCACTCGTAAAAATAACTTACGTACGAATAACTTTGTATTCAGGAATCGGGTAAGTGGATACCTCCCATACAAAGTAAATATTGATTTTTGTGCAACCTAAGAATGTTAAAGGGGAAAGCTTCTGAATTTGGTGTAAATGACTTCGTAGTCAATACAAATCATTGGTCAAAAAAAGAGCAGAATTGGAGAAGTTTTCATGGCACCTCCCATATATTTTTGTGCAACTTGAGAACTGTAATAGTTGAAGTATCGTCTACGTTGAAAATAAGTAGATATTACTAATAAAAATTCAGTTGCCATTCAATTCTTCCCTATTAATTTCCTCAGATATACATATGTATGTATGTACATATGTATATAATTTTAATAAATTTTTACAGATATGAGCGTACATATTTTGAAATTTATTTGAAAAATCAGCAGATACATGTTTGACAGTTTTTTTTTTTTGTAATTTTAAATAAAGGGGGACATATGTTTTCGACATAATTACAGAAACTGTCAAGTGTTCATCGAAACCTGCCTATACAAGCTGATTATTGGTGGGACTTATTTATTCGCCCATAAAAACATTCACAAGGTAAAGTGTATATCCGTCAACAGTATTATGAAGAGTCAAATTAACCGCATAGCCACCAACTCTAAATGGCATAGTTCCCGTCTAAAAATTGCGTCTGTAGAAAGGAAAACCTCTATCCAGTGAATAGTCTTTGAAGAGAAACTTCAAGGTATAACGATCAAGGCCTTTATGCTCACACTTTTGCCGTTAGTGGTATATTATTCAGGTACAAAGATTTGGGAGATGGAAAAAATAATTTTATTAAAGCAGCCGAAGATAAGATTGAGCACAAAATAACGCAGGAATCGGTGAACCTCCGACAAAACATGGGACTTAATAAACGGCAGGAAGGCTTTTAAGCAGCGCTAAAATAAGACTAGAACCCTTTTAGTTTAGGCAAGACAACGAGTGGAATATTACACAATCGAAAAGCAGTTCACAAAGCAGCAGAGATGACAAGAGAAGATGGTTCAAAACCTGAAAAATAAACAATATGAAAAATCTGTATTGCATCATTAAACAACTTCGAAGAAGCATTGTAAGTTACACGCCACTCTGAAAAAGTAATGGTGAGAAAGAAATGTTATAAGCTTATCATTTGGCGATCTAGTTGGAGAACTACTTCTTACCGAAGCCATCAATTAGCTACTAAAGGTAGTACATGAGATCTGGCAATCCAATATGATGAACTGAAAGATAAAGTGATCGTCGTAAATGATGAACTGACAAAGTGCAAAAATTTGCTCAGAATAACGCTTATTAACATCGTCAATAAAGTCATTATAAATAAATGAATTTCTGAAGTTTTTAATCAGGTGCCACGCAATGAACAACCAGGGCGCGTGAATCACATAAATAGTGTTCGTCAAAGAATTGAGCAGTTCGTTGATTTCGAAAAAGATTTTTACACTTTTGCATGTTAATGAAAAAAAATTAATATCGTCAAGCAAAAATTATGCAAAATAACGCCAGTGATACCGTAAACTTTCAAAGTGATAACAACAAATTGAAGGAAGTTTCGTTCTTCTGCTATCTCGGTAGCATCGTTTCGGTGTCTAGTTGATCCAGTGCAAAAATAAGAAACAGCATGAGCCTAAGCAGCCAATCTTTTGGCCGACTGAACCGTATATAGATCTCCCCCCATCTTTTCTTACAGGAAAAGCCTGCATACAAAAGTGTAGACTGCCAGTCGTAAAACGCAACAGTTAAAACTTACAATTTCATCCAGGCATTATAACCGTCGTCTATGGCCCATTCCGAAAATTACCTGGTCAGAAATAGGAAATGAAACTGAATTGAGCACACCTTGCGAAATCCTGATGACGATGTAACGAAAGTATCTGTTGAACGGAATCCACAAGGATGCATGGAGACAAATGAAAACATTAGTATTGGACAGTCGTACGAAGGAATTAGAATATCAACACAAAAAAAGTAAGTTCTCGCACTATGTTACGTTCTTAATATTCTTAGTCAACGATTAAATGTAATAATCGGAATAAAGCAGCACATCTAAAAAGCTTATAGCACTACAAGTGAAGTCACGGAACCACAACATATTTGGTTCTTATCAACTCATGCTATATTTTTTCATACTCCAAAATAGGAAAGCCTATCTGCTGCCAACAAACTCATAAACATAAGTTGGCAAACATTGTATTCTTATTTTGAATCGCTTTAACTTTTTTAAATCGTCGTCTCTTTTTTATTTGAAAAAAATATAACAAAATTTAAAAAAAGAATAGAAAATTGCATGCAAAATATATTTTTTTTCTTTTTAATTTCAAGACAATGTATTTCCTTACTTTACTAAAACAAAATATACAAAAAATGTATGACACAGTGGACCTACCGAATCAACTCTCCATAATATTAATTCGGAGCAAAATCCTGATGTTGTAAACACATTGTCATTGTCGTTAATGATATTGCAGTCTAAATTTGATGATCCACTTGATTTATTTTCAAATTCTGGTAAATTGTGATGAGAAGTTGAAACTTGTAATGGCGAAACTGGATGGCAGTTAATATCATTTACGCGAAATCTGTGACCAGGTACTCTACTAACATGACCAATACTAAGTACTTGGGTAAATTTAGTCTTATAAGTTCCTGTGGACTTAGAGTTTTAACAAATATTTAAAAGAAACAAATTCTATTTTTAAACACAACCTATCAACCTTCTTCACTTGTCAGCATATTTGCAATTTTAAAATCTTTCACAAATTCGATTTTTTACTGCCGCTATTGTGGTTAGCATTTGTGGGTTTTCGTTTTTTTCCTAAATATCTTTGGCAATGCATCATCATCGTCATATTTATGTATGTATATATGTATACTTGTTCATCCCGTCATCTCGTCCATACAATCTTAAACATTATAGTCACGTAGACAACAAAATTTAATATTTTTAGCAAATAAAGAACGCCCACCACCAAGGAGAGTCCAAACATTCACACACACACACACATTCAAACATACTTATATCAATTGAAAATATCCACGCTTTCAGTTTTGACTCTGGAAACAGGACAGGCAGGCGTGCGTGCCAAACAAACACGCCTAAAATAAAAAAGTCGCATCACAGTACTTGCGTCTGAAATATTAAAAAAAAATGTAGAAAACGAAAAAAGAAGAAAACAGTTGACTGAATTGAACGGAAAAACGCATATTTGTGCGCACTTCAACAATTTATTTTAATTTTGTCTTTATTTTTTTATTCCATTTTTTCCGTTTTTGTGATATTATTACAGTCGAGTTCGGATAAATGCACACCGATTAATTTAAAAGTCGCATAATAACAGCACTAATTGCTTTAGTGAAAAAAGCTAAGAGTTAAATGGAATATTTGAAGTTTAAAGACAAAAAAATAATGTTAAATTTAGGTCTGTGTACTAATAGTACCGACTCATCCAATTAAGTTGAAGATATCCTTTAATGTATTCCGACAGTGCAATTTATAATACTGAAGCGTCTGTTTTATTGTACAAAGCAGTTATATTCGGAAAGCTTATGAAGAAATGTGATAGACCTTCTACCAAAAAAAAAAAAAATTCTAAAAGATAAAAATACTCTACATTGGCATAGGCCAAATTCGTCAATATTTTAAAAAACTCTGATTTAATGCTATTCAAATATTGTACAAAATCCAAAGCTTGCATGACCAATATTATATGGACCAATATTATATAAAAATATAACACTGTATTTTGGGATTTTAGTATATTTTGTGCCACCCTGACAATTTGGCAGCACTGCCACATCGACCATCTTTACGTTACATTTGAATTAACGGATATTTATTTATTTATTGAAATCCTGCTCAACAAGACAGAGTCTTATAATTACAGGGCAGGAGTATCGAAGTTGTACAACAAGTTAAGTATAAAATAATTACAAAACAAAGAATGGAATTTAAATAAAAATAAAAAAAATTAACGTTAAATTATAAATTGAAAAAGAAATTACAGTAAAAAAAGCATAAAAAATAAAAAATATAAATATTAAAAAAAATATATGAAAATGGAAGATGGTCGATACTTCCGAAACCTTCAAAACTGTAAGCAATTAGATATATAAAGGGGTTGCTTTACCTACGAGTTAGTGGGTTATCGTTTGGCTGTCAATAAATGAAGTTGTGTTAAAGCGGAAATAAAAGTGTTTTTAAAAAGGTGAAACCGTAACAATACTACAATATTTTAAATACTAGTTGTTATAGAAAACTGTAAATGCACAAAATGCTATGATAACATCATCAATAGTATTAATTTTTGTATTCAAAATCTTTTTATATATTTATATTTAAGTGTATACTAGCTAAACCCACTATTAATTATTATATGTTACTCATTTCCTACATTTCATCTCCTTCCAGTTCCAAGGCTTCCAGCATGAACGCATACACATTCGTTATTACCAGGAAAACCAGAAATATGTTCTTAAAAAAGTGTTTTATGCGCAAAAAATATGCAATAAATATCCGAAAGTTTGATCTAGAAATTTGACAATGTGCTCTAAAAAACAAAAATTTCTTCTTAAACAATGGGAAACAAAAACATTTATTCAACAATTCAATATCTTTTATATATATTTTAAGTAAAATATAAAAAATTAATACTACCAAAAACAATAGAACAGAATAAAAAATGTTACTTCAAATTCTAAGGAGATCTGAATACAGAATATACAGCAGAATTTTTTTTATTAGTATATAAATAGTATGTATTTGTTGTTTCAATACACAATAAAACATTGACTTTCATATTTTAATGTAAAGCGTTGTCTATTACATTTGAGCAAACTTTAATACATTTGAAATGTCTTTTCAATGTATACTGATGCAATGGGTTCATATTTAAAGGATAACAATTTCTTAAGATTATATTTTAGAGCATGATTTGAAAAGATGCGCTAAGATCTTTTATATAAACATATAAATTTTACTGCAATAGGTCCTTCGTTTTATGCTATAATCTATTTTAGCTCAGTTTTAATATCTCTTATTTTGCCAATATTCTGCACCGTCTCAGTCAATATGGCATACTGCTGAACTAATATTAGGCAATTGCTTTGTAGTTTTTCAAGTAACTCCTCAATGAAACCGAAGTTTGCGGCAACAAAAATTAATTAACTTTTTGTATTTATATTTCTTAGTTAGAACATCTAAGATCTTTTCTATATTGTAAGCGTCGTAACTTATGGTCGCAAGCCAAGTTCCCCAACAAGTTCTAATTGCTTCGGCCGGCATTGGAAGGTTTGGATACATTTCTTTTAAAATTGCAACTTAAATTGGAGTTTTCAATTCACTTTCCTTACATTTGCTTACATTTTCGTATTTATCTACTTATGTACGTTCGCATAAGCGATGCAGTCCATGAGTAATACATGCGTTAGTTTAGGGTGAAAGAAGCTTTTACCGTATTCGGAGCAGTGACTGTCACAAATAGCAAAATCAAAAAAAGTTAAAAAGTTGCGCAATTGTGATGTGATTGCTTTGTCCAAAACATCTGTGTTAATTAAGAAATGCCGAAAACATGCTCTTAAAACCGAAATATGCGCTTAACAAATTGATACCAAAATTCGTAAAAATTCATGAAGTGGATAAATATTTTACATCCGACTTAATTGGCTGAATGATTGTAATAATTGTAGATTTCTGGCTTCCCTGGTTATTACTATTACGGGTTTTCCACACATGCAGATTTTGTATGAATGGTAGGATAGCGCTTAGTTTCCATCTAGTTTCAGACTTATCGTTTAAAACAAAAATTTCAGGACTAAAACCTATAGCAAAAGATTCAACTATAACTTTTTCCACAACCACTTATCCAATCTCGCCCAGTTATTGAATGATGATGTAAGTATATTGTCCAAAAAGTTTTTTCAACCAAATTTAGAAACTTCTACCATTACCGTTCTTAAGATATACAATATCAATACTTAGTTTGTGTGGGGATGTCACGCCCACTTTTACGATTCCGAACGGTTTTTGACTGATGATTTGTACATACTACCTAGGAAGTCATACGGACCAAATTCGTAAACTTTCAGTTTAACAGTTTTCAAGATATGTGAAAATCAATATTTACTTTGTATAGACAAAATTTAGAGTAGTTTTCTAGTTATTAAATAAGGAGCATAGAGTTAATTAGACAAAATACATCATAATCAATCAAAAGTCGATTTTAAATTTTTTGTCGCTTACGGCCTTTTGGATTTTAGGTGACGATATATAGAAATGAACGTGTTCTTGTATATTAGATTCTGGAAGACGATATATACATATATAAAGAAGAAGGCAATTTTGGGCTTCATTATCGCTTACTTGCGATTTCTGATTTCAAACAAACATAAACTTAAATCATATAGTTCTCAATAGATATCTTGTGTATAAATTCGGTTGAAATCGGTCGACGGGTTTGAGCATGATGCGGCGACATACGTTAGCCAAAAACAGCCACCATTTTCATATACACTGCGCGTCATCAGGATAGCGCCACTCTTTCACTTACGGTTAATGTTTAATATTATCTGAACCAACTTAGCTATGGCCTTTAACTTTCTATGTGGTACACTCCTATCAATTCTCTTTAAAATAAAACAACAACAACACTGCTGTACCATTCAAGATAGTATTTCAATTAATTTTTTTAGAAAAAGTAGAATAAAAGCATATCTTCATCTAATCCGTTTTAATTTCTTTTTGGAATCATCATGTGTGATCTTTCCCACAATAAATTAAAACACAATGGAAGATAAAGTGACTGTAATAGTGTGGAGCGCAATATTCTACTGCAGTACCTTGGCTTTACAGCTTTTAACATCGCGTACGAATGCAGAGCACTATTTACAATAACGTTTCGAAAACGACTTTTGTACTTATTTGGAAATTTAAAATGTTCTAATCAATACAGTCCCATCCATTCAATCGTGGATTCAGAGCCACCCATGAATGGCCACCTTATTTGCCCGGCCTAAATATAATATAGGAAAGTGTATGTGTCCGGAAGGCAATACAATACAAAAATGCAATTAATGGAAAGAGTCCACCGTTTCGTTTAACTATATTTTGAAAAACTTTACAATTCAATTTACAATCGAATTTTCTATGTTATTTCAAACAAAGGCAGTCCCACGCATTACTAATAATCCTTAGTAATATATAAAATATAGTATTTAAGCATTAAAATGCTATATAGTTGCTTAAAATACTAATTGAATTGAAATTATAGCTGATGGCGCTATCCTGATGACCAATTTTTTCAATAGGTTTTTAGTATAATGTTTCTAAAAAAAATTATTAAAATTCTATCTTAAATGGTACAGCAGTAATTGTTGAATTATTTGAAATGGAATTGATAGGAGTCTACTACACAGAAACTTTAAGACCATATCACAATTGATTTAGATAATATTTAACATTAACAGTAAAAAGGGGGCATTATCCTGATGACGAACAGCGTATATATGATTTATTCTGCTTACTCCTACAAGATCTAAATGGAGAATTTTAACTTTACTCCACCGAACCAGGTGTATATGGCAAACCTTTTGGCCGAATTATTTGCAAGTAATTCTAGCTTGCCGGAGAGCCTTCAACCACCGCCCTCACTCGAAAGTGTATCAGTAACTATGCGTAGTATATTCTTTCGAGCTCGTGCCGTAAAAAAGGTTAGCGCAAATCTTAACGTAAATAAGTCTTCTGTGTCAGATGGCTTACCAGCACTGGTCCATTCATGGTTTTGGTGAGAACAAAGCTGTGGCTCTGGACATTTCTAAGTCGTGTTGATAGTCACTTCTATCAATTTATATCGTGCTTTCTAAGAGATATTTCTATAAGAGTGGTTATAGACGGGTTCTAATCCGATTCAGGCTAAGTTCAGGAGTACCGCAAGTCTCTGTTCTTTCTCCAACTCCATTCTTAATATTTCTTAATGACTTTCTTCTTCTCACTTCCAATCCCATCTACTCTTTCGCAGACGACAGCAATATTTGTCATTCGTATTCTTTTGATCGTAAGCCGAGCCTTCTGGAAATTGGGTCGAAAAGGATTGGGTGGGATCGTGCGAATCGGGTCGATTTTAATGCGCGCAAGACCCAATGTTATTTTCTAACACACAAACGTGGTGGTGTGGTGTCATCTGTAAGTATGGGTAATATAGCTATTGAGGAGTCAGATGCTCTTGATGTTCTGGGCATGCGGATTCATTGTGATATCCGTTGGAACGATCATATTTTCCGAGTATTGAAAGAAGCATTCAAGTGCCTTGGTTTTTTAAGACGGTGCAAGAAGTACTTCAATCCATCTGTCCTTCTCAATATTTACAAGACCTTTATGCGACCAAAGCTGGTTACAACTCTCATGTATGGGCCGGCGCTTCAAAGTCTATTTTGAAGCTTCTCGACCGTGTACAGGAGATGGAGAAAGTGCTTCTTAATGACGGTAGGGTAGCCAACTTTATTGATTTATTAGAGCATCGCCGCAATGTGGCGTGTGTTTCGTGTTTTTATCGGTACTATAGCGGAATGTGTTCTAACGAAATAAAGGAATTGATTTCGCATAATCATATATTTTCACACAGTACTCGTTTTTCCAGTAGAGCACATTCCTTTGTAGTTGATTGTCGTTCTTCAGTCGCACAGTTCGTTTCCTGCCACTTACGATATTTGTAAATTCAAATCAAACGTACATAAGCACTACTCCCTCTATCCGCCTCCCCATAATCTGTTTTACTAGTACCAGCACAATGCACTGCATAAGTGGGGGTAATTTTCTGAGTGCTAGTCTCAAGTTAAAAGAATGCCATGGGTATTTTTGATGAGCCACAGATTAGGCAGCTCGTGAACGATCCTAATTTTGTCAAATCAATAACTGAAGTCGAATCCAAAGTTTGGAATTCATTTGTTTTGGTTATGAGTAATTTCCTATGCAAAAAGAAATCTGACGACCAAGTCGATCTTGTTGAGTATATGTTATCGAATTTGCGGCATCTAGGCTGCAACGTGAGCATAATAATGCACATCCTGTACTCACATTAAGATCGATTTCCATTAAATTTGGGCGATTTTATCTTCGGACAGTCGAAGAGCGGTATCAGGGTAGATGGGACTCACATATGATGGCAGATTAATGCTGGAATTTGAAACGGGATTTACCCAAAGTCATTCATTCAAGGAAATCCTCTAACAGATCACTTGATAGTATTAAATAAAAATTTTGTTAATATATATATTAATTCTTTGTATTTTTTGGCAAAATAATAAAACTGTTTATTTCAAAATGTAAAGCTGTTAGCTATCTCTCAGTATTTTGTTCATAGACAAAGCCATAGAGAAAAAAGAAACAGGAATTGTGATGACCAGTGTTATTAAAAAACATCCTGATACCTTTTTTCTTTTTATAAGTGTCCGAAATATATATCAAAAATTAAATAGAACTTGCATACTTTTTGGAGAGGTATTACATGATATTTGTGTTTTAAAGATAAACAACTCCTGCAACTAGCTGTTGCATAGCGCATTCTGTTAGTCCAATGTTTGACCACTATTTCAAGAACTTCCAGCCGGCAATACTTATTGATTGTTGGGGTTTTAGTATCCAGCTTTATTTCGAAATAAATATTAGTTGACGATATCGTTGGCTTTCAATTCGCATCAAATTGTCATTTATCTGGAATTGTTTGCCTAAGTACTAGGGAGATCGATTATTCGACTTTTTTCAGAAACCGGTTTTCGAATAATTCAAAAATTAGCACTTTTTAAAAAACCAGTTTTCAGTTAGTAATAATTCATATAACCGGTTAACCGGTTCTTTTATTTAAACAAAAATTTTTCTTAATTCTTGAAGCGCAGAGCTAGACCTCGTCGTTTTAAAAATAAGCAGAAGCTGATGGAGTGCTTAAAATTAAAGTGGCAATCAATACTAACAATAATTCTAACAAATCTCATAAAAACTATGACAAAACGGTTTGCGGAGGCCATATAAAACAAAGCTTATTACTCAAAGTACTGAAAACTGCTTAAATTTCGAACATCTACTTAATGAGCTAATTTGGTTTTTGTTGTATTACTTGGTAGAGAATGGAATTAAAGGTTTGTTATTATAGTTATTATTTATGTGCCTAAGATAACAAAAATTAAATGTTTTACTTTGAATAAATCTGTTAGTAATATACGAGTCCTTAATTACTTCCACAAGAAAATTTGCTTAGATTTCGAGCAGTACTGTATGTAACTTTATGCAGCATCTAGTTAATAGTGTGTGTGTCAAAAAAAATCCACCTTCCAACAAAAAGTCGTCGGTTTAATCACAGCCCACACCATCTGACAATTTTCAACAGCGATATCAGCTCAGAACATTACTGGTTATGTGTATTTACGCTGTTCAAAACTTCCCTAAACTTCCCGTTCGAAACCGGCGTTTGTGGGTTTATAAATTAAAAATTAATGTTTATTTACAGAAGATGAGAAGAGGTTATTTTTGCTCAAGAGTGCATATCTTTTTAGATCTACCTTGAGAGGTTGTCATAAATACAAAAATAATTAAGTTTACACAAATAGTTAAACGATGAGCATATTTTTCTTATAAAACAAAGTGGGTTAGTTTACAATTGTTCAATGATCCCACCGAAATTCGATAGACTTTGTTTCTTAAACAAGACCCCTACGCCAAATTTTCTTAGTGGCAGACGGACAAATGCCAAGTTGCTGGGAATGGCGGTGTATTGATAAATCAGGGTCATCTTTAGCACGTACACTCAGAGACACGATTGTTCCCTCGCGACGAATATTTCTTTAATAATTTGATGGCCTTATGTCATGTAGTGAAAAATGGTATACGCTTAGGATTGCGATTATGTTTATCGCAAAATTTTCGAAGTAAAACTAAATTACAGTTAGAATTTGACGTATAGTGCTTTACTCTATTCTAAGAAAAACAATTTCTATAATTTTATGTCTATGCACTTTACCAAATTCGACTGTACGTGGAAACCACTGTAGGAATTTTTTTCTGAAATTAAAATTAAAATAAAATAAGTGAAAAAATAAAGAGAAAAGTATTATTAAATCACGTAGCTTTAGAGGTGATGCAGGAGCATATGTTATGATACGAAAAAACAACAATAAAACGAAAACATGTCGTCAACCATTTCTGTATTGGCGGTACATGTAAACATGATTTTTTTTTTTTATTTTAATTTTTTTTCTTCCCCTTTGGCGGAATTATCCTAATCTTAGCGCGCAACTTATACACGGGGACGCAAAAATAAAACAAAATGTGCCACAAACTGCATGGATTCATATCAATAATTAACAGTAGGAATTATGGGAACATGTGAATTAATTTGTAATATCGAATAGGAAAAAAAAGAAGCAAAAAACACCAGAACTCAACAAAATTATTGATGATTCTAAAACTAAAGACATGAAATCTTAAATCTATGAATGAGATAAGAAACATTGTTTAATATGTATTTACCTCAAACTGTGAACCAAAGACTATGGATTTCTTTTTGCTTTCAAGTAAAATTTTAAGAAGGATTTTAGCCACCATGCCTGATAGGAGAACGCGTAGATAAGCAAAAAATAAAATATTCTTTTAAGAAATGTATTTTCATGTACATGTGTAAAGAGATGGGCTTAAAGTGGGCATTTGGCAGGAGAAAATTTTGCAGGCCTATTTTTGTTGGTATTCACAATTATATTTTATTTACCTTAGACACTGAAAGTCTTTTATTTCTCTGTTTATGCGCTATTTCAACAGGTATTCAGTGTAGAAATATTCTTTTAATTTGACTTCTAGTATTAGAGATTTCGCTACTTACATATGTACATCTTATACTGTGTAGAAAAGTAATGAGTATTTTTAAACACACAAGTAGACAAGGTCTTGGATCAGAGAAACTAAAATTGATTCTAGTTTTCAATATATGTAATAACACAATTTTTAATACTTAATGACCATTCTTCCCAATATGATAAGAAGTGAAAATAAAGAAATGAAAAGCAATCTGCGTCGTTTGTATTTTTTGGTTCCTGTTTTACGTATTACCGTCACTCATCTTCCTCTCGTCCCAAAATCCTTGATATCGACTTATGATTTTCGCCAATTTTTGGTGTAGTCATTCTCTTCGCTAATCGCTCGTATCATATGAGTTTTCAGGAAAAAAAATTGAGACGGGAATGAATAAAATATATTGAGAGATATTCTTGCTGTATTTTTGGAACAAACTGTTGGTTATTTGCTTGAAATACGCTTTCTTTCTGATTCTGTAAACAGTGACTTTTGCTTAAGTGTCGATTCATATCCACTTCTGCAACCGTGATGCTAACAATCCAAATCACGAATCAAGTCATTCAGTTGACTTTGCGAATTTAAATCTATGTTAAAATCTTCGATTGATGATGAACTCTTCATCGATTATGAACTTAAAGTTTTCATGGAATTTGCATTCCTACCTGGACAAATTGGAAAAAAGTTATTGCTCGTACGTAGAACTTGCTTGGACACTGATAACACATCAGGATATACTATATACACTATGCTAGTTGCTAGTTTAATCTGACCAGATTCATCAAGCAATAATAACATGATTTTTCTACTCTCTCCATAACATTGGCATTAAAAATTAGTGACCAAAAAATAATAATCGACTAGTGATTGTTTGTTACTGAGAAATCTAAATAATGAAAGTATACACCTCTCATCACATTTTTAAAATTTTTTCCATTTTTTCTTACCATATGACATCCGCTAACATAACAAAAATACTTGGAACCGACTTTGTACTTTTCACTTTGTATTTGAAAGGTTTTTTTTTTTAACAGAAAGAACATTAAAAATTAAATTTCGATGATGTTTCTAACGATTCCAACAGCTGAATTTCGGTATAACAGTGCAATACCGTCGACATGCTTGACATGTTTAAAAAAATCATATAAAAAAACATGAAGTACATAGAAAAGAAGAGGATTGGTTTCATATTTTTCAACCCTTTATAAAATATGTACTTAAAACTAAGTCATTCATTAAAATAATAACTTTTATACAAGTATTTATAAAAAATTGATTAAGTTTGTATGTGCATTTGGTATATTTTATAAAAACAAAAGTCAAATCAAATCTCAAAGTAACACAAGAATAAAACAATACAATAAATTGAAACAAATAAAAACTAATTTACAAACAGAATCTCCAACACTGCCAAGATGATTAGTTCTCAAATTACGATTAATAAAAATAATTTTCTTTGAAATTTTATTCAAATAGCGTTTTCAGACCGTGCTAAATCAAATAAAATCGTGTAAAAAAGAACCAGACATTTCTCTAAACCGTGTTGTTTAAAAAAAAAATCGTGTAATAACGGAATCAAATTTATTTCTAGACCGTGCTATTACAAAACCCTCTAAAAACAGAATTGGGGTATACATAAATTAAATACAGAAATACCAAAAGCTCAAAGGATAGTACATATTATTTTAGGATGAACAATGCCAGTGTAGAGAATTCTGTTTAGCCGGAGCTGAAAATTTCCAATTTAAATATGTCACTATGGCATATCACTAAAGCTTTTTATTTTAATCTTTTTTTATTTTAATCTCAAAGAGAAATGAAAATCGATAACATATAGAACAACCTGCTTCAAAATATAGTGACTTAGAAAGAGTTGTTAAAATCAATTGCAGTAAAAAACAATTGCAGTTATTACAGTTTTTAAGAAACTATTATATAATTCTTTTTACAGTATTACAACAACAAATGAGAAAATAAAATCTTTGGCTTTTGTACAGAAAATGTAGCTGGCTACTCTTCCCCTATGTGCATTAATTTAAATTAAATTTAATTTTAATAGAATAAAATTTAATTCGAAACAGATGCAGACAATACGGAACTTTTTGCGTCAAATTTCAGTCTGATCTTACTTGGGTTCAATGCATGGTTGGCAAAACCCAGGTTTTTTTAATAAAACCCAACCCACCGGGTTTTATTAGGTTTTTTGATGAGTTTTCTTGGGTTTTATAACTGCTTCCGAATTTCATTCAAGTCGACAATGTTTTTTGTCTTTAGTACAATTACATCTTTTTTTGTATATATAGCGTGTTTTTTATAGAGGTATAAAACTTTAAGTTGACATTACTTTTCAAGATGGCAACCGATTTACCAGCTGTCAATTGATTTATTCATCTTGGCAATTCATCTTGAATAGACTCACACCAGGCGTAGATTCGTCGAATGGGCCCAAAACGAGATTACCGTTGTTCCCGATTTTCATAAGCGAATTTTGTTTAGCGATAAAGCGCATTTCTGGTTGAATGGCTACGTCAACAAACAAAACTGCCGCATTTGGAGTGAATATAATCCTCAAGTGTATGTGGAAACACTGTTAAGTCCAGAAAAACTGACTGCTTGGTGCGCTTTATGGGCTGGTGGAATTATTGGTCCGTACTTTTTCAAAAACGATGGTAGCCAGGACGTTACAGTCAATGGTGATCGATATAGAGCCATGATTACTAACTTTTTCATTCCTGAATTGAATAACCATGATGTCCAGGAGATGTGGTTTCAACAAGACGGCGCAACATGTCACACAGCTCGTGTCACAATAGATTAATTGAAAGACGCGTTTGGTGACCGCCTAATTTCACGTTTTAGACCTGTGAATTGGCCTCCAAAATCTTGTGATTTAACACCGCTAGACTACTTGCCGTGTTATTGCCGATATACGGCCACAAATGTTGGAAAAAGTCATCGAAAATTGGACGTCCAGATTGGACTACATCCGCTCCAGCCGTGGCGGTCATATGCCAGAAATCATATTTAAGATATAATGCTACAAGACTTTCGGATAAATAAAATTCATGTCAATCGAATAATCCATCGTTGTTTTATTGCAACTTAAAGTTCTATACCTCTATAAAAAACACCCCTTATAATGCAATTTGCACTTTTAGAGCGATCAGGCATCATTGAGCTACTAGCACTCGGTAATCAGTAATCTCCAAATATTTATCCTTCTGAATATTGTCTGTTTCGACGGATACAATATCTTTTGGCATGTCACCGAAGCACTTCTTTTAAAGAAATATAAAATCATCTTCAAAGTGTATCGATTAAAAAGACGAGAAGTTTTCGGACATTGGCTAAGAGGGGAAGAAAAGGAGTAAGCAGTGATTTGATAAATTTTACTCTGTTAAATTTTTTAATTCATTATCTTTTTGAGCAAAAAAACGGACCGATTTAATTATACTCCCAATACGTAATTGTTGAATTATTTTTGTTGTAAATAAACTACGAAAACCTTTAAATAAAAAACTCTCCAAGTTTCTTTTTTAGATATAATACCCAATCAAACACGGGTGGGTTAATTGGGTTACCCAGTGAGCTGCCAACCCTGGTTCAATGGCAATAAAAGTACACACTCTTTTGTAACAAATTGTTCTGATAGCAATAAGCTCCAATCGCTAAAAGCTCTACATTAAATGTTAAAAAAATAAATTGAATAATAGTCCTATCGTAGCGAACACGTCATGTAACATCAAAGCTATATTGCCAGTCTTTTTTTTGAAAAATATCTACGCTTACTAAAAAACAGATTTTCTCCACACGTTAAAAAGATTTATCATACGAAATTCCTTACGCATTTTAGGCATTAATATTTTAGAAAAAAACGATAGTCGTATCCATAGAATTATTTTAATTTGGTTATAAATTCAAATTAGTTAATGTACTTATATATTCTGGATAAAAATCTTTTTTTTTTAATTCTTATTCAAACATAAATATACACGTCTTTGGATTAGAGCAACTAAAAGCTATTTATTAGTTTTCGAGATATTACGTAAAATAATTTTGTTGTTGTTGTATTTTTTAACAATTACTGTCCATTTTATATAATAAAAAGTGAAAATATAGAAATTAAGAGTAGTCTAGGTTAGTCGTTTGTATTGGTTAGGATCTATTTTACGCTTTGGAGTTAATCATCATGCCATCGTCCCAAAATTCTTGATATCGTCTTTCGATTTTAGCCAAATCTTGGCGTAAGGTTGCTATTTTTAAAAACTCATATTAAAATATAAGTAGTAACGTATCTGAAAATAAAAGTCAGTTATGAAACATACAACATAGAAAAAATTTAATTTTTAGAGAATTTTTATAAATTAAAGAATAATTCACACGCGACAATTGAAAGTATAAAAATCAAGCATATTAAATGAAATGAAATCCCACATTGTCTAATGTTTCTCTAGAAATCATTCCTCATTTATTGTGCATCCTTGTTCAGAAGCTTATGTCATTAGTACTGCTATTTAACTTGTAACATTTTATCAAAGAGAATCGACCCTAATTAAATTTTTTCAGCAGATTTCTTAAAAATATTCTGAAGTGTTTTACCAACCACATTAGCATCGATTTTTACTAAAGCTACGGTCACATTTATCAAATATTTGACGAATAAAATGTAACCAGTCGCTGCGCCATATGTAGTAAAAGGTGTCAAAGCTATAAAGATGTTTTACTCTAAGCTAACGCTACATGGATTGCTCATGAACTGCTCGTTTACGTGAACGTAATTTAAAGAAAGTCCAAATTTAAGAATAGTGTTCTTGAAAGCTTCAAATAAATTTGGAATTTTAAAAGAAGAGTATTCAAAACTTTTATTGGCGCGTGAACCATTTATAGCTCGTGGGCGAACTTGGTTTGCGGACATTAATTACTACAATTACAAATATGAAAAGAGCTTAGAAGTTCGCTGTTCATTAAATACTGCGTGAGACTCTACTGCTGAGACTCTACAGATTAAACTGGCGATAGACAAACTAAACAGTTGTAAATACAAAAAGTGAATTGATTTTTTTTCAACTTAGGTTTTTGATTGAAATTAGGTTTCATTGAAAATTTAATTAAAAATACTTCAAAACAATGGCTTAACATTAGTTGAGAAGTATGCTCAGATGTTTAGACAACGCTTTAAATTTGAAAATTTAACTTAATCAGGGGTTTTACAGAATCCAAGAAAAAAATTTCTATTTACCAGAATTGAAAATTAATTCAGATATGAATTGGTGTCATGAAATCGTCTTGGTTTTGTCTTGTTTCGAAAAGATGTTAAGGTTTTGTTTACAATGTTTTGGTTGGCAACGTTTGTATTTTATTTTTTCTTGGTTATGTTTACATTTTGTTGGTTTTGTTTATTCGGTGGTGTATAAATTTTAGTTTTTTAAACATTTCTAAGTTGCATTTTAATAGCTTAGTGGTAAATAATTTTGGTGCATATTTTTTCAGCAAAATTATGGTAGAGGCTGTGGCAACATTGTTATTAATAGATGATGTGTGTTGTGAAAAATATTTTAATTTTTTATTTAACTTATTTATGTATTTTATTTTAACTTAAATGTATTAATTGTAATTATTTTTACTTTAATTTACATGTATGTGTCTTTTACGCCAATATTAAGCCACCTAAAAGCAAAATTGAAATAAACAATGCAAATCTGACAGCTGCCAGTTGATCGGATTACTTTTGACAAAATAAATCAATAAATAAAAACAGATTCTATGACAACATTTTCCAACATGAAATCGATAATAATTTTTTGTCGATATTAATTCTGATCCTGACTACAAACATATTCTCTAATACGCCTGAATGTTTTGTTGTTGTCGCATTGCATCTAAAAACACCAAAAAAAATTCGGCTTATTATACCATAAAATTTAAGTCATGTTTTCAGATCTTGTTATATTGTTTTTTGTATTGTAATTTTTTATATATTACTTAATACATACATACATACATATATTCAGGAGGTATTGAATTGTTAAATAAACTTTTTTTCTTCTATTAATAAGGCAGAAATTTTTGTTTCTTAGAATATATTTTTAAATTTTTAAATCGTATTTTCAGATTTTCAGTGCCTTTTTTATGCGCATAGCATACTTTTATAAGAGCATATTTCTGGTTTCCCTGGTTATGATTTTAGCCGAAGAAAGTTATAGTAAGACACTGTGCTTATCTCGATCCTTTGCTTACAAAAAGTTAATCATGTGGAATGCTTTCAAGCTTGGCGGGAGACAATACTTATTTCATCAGGATTTTTCTTCCTCATATAAGGCCATTACGACGCACAGTGCGTTCATCCCATAGAGCAAAAATAGAAGGATTTGTCGTAGATAAATGAAAGTTTGTACAGACAACTATAAATAAATGCAAAATTTAAGCAACGGACATGCCCACCTCCCACATATATTTAAATCAAACAAAGCCTATCTCAATATAGTTTTTACATTAAAATTTTTTAATAAAAAAAAGTTCGTTTTTAGCATAGAGGTGTGTAGTAACTAGTAAAAAAATTCCAAATAATAATATCGTAGATTTTGCACAACAAAAAAAAATTAAAAATGTATTGTAATCTGACGAAAATTCGGTTTTGTACTTAATTATCGAAATTATTTTCAATATTTTATTTGCCTTAAGCTATTTAAAATCAGTAAACTTTATTAAAAATACTTTAAATTATACATTTTTAAAGTTTCAAAATTTTTTAATTTAATTTTTTTTTTTTCCTTATTTCATTTATTACATTGTAAAGTTATTAAAACACCGAACCTTAAAAAAGTCCTTAAATAAAGAGTTCTTATTGCTATTATTTGAAGTTCTTATTGCTAAAATTTTTTTTATAGTATTCTTGATTAAAATTTAGTTGAGTTAACAGCCCTCTGGCGACATTATAAAGAAATAACCGAAAAAAAACGTTTAGTATTATACATCGAAACATCGCTTTCAAAAAATACACATATATTTTATCAATATCCGTTATGAGTGATTTTTTGATTTTTGTCTATGGGGCAACACACTGCGGGACGTTGGATTGTGTGTCTATGAATCTCCATGAGCCCTTCGGATCTTAATCCTTTGAATTGTAATGTATAGAGCGTTGTTGTGTGAGAGACCAAAAAACACCCCACATGACACAATCCAGAAATTTGGCTTCGATACAATACTGTTTCCAAAAAATACACAATTTTATTTTTAGTATCAATATGACAATTTAACTGATGCACCCTGTATTATTCTAAAGTTCCATTTGGCTCTAACGTTTGTTGTCAGTATAACTCTTCTTCTTCTTTTTATACTTTCCGTTTTTTGGTATACTATAGAGTATTAAATAGTCGGTTAAAATTGATTAAATCCACTTAATTCTTAAACTTGAGGGATTGGTCAGCAATTTCTCAAATAATTTTTTTTTTAATTTTAGCAATAACTCCTGCTGTACAATATCCGCTTTTATAAATAAACATTTGCGTTATGGTTTTATGCTTGGCTTGTTTTAATTTGCTTGGTTTGAACTTGATTTAAAAAAATTTTTCTTTAGATTAGCTCACTCTTAATACAAGAATTTTTCGGTTGAAAATAATTAAGCCACAGATTTAATAAGAATAAATTTTAAATTAAATTAAAAAAAAAACTTATTAAAGGAAGGAAACAGATTTCATGATTTTGAATTTTTGTTTTTCTTTGTTTTCTGCTGATTGTACATACCATACATACATAAATACAATACATACGTAAGTATGTACATATACATATGTATTTCAAACTAAAAAACACAAAGAAAATAATTAAAATAGTTTGTAACAAAAAATACAAAGTAGGAAAATGTGAGTAAATATTTATTTTTAATAAAATCTAACTCTCTGAACATCATTTCCTGTCATTTTTCATAAAACTAAATTAACAAAAAAACTGCAATAGAACTGTATTATTGTGTAACTTCTGCTATAACTACTCTCCTACTGTCCAAAGTTAGAAAACCGTAATTCTTTGTTAAGACCAACGGTATTAACCCCTACAGCATTTCATGTTATTGGAATAGTAAATTTCTTTTAAGAAAGCTCTAGACAATTCAAAAGAGTAGATATGGGCGGATATCAACTCTTTTCGTTATTATATACCATAGTAGTAAAAAATTACAAGAAACACATTTTTAACAAATACATATACACAATTCATGTAACATTCCAAGTGGAACCAGGGGACTACTCTAAACCAATGAACTACATCCGATTATAGTTTTAGACTCAACGAAATGGACCTGCAGCTTAACGATGGACTTGAATGTGAGATGTATTAGTTAGAGAAGCTTTTCACAGCGTAAATACCCATAACCAGTCGTCAGCAATGTTATGAGATAATACCGCTGTTGAAAATTTTCAGATGGTCTCACCTGGTATTGAACTGGGTACCTCTTAGTTGGTAGGCGGGTGTCTTACCTACAAAACCGCAGCGCCACAACAAACAACATATGATAAAGTGGAACCAGTTATTTTAACACAAAAAGTATTTAAAACTACATTCAGTTAGCGACAAGGGTATTTGTATGCCCTTTATATTAGAAAATCTTTAAATATTAAAAAATATTTGAAAATGTTGAATGATGTTTATATTACCTTGTACTTTAATTAAACCACAAAATAATATTCATTATTTCAACAAGAAGACAACAAGCAAAACTCAGAGAGACAGAAGTATTCGTACACTTTATTATTTTTTATTTTTAATCTTTTAATACAGAATCAGTAGTTAGTTCGATTGGCATAAATTGTTTTTTAAAATTTAGCGGTATTCAATTCTAGGCTTCCTCCAAAAGCAATTGAAGATCATTCTGAAGTTTTTTTGGACCAGTCTTACGTTACAAATGATTTCAACAGTGTTAGACAAATTAATAAATTGTTAAATTAATCACATAAAGTGAGGAGTTGCTGGGTGCCTCATAAGAAATATGTAAAAGAGTGTACACATTTTATATTGGAAAAACACACCATCACAAACAAATTTAGATTTTTTTAACAATTAGTGAAAGTAGACCTTCTAATGCATGTAATAGCTTGTAAACCGATTAAGTGGTTATCGTGTTATAAAATGGCAAACATATGACAACTTCTTTCTATAAATATAGATAAGACTACATATATACATAAGTGGCTTTTACCTGGTGTGCTTTGTGTAATACCGCTGATGCTATCTTTACCATTTTTTGGGTGATGTGGATAGATAATGGAATTTTGACTGTTACTATTTTCCACATACACAAAATTCTGTACTTAGTATAAATGAGAGCTGCCATGCTCACTTCTCCAATCTCGCCCAGTTATTGACTGATGTTGTGTCCTGTCCAAGAAGCTATTTTAACGAAAATTATAAACTTTTACTTTTACCGTTCTCAAGATATACAAAAATTAACAGTTACTATGTATGGGAGATGTCACACCCAATTGTCGAATTCCG
Source organism: Wohlfahrtia magnifica (assembly GCA_023159175.1). Taxonomy (NCBI): domain Eukaryota; kingdom Metazoa; phylum Arthropoda; class Insecta; order Diptera; family Sarcophagidae; genus Wohlfahrtia; species Wohlfahrtia magnifica. The sequence continues at coordinate 1,157,978 of JAKWBJ010000504.1, read as the reverse complement.
CCCATTTTTTAACTAATGATTTGTATTAACTACCAAGTCATAGAAACCAAATTCAGAAACTTTCACTCTAACTATTTGCAAGGTTTACAACAATCAATATTTACCTTGTTAAAGGAGCCCCATGCCAACATATTCAATTCCTCCCGCCTTTTGACTGGTGATTTGTATTGACTTCGAAATCACTTAGACCAAATTCAGAAACTTTTTCCTTAACCGTTCTGCAGATACACAAAGATAAATATTAGTTTGTATGGGAGACAACATGGCCACTTATCCAATTCCGTCTATTTTTACTGATGAATTTTATCAACTAGCAAATTATAGAGACCAAATTCAGGAACTTCCACTCCAACCATTCTCAAAATTTGCATTAACTACCAAGTCGTTTAGACAAAATTAAGAAATTACCATTCTAACTATTATCGAGTTACATAAAAACTAATATTCACCTTGTCTTGGAGGTACCACGCCCGATTTCGCTTACTTTTTAACTGATAATTTGTATTGACTACAAATCTATTAGGGAATTTGGAGACTCTCACTATTACCGTATTGAAGATATACACAAATAAATATTTTAATGGACGTGGAACCGCCTGTTTTTACAAAAAAAAAAAAAAAAAAAAAAAAAAAACAGTGAAAGTACACCCCACCAACGAATACATTGGTTTGTAAATAGGTTGAGTGGTTCTCGAGTTATTAAATGACGAACATTGGACAACTTATATTTATGTATATAGATACATATACATATACTAGGCGACAAAATTTCAATTTTCAACGGATTTCTAAACCGTGAGTATTATTTTATTTTTAACCTAATACTATTCCTTAATTAAGTTATAAACAGTATATTTCTTGTATAAAATAGTGCGTGAAAGTGCACATAAACTTGAAAAATTTGGAAAAATTTGATGAAAAATGTGTTTGCTTTAGAAATACACTTAGATCTTTCAAGGCTACTTATACTACATATATATCATTTGAAAGGTCTGTTTCTCTGTTTAAAATCGGGCAATATATAGCTAAGTTACTAGCTTATAAGTGCATGAGGGACCATAAAACCGGTTTTTTGCACTCGAGATTTTTAAGGCGTTTTTAAAATTTCAAAAACGGATCCTTGTTCCACTCGACGGCACCTATCAGAAAAGTAACATCATTTCCCAGGTATTTCAAATTCACTCATTTTGTAGCACCGTGTAATTTTTTTATTGCAATCAATGTATGTTCAAATTAGAAATGAAGACTACTGCTATAGCTGCCAGATTGGACGATTTATCATCTTTTTCACGATTTTGCGCCACAAAAATATCATAATGAAAATATGACGATTTTTGTCCTTATTCTGACAATTTTTAGAAAATTAAATTTGCGACATTTATTTTTATTTTAGTAGCTTAAAAGCAACTTAAAAATTAATGCAAAAATTTATTACTTATGTGAAAGAAATTGGTTGAAAAATGTGTTTACTTGAGAAATACACCCAAATTCTTCAAGGCTACTAAACTACATATATATCACTTAAAAGGTCTGTTTCTCTTCTTTCTAAATACGGGAGAAAACTTAAAATCGGTTATTCAGTTAAGTTATTAGTTTACAAGACAACGAGTATGAAGGTCCAAATGATTACATTCAGATATATTTTGTCCTCAATGCAATAATGTATATTAGAGTATCCAATTGTTCGACTTTTACTTTTGTTCTAGTAAGAAATTAATTGATTTATATGTTTTATAAATTGCTCCATTAATCGAGTAAGATTCTCAAATTGTTCGAATAACTCGAATAACTCGAACAACTACAAAATTATCCAAAAAATTCAATCTTATGGAAAAAACAAACATGTATATTTTTGTTTTTTGCTTCTTATATTTAAAAACTTAGTCGATGGGTTTTTTCTCTTTTTTCTTTTGAGTCCATCACTCAAGGGATGGTCCCTACTCATGTATTGCATTGTGCTGGTACTAAGAAAATAGGTTACGTAAAGGAGGATAGAATCCAGTATGGACGTTTGAACTAAATTTATTTATGTTGTAAGTGGCAAAGTAAACTGTCGGGGGAACATCGTTCCATTGACGAACGGTGCGCCAAAAAAACGAATTCTCTCCATAATGCGTTGCGCGATTCATTGGACAATCAACTACAAAGTGATATGCTCTACGAGAAAAACTAGTACTACGTGAAAATATGTGATTATTAGAAATTAATGCACTTATTTCGTCATTCCGTTATAGTACGGATAGAACACGACATTGCGACGATGTTTTAACGAGTCGATAGAGTTGAATATTCTAACGTCATCAATAAGTACGTTCGCCTTCTTCTGTGCGCGATAGAGCAGCTCCGAAATACACTTTTTAGCACCGCCCCATACATGAGTTGTATTTCATTTTAGGTTATAGATCTTGTAAATATTAAGAAGATCAGATAGATTGAAGTTATTTTCTAGCATTGTCTTAATGCTTGAATGCTTCCTTTGACACATGAAATATCTGATCGCTCCACCAAACGTCACGGTGAATTCTCATGCACTGAACATCAAGAGAATCTGATGATTAGAAATAGGGCAAGAAGAAAAAACAGAACCTTGCGGTGCGATGTTGGTGATAGCGATAAAATTGCATTACAAAGTTTTTCTGGTCATCTCTTTGTCTTGTCTAAATAAACGAAATCGCGTATTATACTGATACTTTTTGTATTAGATTTTTTACAATTTGCAATAGTTTGTATTGATATGTTGAGTTCTTTTAGAAGATTTTTCTCGCTTAGATCCACATCTTCTTCTTCTTAAAGATCATCGTCTGGTACATTTTGGACAGTTTCAATATTAAACAATCGATTGCTCTATTTGATTTCAAACTCTTTTGTTTTGGTTTTTGAAATATATTTTAAAAAGTTATCGGGAAGCTTGCGGAATTGGTTGACTTTAAAAACTTTAACTAAATATCTAACAAATCAATAACAGCTGATCTGAAAGCCAGCAAAATTATGTTTAAAAATAAAATGTAATGAAAACAAAAAAGTGATTAATTGGTGACAATTTAAATAGATAATTTAAACGTAAAACTAAATACTCGTAATCATAATCATTTGCTATTTAACACCACAAATTTAACATATAAAAATTGCTCTATTAATTGACACACTTTGTTCGAGTTATTTGTTACTCTAATTTGGCTATTTTCATTGTTCGATCAAATAATGACCAAAAAAATCGAGTGGATACTCTAATATATATTACTGAATGTAGGGTACATCATAAAAATAATGACGAATATATTTGAAAATAAAATTACTTGTATTTTTATAGAAAAATCATTAAATCTACAAGAAACATCATGTGGTTACATTTAGTATGTCTGTTATGGATTTTTTGCTTAATGTTCCAAACTTTGAAAGTCAAAAAAGAGCCAATAGTTACGCCTCTTTGATTTTTAACTCAATAATAAAGTGCCTGTTAAACGCCAAGTGTATTCGCCAAACAAAATATAAAATTCTAAAAAAAAACACCCAGACAATCCCATTAAGTATACAAAGAATACACAAATTTTGCTTTGGTTCTTTTCTTCCTTCAACGCAACTCTTCCATACTATTCATAGCAGCGGCTAAATGGTATAACCATAAAAGAAACCCTCTTTTTTGCGTTAAAAAGTTTTTTGTTTTCCAGAAACTGGGTATATAGAACTATTATCAGTTTTGCTCACATTTTTTTTTCTTTTCTTATTTGGTTTTAGTTTTAGTTTTTTTCTTTCATGTTACTACTTTATATATAAAGGAAATTTCGTCACTATGGGCTTATTAATGCTGGTATATTTATTTTTATTAGTTCTCTCTATATGAGTTCAAAATTATGTACGCGCTTGTGTATAAAAATCAAAGAAAAAATCTTTTAAAAAACCTACGCTTCTTTTACTTGTTATAACAAATTCATTAACCCTTAAGTGTAATATTTTGAGGATTTATAGAACAAAGAATATTTTGAAAATACTTGTACAATAACTTCGAAACGAATAGGTTTTAAGGGTTATAATCGTGTTTGTTTCAATACAGATGAGATTTTCTATTTTGGTTTATTTAATAAAAAAAAAAAAATTAAGAAGATAAGAACTTATTGTAGTTGATAGTTTCGGACAAAGATTTATCGGTTCAAAAATCACAATCATAATGTGTAAATGCGTGCAAAAGTTTTCTAAAAGCCACCATTTTGTACAAAAAAAGCATTGTGTTTAAATTAATTTTAGAATCTGGAATTCAAGGTTTCGAATTGCAATCGATCTACCGGTTACAATTTATAAGATCTGAAAGAAATTTGTTTAACAAATTATAATGATCGGAATCGTTAAATGGTAATGGTACCTCTCACATAAACCAAATATGGATTTTTGTATATCTTGAGAACGGCTAAAGCTAAAGCTTATAAATTTAGCCTGAGTGGCTTCGTAGTCAATATAAATCATCAGTAAAAAAGTGATCAGGATTGGACAAGCAAGCATGGTACCTCCCATACAAACTAAATATTGATATTTGTATATTTTGAGAACGGTTAAAGTGTAAGTTTCTGAATTTGGTTTAAAAAAGGGAAAGATTGGATATACCCGTCTTTGCACAAAGCACACATTGGTAGGATGGTAGGCTAAATAGAATGTTGTTAAATTTTAAAAAAGTTTAAAAATTGAAAAATCACTACGTTGTTAAAATTTATGAATTGCTCGCAATCCTGTTTGGTTTCTATAACTGAAAAACAGACAAACAGAAGAGTCTACACAATTAGTTACAAGCTATTGTTATAAAAACTGAACAGTAACAGCAAAACAACAAGAATAAATTTACTGTGAGTGTCAGAATAAAGTATACATCCCCATTTTGGTAATAGCGTGGAAATGTTTGGTGGAAGTTTGATTTTCATACAAAGTGTTATGAAATATATATATTGTTTAAACATGCCTTTGCATGTTTCTTGATTTCTTTAACAAGACAATGACAATCACTTTCGCACGTCTTACAAATGGTAGTATTTTTCCTAATATCCGAATTTAACCCAATCGAGCCGTTTCGGGAACATTTTGAGCATAAAATTCAAAAAAGGCCAATTTGTAATAACAAGAAGAGAAGAGAAGAATTATAACAGAGGAATGACGAAAAATCTTATCTTAATTTACAAAAAAAAAAAAAAAAAAAAACGTAGTGGAATATAATTCTCTGAGACTAGATCCGGTTAAGTACAAGGAATACTAAAATATTATCTCCTTTAAGAATTGTTTTCTTATACTTTTTTTTCGACGCCTTAAATATGGTGCACCATTTATTTTCATTGCATAAAATTTGTTGTAGTAAAAAAGTCTCTCTCTTTAAATTTATTATATTTTAAAAGACTAAAATAAAAACTAAATCGTATAAAATGAGGGTGTATACTTTATATCGCCGCTCACAGTATATGAACAAAAAATATTGGTAAAAATTGTTATTCATATCAAAATATGTATGTTTTTAATGGTTTAGTAGATTTAGTAGATTTTTAAAAATATTTTGGTAGAATTAAAATTTTTTTAGTGGCAGCACTGATGAACATACATCTGGGGTGGCGTGGTGTAGTGGTTGCAGCGCAGTCCAACAACACAAGCGGTCCAGATTCGAGTCCCAGCAGAGGACATGACGAAAAAAAGTGAATTGCGGTTACGAAAATGCTTACGAAATTGACTTCAACTTCCCCCCAGACAAATTCATCTAATGAAGCCCTCCTGACCTTTCAGCATACCTTTGGCAAACATCGGAAGAATACTCAGGAGAAAATGCACCTACTGGGAAAAAATTACAATGCTAAGTAAGAATCACCACCATCACTTAGTAAGGATCTTTACCATTGGACACAATAATATAGAGGCGAGCTACATTACATGCAAAGTGTGCAGTGGTTCGCGAATAAGTTGGGCAACTTCCAACTTTTAGAAGCGTTGACCGTAGAATATATTGTATTTTTGCATTTTTTATTAAATTGGATCCTCACTGTATCGTGCGCTAAGAATTTGTATTAAACTCTTAGACCAGCCAGTGCGGGACGAAATTGTATGGATTCATGGATTAATTTCACGTTAGCCTATCTCATCTTCGTATCAAGTTCGCAGTATCTCTTCTTCTCAATCGGTTGTGGCCAGAATTATCTAGGATTGCATGGACTAGTGGGTTCGAATGCACCTCCAACTTTTTCAAGTACGTCTCAGCTAACCTCGCGGCTTTCTCTCTAGTTGTTGGTACGTCGGGTCTTCGGGAATGTTCGAATTTAATATAAACCATGAAGCATTTTTTATTAGTCGCAAAATTTTATTTGGAACCTTTGTATTCGTTCAATGTTTGAAGCTGAACCAGTGCCCCACAACTGTACTCCGTAGTACCAAACTGATTTCAATATCACATTATAAAGAAGCTATTATATTTATCTGGATTAGCTTAGCATCTATATGGATTTTCCGTATTAGCCGCCGGTAAAGATGTGTTACCAAATATTTAACTTCAGAAATCTGGGGGATAATTTGGTTGTTTATTTAAATAGCCGGACAAGACTCCCTGCCCTTAAATGTTACTTTTATCCTTTATTGCCTTAACCAGGTCTCCAGCTGCTTAGTATAGTCTTACAAGATCTGAGTTTCTTCCTGTATCATCGGCAAATGTCGTAGTATGAGCACTACAGCATGTTGGTATAATGAGGGTCCAGGATACTTCCTTTGATACGCTTTGGTATGTTTATATAATTGCCTCCCTTAACCTTAAACTTTCGATCAATTAGGTATCACTGTAATAGCTTGCAGACATTCGATGGTAAATTTTGTCTCAGTTTATATATCAAGCCTTCATGCCATAATTTGTTGAACAGATGATTTGTGTTTTAGTAAAATAATTCAGTCAAGTAAAAACAAAAACAAAAAAAACGAAGTAATTCACTCTTCATTTTTATATAAAAAATATTATAAACAAATTAAAATTAAGCATTTAGCTTATTCTATTCAATCGTCATTTTTAAAACGTTGAATGTCTTAAAGTATCAAACTCATTAAAGCGTTAGCGCGTGTCATGAACATTCACCTTTACTCAAATTGAGCATATCCGTTTTGTTACTATTCCAGCTCTGTAATCAAGGCATAGTTTGAATTAAAAAAATAAAAAATAAATTAAATTACACAGACTTTGTCATGCTGCCTTTGAATGGTTTTGGTTACAAGTATAAATTTTTATTTTTATTTTTTTGAAGTTTGTGGCAGCGTTAAAGGGTTAATATAATACTTATTCAACTTAACTCAGCAGCAACTTATATTACTATGACGGTTTTATTATACTTTTATTTTTTCTTATATTTAATGATGAAAAGAAAAATTTACTTGTACTTTTTCTTGTTTTTCAAGGTCATTTTATCGCTTAAAATGTCTATTTTAGTGTTTTTTCTTCTACGCCTTAAAAAAAGAAAACATTTTTCAGTTTTAATTTTTCTTTTAAAAAATTTGTTTTAATAACTCAAGCGTTTGAGATACGGCCAATGATGTTGTTTTTAGTTCTTTTTTCCCCCTTTTCTCAATGTTGGTAATAAATCATAAATTATATGTTGCCATGAATTATGACTATTTTGTTCATATTCACATACGTACTCGTACATATTCGTAGATCTACACACATATTTAGTCTGTGATAAAGCTTTGTGTGTACAATATTCACATGTATCATGTTACTTAAGACATGAGGTCATTTTTGTTTGTTGGTTTATTTGTACTAAAAATCGATCGTAAATAGAAAACAAATTATGTCAGGTATTTTGATTTGATATATAATTTATGAATTAAGCGTAAAAATATATTAATGGTTGTGACTTTGAAAGGATGACAAATAGGCACATAGTGCGACCAGCATATTGTGTGAATATGCAACGCCTTTAAAATATCACTCACCATTTATTGCACTAATTTTTCTAATAAAAATGATTCGATGTAATGTTTTCATTCTGTGTTAATTTTTACTAAAATTAAAATGTAAAGATAACAGTTTAAATAGAATATTTATACCATTTTCGAATTCCATCAGAACGCCTGAGTACACGTATATTGTCATATAGGGTTGCTTTACCTACACTTTTAATAAGCACACGTACTCTTTTTTGCAGAATGTACTCTAAAAATATGACAAAACACTCAAAAGTACTTTTATATAATAATATAATTTATTTAAATGAATGTGGGACTAATTTCAAGCTATTTATTCAAATATCCACAATGGTAGATGTCACCTTTGTTTATGGGTTAGTAGATCAGAATTAGTACACTATTAGCGCCGTACATAAGAGGCAATCAATTATTAATAGGAAATCAATAGAATAGTGTATAAATAAGGCCTAATAAAGCAGTTTCTGAAAGCGCTGGATCAAAATTGTGAAGATTTATTATTTTATTTATTTTATATATCTTTCTTTTATTTTTAATATTTCTAAGCTGTTAACAATCATTATTCTCGAAATAAAAAGACTCCAATATTCAACACAATTTTTTTGTTTGTCATTTTTACTAAAATTTTGAAGAAAATAGTTTTTTTGATTATACTCGTAAAGTAGCAAAAATTATAAAATAATAATAAGAATCATCGTGACAACCTTGACGGTGGTAAAACATCGCTGACTGACGATGAATTTTCTTTAGTGTCTTTCATGACTTTTTTAAATAATTATCCAAATTTTCATAGATGACAGGGACGATTTTGACATGCAGCCGTCCGTTTATTGTGCTTTATTTGTTAACGCGAAAGTGTAGCAGACAAAATCCTACATCGCTAAGCTTGTAGTGGACTCATAACAGAGAATTTCGCAAAATTTCAGCATTAAGTCGACTCGTAACAGACAATGTCCCTAGATTTCAGCTTTCTTTTGAATGGCAATACTCACTGACGTTGTCGTACATTGTCGTTTTACATTTATGATAATTTCATACGAATTTCAATTTTATACTGATTTGTGACGATGAGTCATCGATGAATATCGTAGTAACAACCTCGTTCAAATAAGCCACCGGGTAGTTTATTTACTGCTTTATTTCTTATTTCATATCACTATACAGGACGGAAAAAAAATTGTTTTCTAATATGTTATATAGCAATAATAAAACTGTAAATAATTTTTTCCAATGATTTGGCTATAAATTTATTTTCTTGACAACTTTAATTTCCAGTTTTAGCAAAAAAAAGCAGCTTAGTTATATTGACTACCATATGTAACGCAAAGAACTACGACGTTTGACTGAAATCTCTATTTTAACATCTCAGGTATCAGAAACTGCAACTTTATTGGTTAGAACTGTTTGGGTGGCCGTAGTTAAAACTTTAGTCGTGGGAAACTGATGGTTTGATGTGAACATGTAACAAACTTACAATCAAGACTTAAATAATCCTTTACATCTCTAAACATGGCAAAGAACTGAAACTAGTATGTATTTATTTATTAAAACCGTACTGAGATGATATATTCTCTTTTACCCAGCATTGAGTGCCGTGCTAAAAACTTACGAAGACAAGCCAGCAGAATTTACATATAATGGTATTTTATCAGCTATATTTAGTTCTAAATTTTTGCGAAATTTATGGGACTAAAAAAGAATTTGAAAAAATTCTATGAAAGGCATGAAATTTCAAAACGAACTGTTAAAAAGGACTAAAAAAGATTAAACTCTGAAGAACCATGCAATATTTTGACAGAAAAACCCTATTTAAATTTATGTCATATATAATATTGAAGTGAAAATAATCCAAAACAGCTAAATGATGCTTTTTTTAATCCACAAAAAAAACCACTCTCTGGTGTGTTGTGATGGATTCAAGTTTCATTCATACTGCGGTTGAACAACGACAAACATTCCCGCAAAGTTGCTACTCGATTGCGTTTGGGTCAAAGTTCATTCTAAATTAAAACCAATAAGTCATGTAAGATGCCTATTGCTTCAACAATACCATCTCTAATCGGCCAAACCATATCGTGATTTTTTCAATTGATGAGTATAAAGACCTCTACTGGGCGCCCAGAACGCTTGGCAACTTCCATGCTTGTACGATCACAACGAAATTCAGTAAACTACATTTTTACCAATGAAATTGATGGTGAAATGGTCCCATAATATTTATCTAGCTTAGTTTTTTTTTTTTTTTGAATGATATTTTTTTTCTGCAAAAAAATAATGCTTATTAAGCACAAAAAATTCACTCTTTTTCATTTTCTGCTCAAATCTGCCATCAACGGCTGTCAAACACACTCTTAATAACGTAAGTATTGACAGGAGTCAATTGACAGATGCATGTTGGAAAGAGCAGTTAAGATGTGGGAATTACAAAAGTTACGGACTTTATGAGCCGCCCTCGTATTAAATCTCTTAAGAATGTTTTTTCTTATGGTTTTAATGAAATATATAATTAACGCCTGTTCTTAAAAAAAAAATACGTACGTACTCATAACAAGTTAATTTTTCTTCTTTTTTTATATAAATTCTTACTAAAGCATTTTAACTTGCTATTTAGCATAAAAACTAAATTAATCTTTAGCCAAAAAGATGAATTACTAAGAAATTGTTGTTCCATTAAGATGAAAATTCATAGAATTTTTTTTCTTTAACATTTACTATTCACTAGCTATGATAAATTAAAAACAATATATTTATTTTAAGAAAAATGTGGCTTAAATGAGTCTACACTTAATAATTTAATTATGATGCATAATAATTTTAATGAGTATGTATGTATTTTATATATGAGAAATAATTAACTTTAACCCAAGTAATGACACATTGTACTTTTATGTAACATTGTGAAATATTGTTTTGGATTTCTTATAAAATAGTTCCATGACCTTTGTTTATAAAATGTTTTAAACTTTATTTTTCTTATTTATGTAAGCTTTTCAAGTCACTGGATCACTGAACATAAAATTTATTATGTTGACTTTAAGTTATTCATGTTTGAATTTAAAAGCAAATAAAAAAAAAATATTATTTTAATTTTGCTTATTAACTTTTCTCCTTATAGCGACTTGTAAAAATATAGGCTGATGTTTAAAAATTTTAGTTAAAAAAGTATCTTTAAGAACGGTAGATAAATAAATATTAACATTTTTATCTCACAAATTGTAATCTAAATGCTAAGATGAATTTAACAAGGTGTGTGCAGATCTACAACTACAAGATTTTCATTCTGAGATTTGTCGAAAACAGCTGACTTGAATTTAGTAACGGTCAAATGTATTCAAAAGTATTATTTTTTTTAAGTGATAATAAAACGACAAATTTTACATTTTGTGAAACGACATACATTTGTACTATATATAAAGAGATACAGTTAGGGACAAAATTGTTCATAAAAAGTAAGATTAAAGATATATCTAGAAAAAAAATTTGTACAAACTTAGGTCTGGCAACCACTTTTGTTTTATATAGTCTGGCACAATGTTGTTTATTGTATGGCAACATTTTTTTGGAGTACCGTTACTTTTTTACTAAAAACAAATTAAACAACTATATCCACGTTTGTGAACATTTTTGACCCACAGATCTTTTTCCCAATTTTTAAAAAATAAAAAAACAAAATGCTTAATTTTTTTAATAACGTAAGTAAAGGACGCTATTTAAAGTTATTTAAATAAAATACTACTCTTTTAAATAATTTATTTAGCCTTTTATAATGGGAAAAGCTAAGACTCCGCTATTGATATCGCGAAAGCACTAAAAAATATAATATTTAAAAAAAAAAGAATCAGAATAGTTTATACTGCACGGGAAATAAACATGGTCGTCCCAAACGTCGATTGATTGTGTCTGGTGAGGCCACACATACACCTGTTGAGGTCACATAAATACTCAACCAAGAGTATAGTTTAAACATAAGTTCTAAACCAGTTCGAAAATGTTTAAAATTCAGCGGCCTAGCGCCAAGAACAAAACTTAAAAAACCTTACTTAAGTGAACAAAATCGAAAAAAGCAATTGACTTTTGCAAAAAAGTTCGAGCATTTTACGACAGACGACTGGATGAAGGTAACTTGGTCAGATGAGACAAAAATCAATCGTATTGGGTCTGAAGGGCGCCAATGGACATGGGTTGATAAAAGAATTGGAGTCCAGGAGCGAAACATTACAAGCACAATGAAATTTGGAGGTGGATCCTTGATGGCTTGTGGCTGTTTTCGTGGAAACCAGTTGGGTGTACTACGCCGAATATGTAATGAACACACATGTATAGATTTTTAAACTCCTCTTAGAAGGCAATCCCCCATAGAGTTATAGCACTTGGTTAGGTGAAATAGGGAGAGAAAAGACTGACGGATGGGAGCCATTGACTACGCTAGCTAGCAGCCGGGTGGGGAGGTTCTTGTCTGCAGTTCTCTCAGTCCAAGAAATGTGTCATCCATAAATAATTATTATAGACTCCCTAATAAACTAAACTAAACAATAAAATAAAATGGACCGGTAGTTGATTTGTTAATACGACATTGCAGGTGTCATAAATACCCCAATTTACAATCAACTATGCAAGCTAAACGGGATCAACCATAATTAACCTTATCACGACCTATTTTTTTGAGTTCCCAGATGTTACAGGAACTACGCCTCTTTACCCGCCCTACCATGGATCTTCTGGCGACAAATGATAATGAAAATCCCCAAAATCAAAGGAAATCTATCCGATCACATCACTCGAACTAATTTAACCGCACATATTTGTATCACAAATTCTCTAATTTCCATTTATTCATAGTATTTATTCATTAAGACCATATATCCTATTTCCTTCCCCAAGATTAATATATTCCTATTATTTATAAAAAAAATTATTTAAATATGTATATTAATAAAGGACATATTCCAAAAAAAAATAATTATTTAATATCTACTGTCTAAAATACCTACAATAGAGTGACAATCCAAGTCAAACGAACAATATTCACAAAACAACAAAACATAAACATTATACTGGCAGATATAGATTTAAAAAAAAAAAGAATATTTTTTATGATTTTCATTCTTTTACTTTAATGTGAGCTAAGTTTCTCTTATTAGTTCTTATTATCACAATTAATAATCTCTACTTTCAATTTCTCTTTATTTCTGTGTTTTCTTTACTTGAAATTTCTTTGATTATGGATTTCTTTTTTTATAAATTGATCTTGGCTTTCTCTTAAATTTTTGATTCTTGTTTCATTTTTTTTTTCTTTTTTTTTTATATTCTCTTATTTATTTAAATAAGAAGAAGCACGTACACAAATTTCAAGCAATGATAAAAACAAAAAGAAATTAAAAGAAAAGGGTTACAGACATCCCTCGAAAACCGTGTAATTTGAGAAACTATAAAACATTAAAAGCTCAAAAATGGAAATGATATTAATAATAAGAGAAACTACCTCAAATAAATATTGTTCGTTGGACTGAGACCTTAATAACTTTCTCTTAATTAAATAAAATATAATTCAATAGCAAAACTAAATAAGAATGTAAATAAAATTGTGTAGAAAAGTTTGACTCACCAAATTACTTGAACTCTGCTGCTGCGGAGTGATGAGGCGTCGCCATTCTGCTGCAGGGGAGTGCTTGGTAAAAGAAGATTGAAGTAATTTGTATCTGATACTGATAATACTATATAGGGTGTTCTCTTAAATGTAGTTTTCTTATGACTAGAGACTCAATTTAATCTAGAGAGGAAAATATATATATATATTTAATTAAATAAATTCTTAAAGGGAGAAATGCATTATATTGGGGATATGAATATTGTATTTTTTATACTGGCATATTAGTGTTTTGTGGGTATTTAATATTTTATCATTTTTCTTTCGAATTTGGATTTTATTCACAACAACTAAAATCAATTACTAGTATATATACAATATTCACATCCACTTTACCCTGTGGATTTAGTGTACTGTAGGTTCTTAAATACTTTTATTGATAAATTGCCGATTTATTCTTTTTCACGCCGAACTAATGTATCTTCAGTTTCAAGTAGTTTACTTTTCAGAGACTATTAACAAATGTGTTCTATTCAGGTACTTAGGCATTGGCTGATGATGGTGTCTTCAAAATCAATGGGAATTGAAATCACGCAAATTAGAGTTGGTGTTGTTGCTGAATGGTGGTGATTATGAGTTTAAACTTTACTGCAGTCGGTAAATTGGTTTCTATCGGGTTACTTATAAATAAATGTTGATCACTGGGTGGCACTCTGATGGCTGTTGAACTGATTGCATCAAATTTAAGACTTCGAATACGTTTTAGTTATTTATTGAATTCACTCGGCTCTGCTTATTTTATATCGGGTTTATAGATCTGTTTTTTTTTTTTTTTTTTTTTTTTTTAATTTTAATTTTAATGTTTTGATATTTTAGGGCTGTCATCAATTAAATAGCAATTTTGTTCAATTTTTAGCAATGCATAGATTATTTTGATTCTCTTCTTCTTTTCTTCTTCTTTTTTTTTTTTTTGTTTTGTTATCAAAGCGTGGCTTCTGATATCAATCGTATCTTTGATACCAAGAGAAAAAAAAAACGAACAGTAGTGGCTCACTAAATGAGTCCACTACTTTAAAATCGCAAATTTAAAGATATTTCTTTTTTTCCACAGATTCTCTGGCCACAAAAATTATCTTTCCTCCTTTTCAAATAAAACCGGCACAATAGGTCAAATTAAATTTCGTCCTCTTCTATGGGGTATTGGTGGCTAATAATTAAAAGTAACCTCTAATGTGACAATAATTTGCCTATGTAGCTTTAGGCTTTCTATAAAAATTTAATTTCGTTGTTGAAATAATAGTAACTAATAATAATAATTAATAGACATTTACCTTTAAAATATGCACCAAAATATTTAATTTTTATAATATTCACTATAGTTTGCCACTAAAAAAAAAACTAACTTTAATTTTTTCTTAATTAGGTGTATCTTATTGCACAGTTTACTTAAAAAGAACATCTACCTGTACCGCTAAGCCTTTTATATACCCAAAACTACTGTTAGGGGCCGTTATCTATTTGACAGATTGAAATTAAGCAAGTTTACTGGGTTTACACTTGGATACTTTAACATGCGTTGGCATGCGAAAAGATACGTCAATTTACAGTCGAGGTAAACGAATAACAAACACTTACTTCGTATACTTTTCAAAGACTGTATTACCAATAAAAACAATAATGAATTACAAAACTCAAAAGTTGAGACATTTGCATATTGAAACGAAAACCACACGTTACAAACCACATAATACTGGTATTTTATACTACAGTATTAGGGGGAAATATATTTATGGACGTATGTCCTTCGATTGATATGTTCCTACGATCCTGCCGTTGATATCCTGTAATACATAATAATTGTTACCAACCTTTTCCTTTATAATTGACTTAATAAATAAAGGTGCCAGTTTAGTGTTGTATTTTCTTTCAAAACTACTCTGTGAGAAATTACGACGAAAAACTTCCTGTCCGACTTTATAAGAAATAGGACGAGCACGTAAATTATATTGATTTCTGTTGGTTTCATAAGCTCTTGTAATATGTTTTTTCAAATCCTGTCTCATAAGGTAAAGACTATCTTCTCGGTTAAGGCTTACATACGGTTCAGCAACTACTTTTAGATTTCGCAACAAAGTGTACATACTTCCGTGAGTTACCATTTCAAAACCGAACACAGCTTGATAGGGGGAGCGCTGAATAGATTGGTGAAATGAATTTCTCAAAGAACAACTAATGGCACTCAGGTTTTGATCCCATAGCGTCTGATCTTTATCTAAATATGACCTAATAGCAGCTAAAATTGATCGGTTTACACGTTCAGAAGAATTTGACTGTGGTGAATATACCGCAGTATAAGTATGAGTTATGCCGAGAGATGTAAGAAAAGCGTTAAATTCATTCGATCGAAATTGTGAACCATTATCACTCACTAAAACTTCAGGAACACCAAAAATGTGAAAGATGTGTTTCAACATATAGTCTTGAATTATCTTCGAAGTGAACTTTTTCATAGGAAAAAGCCAATGAAACTTAGTCATATGATCTAGAACGATTAACAAACCTATGTTACCCTGTTTACTACGACGATAGGGACCTAATATATCCACATATAAACGTTGAAATGGCCTATCAGTCTTCACTGGACTACCCATTTCTGGCCTAGTCACGAAGTTCGGAGCTTTAGATGTCTTACACGTTTCACACAACCCAATATATTCTCGAACATCTCGTACTAATCCTGGCCAAAAGAAATGACGACGGATAAGTTCGGTGGTCTTTACGATTCCTCCGTGCGAAGCATTAGGGTTGTCATGGGCTGCTTGAATAACCGATTTTCTTAAATTAAAAGGCACCCATAGCTTCCAACAGTTTTCCTCCTGATAAGAATCTCCGCTGTAGTGGTTTGTTCTAATATACACGTACTTATCAACAACTTTCATGTCAGGATATTTCGAACTGAATTCGGTAATTTTCTCCTTCAAACTGACGTAATCTGGATCACTAAAATGTACTGAATTAAGGTCTATTGGCGGCTCGCATATCGACATACTTCCTATTTCATCGTAAGGTATCCTTGACAAAGCGTCGGGCACTACGTTATCCTTTCCTTTTCTGTGGCTTATAGTAAATTTGTAACCTTGTAGTTTAAACACCCACCTTGCCAGTCTTCCGGACAGATCGGGTTGTTTCATCAACCATACTAGCGAGGAATGGTCCGTGATAACTTCGAACTCTTGGAGTTCTAGGTAACACCTAAACTTTCTTATAGCTTCCAGCGCAGCCAAACACTCACGCTCCGTTACGCTATAATTGCGTTGAGCCGTGGTTAACTTTTTTGACATAAATGCTATAGGTTTTTCGTTTCCTTCATCATCAAACTGTATTAGCACAGCGCCGATACCAAAGTCGCTGGCATCACAATGTAAATAAAACTTTTTATTAAAATCAGGGTTTGTAAGAATAGGAGCGGATGTTAGAAGACTCTTTATTTGTTCGAACGATTTTTGAGCCTCAGGTGTCCAAACAAATTTACGTTTAGTAGACAATACTTCAGTAATAGGAAACACTATAGACGAGAAATTTGAAATGAATCTGCGGTACCAACCAGCTAATCCGAGAAAACCACGTACTTGTTTTAAGTTTTTCGGTTGGGGCCAATTCTGAATGGAAAGTACCTTATCAGGGTCGGTTTTAATTCCTCCATTACCTATAATATATCCTAAGTAATTAACCTCAGTTACACAAAATTTAGACTTGGACACATTAAGAGTCAAATTAGCTTGCCTAAATTGAGCGGCAATTCTCACTAATAGAGACAAATGAGATTCAAAATTTTCAGACACTATTATTAAATCATCTAGATAGCCGAATACGCAGTGACGTAGATCCGGTGGTATTAACTGATCCATTAATCTACACATAGTAGATGGAGCGTTGCAGAGGCCAAAAGGCATGACGACAAATTGATATAACGGACGACCAGGGACGGTGAAAGCAGTAAAATGCTTAGACTCTTCAGTTAACGCAATTTGCCAATACGCATCCTTTAGATCTAATTTAGACATAATGTTAGCTTTAGGCAATCTAGAAAAGATTCCTTCTATACTAGGCAAAGGGTAAGCGTCCTTCTTGGTTACTTGATTAACTTTTCTTGCGTCAAGGCATAAACGAATTTTATTCGGTTTCACTACCAATCGCATAGGTGAAGACCATGGAGACTTTGAAGGTTCTATAACACCTAACTCGAGCATTCTATCAATTTCTTTGAACATTAATTTTTCAACTGCTGGTGAAACGGGGTAAAATCGTTGTTTCACAGGAACAGCATCTCCTACATCTATCGAATGTTCGATAAGAGTTGTTCTTCCTAAACCCTGTTTTTCAAAATTGGGAAATAATTCAATTATGGTGTTCAATTGCCGTCGTTGTGATGCATTTAATGGGTATTCCGTGCTAGAACTAGGATCTTTAGAGCTCTTGTGAATTTCGTTCAACATATCAGACTCTATACTAAAGGTGGACAAATCAGATAAGATTTGAGAAGGATTTTCACCATTCGACGACACAATGACATTTCCAAAAATATCTGGAGCAAGATTAAAAGCTTTCCAAAAATCGAGACCTAAAATTAAGTTTTGACTGATACTAGGCACTATTAATATTTTCAATTTTCTAACCTGATTCTTAAAGTAAACATCAACATTTAAATAACCTATAACCTTTTGCATATTACCATCAGCCGTTTTTACATACGAATTTAGAAAAACGAATTCTTTAAAACTGCGAAAATCATAACGTGCTAGATCAGACCCTATACAGGATACGTTAGCACCTGTATCCAACAAGCCTAACTCTGTAAATGAAAGAAATTTAACAGAGGCATAGTAACGTCTATCTTTAGGATTACTTATTATCGATGACAAAATAAACTTAGATGTAAATTTTCGATTTTTGAAATATTTTCGCAAACGTACTGTAGATCTTTTAGGTTTTCTATGTGTAACTTCCGCTGGTGACGAATCATTGAATATCTCTTTTCTTCTCTTTATGTAGTTGTCCAATCTTTTATGGTAGGGTACAATCGGATATAATTTTGGAACATGATCACTTTTGTTAAAAGATTTAGTAGTTTTATTAGCATTACTATCTGCGTTGGTTTCTGTTAATTCCAAGTTTGATTTGACATTCGACAAATCTAAGTTTTTAGTTGATACATCGGGGCTTGTATTTGAAATAGTTGGTTGAAAAGAAGACAAGTTTGGTTTTGAAGATGACGAATCTGGCTTAAACGGTGATAAAGAAGACAAATCTGGTTTTAGATGAAGCGAAACTACGGACGATTTCGGGCTTTGCCCTGAGCTTGAAAGTTTTTTGAATTTAATTTTTTTGAAGCACATTTAGAGCATTGTGGTTTATATGTATTTTTCTCACCACATCCATAACAAAACACTTTTCTCTCTTCCAAACAATCTTCCCATATGTGACCTAATTGATCACAATTCCAACACCTTAAGTTCTGTATTGCGTT
Source organism: Wohlfahrtia magnifica (assembly GCA_023159175.1). Taxonomy (NCBI): domain Eukaryota; kingdom Metazoa; phylum Arthropoda; class Insecta; order Diptera; family Sarcophagidae; genus Wohlfahrtia; species Wohlfahrtia magnifica. Next base: position 1,138,941 of record JAKWBJ010000504.1, on the reverse strand, counting down.
GACTGAACTATCCGGGAGTATATCCAATTTTTTTGGAGATGTTTCATCCGGGTATTCCACTTCAGCTACTTGTCGACGAATTCCTGCATAATTTGGAGTCTTAAAAGAAGTATGTCTTTTAAAATAATCATCTCCTAGTAAGTGTTCTCTCATCTGCACCAATTTACGCAAATGTGCTATCGAATAAATCGGTATATAGAGTAACTCATGCCGGATTTCTGGTCGAAGATTGCGAGAAAGTATCTCAATTAATTCGGCCTCAGGAATAGGTTTATCCAATCTATCTAAAATTGCAGACACTGATTCATAAAACATCTCAAAGTTCTCATTAGGTTTCATCTTTCTGTTTCTTAGTTCTTCATAAATGTCAAAATTAGACCGAAAATCTTTATACTGATATTTCAAAGCCGCACAAAACTCATTCCAACAAATAGTTTCGACCTGTTTGTGATATCTCCAATACCACTCTTTGGCTCGACCACTCAATAAAATATGTAAATTTTTGCAAATAAGTGAAAAATCATTATTAAAATGTTCACGAGTTAATACTCCCACTCTATACAGAAACTCATCGACACTGATTCCCTGAGTTGATCCATCAAACTTAACCTGCCAATTCTGAATTATCGATGTTATCTTATCAGACTTCAATGTGAAATTTTCATCATATGAACTGCTAAAATTTCCATGTGAACTAGGTGATATATTATTGTTCGATAGGGGAACTTGTGGACGGTGATTCTGTCTGTTATCCTGTCGTGGTATGGATTGCATTTGAGGAGCTGGTTGCGACTGCTGGATACAATTATTCGCGTTCTGATTAACATTAGACGATAAGTTGAAATTGCATAGAATTCGGGTAACAGTAGTCTCAATCATTTGATTTATTCGTGAATAATCAACAGTTGGTGGTATAGAAGAGCTCCTAAAAGGAATATTTGGTGGATTACACTGTGTTGAATCATCATGGGATGGCACCTGAACTGGAGTTGACGGAATCTCAAGTTCAGTTTCAGGATTCGTACCAATATCAATTAAGGGATTCTGCGAGGATTCCGAAAATAAATTACGAGCGTTACTTCTCGTATTATGTTGCTTAGCCATTGCACCGCGAGCTTTATTACGAGCCGACTTTTGCTTTTCAATAGGCACTTGTTTATTTTGAATGAACATCTTTTTTAGTTCTGATAACGCGCAAGGTCTTTTACAATCGGGACATTCGGACGAGTTAGACAAAAACGATTCAATGCAATGAACATGAAAAACATGATTACATTCCGAAATAATCATACATTCCTGACCTTCTGATAACAGTTCACTACAAATCCTACATGATTGACTAATCCTATTACTCTGAGAAGAGGTTGCTTGAGAATTGGGTGGAGAACGTTCCATCGTATCAATAAATATAAAATAACTAAAAAAAACTAAATTATACGAAAAAAAAAACAAATACTAATCTTAAATTCGAGTTGTATTCTCAATAATAAAAAAAATAGAAAAAAAAATCAACCAAAATTATGTGCAACAAATGCTACTCTTAATTATGAGTGTTATACTCTATAACCAAGACGATATTTTTATCAATTATAGGTAATAATCAAAAACAATAATAAAAATTGATTTTCAATATAAAAAACAAGATATTTTATACTAAAATTCATTTAAACGGATGTGATACGGATAGATATATAAAAAAAATATAAACAAAATAGTTTAGTGATAAAGGTCAGTTGATCAGGATAAACAAATTGGTCTATGGAGTTCAAGATTTTAAGTTATCACTCAGCTTCTGTTCAAATTTTCAAAAAAGATATAAACTTCCGATCTCTACTGGACAATAAACCGCAAACAGCAGTTCTATTGTAATTCCAAGCCAGAGTCGTGTTTGAATTATAATAACATAATAATCGTCCTAAAACTGAATCATTAACTATTATTACTTTAACTAATGCAAAAAGTGATTAAATACATTTCTTCATTTGCTAATGAAAAAACATTAGACTTATCTTTGGTCGCACAAATCGATCTGAAACTCAAATTGTCGAAAATCCTAAAGATGGTCTAATGTTATTCAAGAACAAAATCTAACAAGGTATATAATCTTTTGTATCTATTGATTTTGAAAGCTACTGTTTGAACAACATGAAAGATTTTATGTAGAGCAAAAAAAAAAATCTTCAGGCTAACTACAAAAAGGTTAATAAAATTTCCTAACGTATCCGTTGGATGACATTTTATATAAGGAGTTGTCATATTCTCCTGTTAGATTGCATTGTTTACGATGCGAGTGACAATATAGGCAATAAATTATTAGTATATTCCTTCAGATTCTGTTGCCCCACGTTGGGCGCCAATTTAATGTAATGAACACACATGTATAGATTTTTAAACTCCTCTTAGAAGGCAATCCCCCATAGAGTTATAGCACTTGGTTAGGTGAAATAGGGAGAGAAAAGACTGACGGATGGGAGCCATTGACTACGCTAGCTAGCAGCCGGGTGGGGAGGTTCTTGTCTGCAGTTCTCTCAGTCCAAGAAATGTGTCATCCATAAATAATTATTATAGACTCCCTAATAAACTAAACTAAACAATAAAATAAAATGGACCGGTAGTTGATTTGTTAATACGACATTGCAGGTGTCATAAATACCCCAATTTACAATCAACTATGCAAGCTAAACGGGATCAACCATAATTAACCTTATCACGACCTATTTTTTTGAGTTCCCAGATGTTACAGGAACTACGCCTCTTTACCCGCCCTACCATGGATCTTCTGGCGACAAATGATAATGAAAATCCCCAAAATCAAAGGAAATCTATCCGATCACATCACTCGAACTAATTTAACCACACATATTTGTATCACAAATTCTCTAATTTCCATTTATTCATAGTATTTATTCATTAAGACCATATATCCTATTTCCTTCCCCAAGATTAATATATTCCTATTATTTATAAAAAAAATTATTTAAATATGTATATTAATAAAGGACATATTCCAAAAAAAAATAATTATTTAATATCTACTGTCTAAAATACCTACAATAGAGTGACAATCCAAGTCAAACGAACAATATTCACAAAACAACAAAACATAAACATTATACTGGCAGATATAGATTTAAAAAAAAAAAGAATATTTTTTATGATTTTCATTCTTTTACTTTAATGTGAGCTAAGTTTCTCTTATTAGTTCTTATTATCACAATTAATAATCTCTACTTTCAATTTCTCTTTATTTCTGTGTTTTCTTTACTTGAAATTTCTTTGATTATGGATTTCTTTTTTTATAAATTGATCTTGGCTTTCTCTTAAATTTTTGATTCTTGTTTCATTTTTTTTTTTCTTTTTTTTTTATATTCTCTTATTTATTTAAATAAGAAGAAGCACGTACACAAATTTCAAGCAATGATAAAAACAAAAAGAAATTAAAAGAAAAGGGTTACAGACATCCCTCGAAAACCGTGTAATTTGAGAAACTATAAAACATTAAAAGCTCAAAAATGGAAATGATATTAATAATAAGAGAAACTACCTCAAATAAATATTGTTCGTTGGACTGAGACCTTAATAACTTTCTCTTAATTAAATAAAATATAATTCAATAGCAAAACTAAATAAGAATGTAAATAAAATTGTGTAGAAAAGTTTGACTCACCAAATTACTTGAACTCTGCTGCTGCGGAGTGATGAGGCGTCGCCATTCTGCTGCAGGGGAGTGCTTGGTAAAAGAAGATTGAAGTAATTTGTATCTGATACTGATAATACTATATAGGGTGTTCTCTTAAATGTAGTTTTCTTATGACTAGAGACTCAATTTAATCTAGAGAGGAAAATATATATATATATTTAATTAAATAAATTCTTAAAGGGAGAAATGCATTATATTGGGGATATGAATATTGTATTTTTTATACTGGCATATTAGTGTTTTGTGGGTATTTAATATTTTATCATTTTTCTTTCGAATTTGGATTTTATTCACAACAACTAAAATCAATTACTAGTATATATACAATATTCACATCCACTTTACCCTGTGGATTTAGTGTACTGTAGGTTCTTAAATACTTTTATTGATAAATTGCCGATTTATTCTTTTTCACGCCGAACTAATGTATCTTCAGTTTCAAGTAGTTTACTTTTCAGAGACTATTAACAAATGTGTTCTATTCAGGTACTTAGGCATTGGCTGATGATGGTGTCTTCAAAATCAATGGGAATTGAAATCACGCAAATTAGAGTTGGTGTTGTTGCTGAATGGTGGTGATTATGAGTTTAAACTTTACTGCAGTCGGTAAATTGGTTTCTATCGGGTTACTTATAAATAAATGTTGATCACTGGGTGGCACTCTGATGGCTGTTGAACTGATTGCATCAAATTTAAGACTTCGAATACGTTTTAGTTATTTATTGAATTCACTCGGCTCTGCTTATTTTATATCGGGTTTATAGATCTGTTTTTTTTTTTTTTTTTTTTTTTTTTAATTTTAATTTTAATGTTTTGATATTTTAGGGCTGTCATCAATTAAATAGCAATTTTGTTAAATTTTTAGCAATGCATAGATTATTTTGATTCTCTTCTTCTTTTCTTCTTCTTTTTTTTTTTGTTTTGTTATCAAAGCGTGGCTTCTGATATCAATCGTATCTTTGATACCAAGAGAAAAAAAAAAACGAACAGTAGTGGCTCACTAAATGAGTCCACTACTTTAAAATCGCAAATTTAAAGATATTTCTTTTTTTCCACAGATTCTCTGGCCACAAAAATTATCTTTCCTCCTTTTCAAATAAAACCGGCACAATAGGTCAAATTAAATTTCGTCCTCTTCTATGGGGTATTGGTGGCTAATAATTAAAAGTAACCTCTAATGTGACAATAATTTGCCTATGTAGCTTTAGGCTTTCTATAAAAATTTAATTTCGTTGTTGAAATAATAGTAACTAATAATAATAATTAATAGACATTTACCTTTAAAATATGCACCAAAATATTTAATTTTTATAATATTCACTATAGTTTGCCACTAAAAAAAAAAACTAACTTTAATTTTTTCTTAATTAGGTGTATCTTATTGCACAGTTTACTTAAAAAGAACATCTACCTGTACCGCTAAGCCTTTTATATACCCAAAACTACTGTTAGGGGCCGTTATCTATTTGACAGATTGAAATTAAGCAAGTTTACTGGGTTTACACTTGGATACTTTAACATGCGTTGGCATGCGAAAAGATACGTCAATTTACAGTCGAGGTAAACGAATAACAAACACTTACTTCGTATACTTTTCAAAGACTGTATTACCAATAAAAACAATAATGAATTACAAAACTCAAAAGTTGAGACATTTGCATATTGAAACGAAAACCACACGTTACAAATAACTGGCAGAATGTGTGTCAAAGATTATATTACAATCCTTGAAGACTCATATATGCCAAGTTTGGATATATTTGGTTTAGAGCCGGGTCAGGATGACATCTTCAAGCATACTGCCGATATTACTAAAGAGTGGTTTGAAGAAAATGGGATTAAACTTTTAGATTGGCCACCCCAGTCTCCGAATTTAAATCCGATTGAACACCTTTGGTCAATATTGAAAAGAAAAATATTGACTAAAAAAGACCCAGCGAAAACCATCAATGAGCTTTGGGAGCGTTCTATCGAAGCGTGGGTAAATATTAACCCACAGGTGCTAATAAATCTTGTAAATAGTATGCCAAAATGAATAAAAGCTGTTAAAACTGCCAGAGTGGGGCACACGAAATATTAATACCCAAAGACGTAAGGATTTTCGTCAAGGGTCATAATTGTTCACAGCTAACATGTGAAACCTTTTTAAATTTAAGAAGTGAATTTAATATTTTTTGTAAGTTTTATCTTTTTTTATTAAAGCATAATGTAAAGATTAAAATCAATTTAAAAAATTTCAATAAAAACAATGAATAAGAAAAAGCAAGTTATTTATATTTGATATTGGTTGTTTTGTGAACAATTTTGTCCCTAACTGTATGTATAACTTTTATTTCTAAATTTATTGAAAAATTTCCTTAATAATACGAGTATGTTATTGTAGGTTCGTAATTATAAACTGAATGAAATTGTGAAAAAAATATTTTCAAGGGTATGTTGTTATTTCTAATAAAAGATCTCTAACAAAATGCCATTGCATATTGACAAGTATTGAAATTTTGAAAAAAAGTCATAAGTAAATTGGGGAATAAAATTCTGTTAAAAAAAAACTCGCAGAGCAGGTATTGATGTATTGTAAGACATTTTCTTAAAAAATGGCTGCATTAAAATATTTTAAGAAATAGCTGAAATAAAATTTAGCTTAGAACAACACCCCTATGGTGTTTAAAGTAGTGATACCAATCGAGAACTTTCGATCCCGAAATATGCCTGATTCTAAGATTCGGAAATTCGAGAATTTAAATTATTAAGTCCCGGTATTTTTGGTATTTTAAAAACCTGTTTTATTTTGTATAGAAATTAATATTTTTGGCTTTCCTTGTAACTAAAAAATACCTGATGTGCAAATAAAAATAGTAACTTTGTTACTGATAAATCCCGAACCCCGAGATTTACAGAAACCGTTTCCTATTGGCTTCCCTAGTTTATACATATTCTAGTTATACATATATTTATATAATTTACTATTATACATATTTGGTCTTATTATTTTTTAACTTCACTTCTTATTTCTCTTTTATTTTTACGGGAAAATAACGCAAAATGTCTACCTTTTACATATTAACTCCGTACACAAATGGCGTCGTAACAACTTTTGACAAATCTCTGAACGATCAATTTAGGAACACTGCATATCTTGCGTACACCTCGTTAAATTCATCTTGCTAAGTACAAATGTGTATACATAGCTGTCATATTTTACGTTCGTCATCATTTTGGCGATTTTATTCCCAAAAATAGCATATTGAAGAATCGTGACCTTATTTTGACGATTTTTAGAGGTTTCAAAGCGAAATCCCCGAAATACGAAATTTATGTTGTGAAATCCAAAGACTGCTAAAAAGGGCGATGAATAATTATTAAAAATAATGATAATGCTAAGAACCAAAAGTTTTATTTGAAAGCTTATAAACTTTTGCTCGCAAATCTATATACAGCTTGTAAAATAAATGTTTTCAAAGTAGAAAAACAGTTAAAAAAAATTGTTAACATGTATTTTTTGTAGGCATCCCGTTACTGAACCTCTTAAGAAATTCGAGACGTCACAACTTAAAATAGAGCCATACATTGCAACGGTAACTTTTTTGTAAAAATAAAACACTAATTCTTAAGGGGAAAGTAAAAAACATTTTATTCAAAGTATTGACCATTGCTGGCTTCACATTTTTTCCATCTTTCAGGCATTCTGTGGACTCCACGCCACTAAAACTATTCGTCTTTTGAAGCAAACCAATTAATCACTCGATTTTCGACTTCCTCGTAGAAATCTCAGTGCTGCTGAGCATTGATGAAAACAAATATTAGTCGGAAGGGGCCAAGACTGTTATACAAAATGGGTGGGGTAGCAGATCTCATTATCATGTTGCAAAGTTACCTTACGTGTTTTGTGGCCCATTCTGCTCGTTTTAGAATCCCGTGGTACACCACATCTTTCTGGTCCCACCAGATACAGCATTATCTTCCTGCCGAAGTTGATGGTTGTTCCGGATAAACTTATGATTCTTTTATATTTAGAGCATGATCGCCACATGCCTCGACAAGCATTCAGTGCTACTCTGCAGCACTTTTCTTCAAATGAAAATAAAAAATTAATGCTTTCCGCAAATCATCATTTTCTGGTACAAAATTCGTCATCTTTAACACGATTAAAAAATATAATGTTGTTTGTTTACTGATTTGATGTATACTAGGGAGATCGATTATTCGCTTTTTTTCAAAAAACGGCTTTCAAATAATTCGAAAAGTAGCGATTTTTTAAAAACCGGTTTTTGGTTAATAATTATTCAAATAACCGGTTAAATTTTCTTTTATTTAAATAAAATTGTTCTTAATTCTTGAGGCGCAGAGGTGGACCGCGTCATTTTAAAAATAAGCAGAAGCTGACGGACAGCTTAAAATTAAAGTGGCAATCAATACTAACAATAATTCGAACAAATCTCATAAAAACTATGCCGAAACGGTGTGCGGAAGCCATAAAAAACAAAGATTTTTATACAAAGTACTAAAAGTTGCTCAAGTGTCGAACAGCTACTCAAGGAGTTTCGTTTTCGTTGTTGTATTACTTGGTAGATAATGGAATTAAAGGTTTTATATATATATGTATATATAAATTGATTGTGATTTGTTCGGATGCTTAAAACTTGAAAGCGACTAAACCAAATTGGATGCTTCCTTCTGCGATTTTGTTGGTAATTGCTCCGCGAAGGCTTAGGAAGAAATAAAAGTCGAAAATTTTCAACAAACGGCCCTTTCTTCATTCCTCTATCTTTGCTCCTCTTCAAGGTATTTGAATAAGAATTGGCACGTCGATTCAGTGCAGATATTATAAGTTGTGCAGCAAATATAAACGAGATTGGATTAGTGGGAATGGTACCTCCACTACAAAATAAATATTGATTTTTGTATATCTTGAAAGCGATAGAAGTGGAAGTCTCTGAATTTGGTAAAAATGACTTCATAGTTAATACAAATCATCAGCTAATAAGTGGGTGAATAATAATCGGATACGCGGTGATCGTACGTAACTCCCATATAAATAAATATAGATTTATTTATATCTCGAGAGGAAGTTTCTGAATTTCGTGTAAACGACTTGGCAGTTAATACAAATCATCAGCTTAAAAGTGGGCGAAATTGGATAAATTGGAGTGGCATCTTTCATACATAATAAGAAATCGTTGTTTTTATTGTCTTTAAATCAATATATAATCACTCTGAGAAAGTATATAAACAATTGTTGTTCCTAAATGGCTGTCGACTATATAAAGATTCTCGGGCAAAGCCGATTGGTAAAGCTAGTTATATATAGTTATAATTTAGGTGCCTAAGATAACAAGAATTAAATGTTTTACTTAGAATAAATCTATTATTAATATACGAGTCCTAAATTGCCTCAATAAGAAAAGTTAAGTAGGTTTCGAACAGCACTGTATACAAATGCATGTACCACGTTTTTAATAGTGTGTTTGTCACTGTGGTATGTTAGGTAAGACACCCACCTTCCAACCAAGAAATCTCCGGTTCAATCCCACACACCATCTAACAATTTTCATTAGCGATATCACTTCACAACATTACTAGCGACTGGTTATGTGTATTTACGCTGTGAAAAACTTCACTAACTAATACCAAATATCTGCCGTTCCGAGCCAACGTTTGTGGGTCGCTTTCAATGAGTCTAGTTGATCATCCTCCACACACTATATAAAAATCAGTATTTATTTACAGAAGATAGGAAAAAGTTATTGTTGCTCAAGTGTTCATATTTCCTTCGATCTGCCTTGGTTTTCACGTTCTTTGTGAGACGTTCAAGGTTGTCATATATACAAAAGTAATAACTAAATTTATACGAATAGTTAAACGATGAGCATATTTGCAATAAAAAAATATACAAACGTATAAAAGTTATGCTTATTTAAATTAACCGTGTTAAAAAAATCGTGTTAAATCGACCGGTTTATTCGGTATTTTGGAAAAACCGTATTCGACAAAGCCAAAAAACCGATTAAAACCGTTCGAATAATAACCGTCTAATCTCGCTAATGTATACCAAATATGTTTGACAGATGTCATTGCCAACAATAATAAAAAATGAAATAAGGCTCATAATACAAACAATAAATGGTCCCTATGAAGACGTTTATATCTTGATGCTGACTTCATACCGGTACACCTGGTTTACAGTATATCTGTATTCCAAATTTCAACAAATTCGATTCAGTCGCTTACGCGTTATTACCAGTAAATGACAAATAAAGAAATAAGCTTAGAAAGAAATTTAAAATACTTATGTATAGGTTTTGTATGTAAATATATAGATTTATGTGTGTAGCTCTTAAAAAAATTACGTTTTGCGTTTCAAGGACAAGCACTACTGTAGTCATTACTCTGAAACATAAAATTTTCCTAACGAAGAAAATTAATCCACATAAGGTTTTCAATTTTTGTTTTATCACTGGAACAAAATTGGTAAATATTGTTCCTTAATTGATCCCAGCGGTCATTATATTTAACAAGGAAATTTTCAGAGTGGAGTTTTACTTTTTGTGACGAATTGTATTAAAAAATCGTTTTTATATTCTTTTTAACCGACAAAGATATGAATTAGCTGAAGTAATTTGATGTATTTGTTTGTTGTACAGCTTTTTCAAACCAATTTGACAAAACGCGTACGTAAACTACTTTACTCATATATAAAACACATAATTTTACATACGTATCTCCTTCTACAAACTATTAAGGTTACCCTTTTCAAAAGTACTTGTATTTAATCCAATTTTCAGTAATAAATCATGTTACAAGCAATAAAAAAGTAAATTTACATTTAAGACAATTTATTTCATCTTAATTCAATTTAACAATTTTAAAAAACTATTATATATATACATGGTAAATCATACAAAAAATACATACTAAATTAACCTGACTAGATACAGTTTCTCTAGGAAAGACTATTGGCACCATTCAAACACGTATATTGGATATGACTTTCCATGAAGAGCACTGGTATGTAATGCAGGTAAACAATTTACGATATTTTGTTTAGTCATAATTTGTTCTTATTTTTGCAGTCGTAAGACTTACGAGTATACGCAGATAATTTAACGATGCATAGAATTAAGCCTACAACTAAAATACCAAAGTACTAATGTACTAATAAATAAATTTATGATCCTGTCTTAGGTGAATGATTGTACTTGAATGTAAAAATAAAAGCAAATTATTGGAGCAGTAAGAATTGATGATGCAACGAGTGCAATAATTTTTGCAGACTATATATTTTTTATGACAATTTGTTTTCTTAAGTATTTTGTTATAAAATTTAATTAAATTTTCTTAACTCATATTTAATGGGTTGTAAACTTGCTTTTATTTTATATTTAGTTTTTTTTTCCTTTTACCAATAAAACAATAAATATTTACTTTTGCTAATGAGATAAAACCTTTTATGAGTGTAATGTTTATTTAAAATTTGTTTTCATGTTTAAATAAACAAAAAATTACTGTCGGTCAAACAGTACTATTTGACCCTCTACGCAGCAGTCTGATTTTGACGAACCTCTAGCAAATACAATATTGGATGGTGGTCCAAGACCATAAATTCAATTAAGTTTACCTCTATGTAAGCTATTTATAGTGATATTAAGTTCAAGTTTTAAACTTTAGTTCGGATAATAATTTATCTCATACTATTTGAAACACGGCCTTCTTCGCTACCCCTATAATTTATTATCTTAACTACTATCTTCCCCCTACCGCTTCAAATCCAAACATTTAAGATAGCCCATAGCTCCTTCCATTTCTTAATGTAGAATATGCTGTTTAGCTGTATACAGTCTGTAAAAAATGAACATTAGTTTTTATAGAGTACGTGATTTCTGTAATACCCGGTTATCCAATAGATAGCGAAACTTTAATTATTGTTCTCCACACATAAAAAATTCCATATTTAGTATGAATGAATGGTACTGCGCGCATTTATCCAGTATCGCCTATTTTTTATCTGATGATTTGTATTGACGACGAAGTCATTTACACCAAATTCAGAAACGTACACTTTAAACGTCTTCAGGATGTACAAAAATACCATATACCACGATTTTTATTGATAATAACGCTATTTAGACTTAATTTTGATAGTCTTACTGTTACTATTTTAAACATATAGACAAAAATAGATTTACTTCGTACAGTTGGAATTATTATTATTTATAGTTTATTCCAGACATACAGAGAGATACTGGGAAAATGTATAAAAAATTCGGATCTCTATAAAGCACAAGCAAATAAGCATACATACAAACACACATTCATTTTAATATAAAAGATGATCAAAATAAAATATTTACCTATTGAGAAAACATAAAAAAACTGAATTAACAAAAAGTATTCAACTTGATTTGAGGCGAGTGCCTTGAGGCGAGTGCCCTTAAAGTAGCTTGGTTGTTAGAGAACATAGTAATGGTCTTACCCTTGAGCCCACTGTCTAGGTTGATCTCTGCGCATATGGAAATTGCCATGATCTCAGCATGGAAGACACTCAGAGATCTCGCCAGTGCACATTGGCTCCTGCCATAGGCTAAAAATAAAACATCAAAGTCAAAATTTTTCCATCATCCAGATAGAACAAGTTTTATAAAAGTATATTAGATTTTTAGCCTTAAAAGAGGGAGCATATAATTAATTAATCACTGCTTGCAGTGTGAAAGTATTAGTTTTTTGAACCTTCATACACTTATATGCTAATGACTTATTTGAATATTAAGCAATTTAAGGTTTCTCATCAAAGAAAACGAACAGACCTTTGGATTGATATATACCGTTTTAGGTAACCTCGAGGAATCTGTGTCTATTTCTCTAGCATACACATTTTTAATGATTTTTTTCCACATTTCTCAAGTTTAGAGATGTTTTTACACACATCTTATATAGTAACCGAAATATTTATGAATTTATTAAAGAAGCATGTTTATTTACGAAAGTAGAAATTTGGAAATTCACGGGCTTATTAGGCTTTTTAGTAACCAATTTATGGAAATATCGTGCTGTTATTAGTAGACTCTTCAAATACTTATATATTAACGCAACGATTATAACCAAGAGGGCAAAAGAAATTTTTTTTGTCGTCTGTTTTTGATTTTCTAGTCCTTTTTCATTTTATTACATTTTCAAATTTATTTATAATAATAAATAAAATAAACAAATTATAATTTATAATTTTATATCAAACAAATTGCGTAAATTATTTTCTCACTTTTTTACTTGCGAGGCTAAGAAGTGGGCTATCAGCCACACCTATTTTATTAATAAATAATTTTCAGAACTTTATGATGCAGTGAACCATGCTTTACGTTGATATTCGATCTGGAAATATTTTTGGCTGCCGAATCCATATAAATGAAATCACTATGCAGTGGTATCGACATGTCTTGGTTGGACTCACTAACGCCAGCAAAAACATAGTTATTCATTTTGGAGCCATCGGTAAACCAGTTCAGATCAAACTCTCCACAAACTAAGCCCTATTAAACAAACAATCCATGAATCTCCTGTCAAACCACAAATCCAAACCAACCACATCCAGGACCGAAGATGGATATCCGAACAACTTACTAAGAATGGACAGACTCTCCGACGCATTTCGAGACACCTTGGCGAAAAAAATCTATGAAAGTAAAAAATGATTGAGAAAATTCCTTGCAGACCAAATTTCATTTCCAATTAGATAATAATCGAATAAAACTCCAGGTTTACCTTTAACTCATTATCGCTTTAGCAAATTGTTAAAATCACCATAATTTGCAAGTTTTATTTCAATCGATTTCGTTTATTTTTATTTTTTTATTTTTCTACGTCCTGCATTTTCTCAACAGCAGTCATGATGGTTGAATTGTATTTTTCAATTCAATCTATAGAGTATTCAATGGAAATGAAAAAGAAAAAAATAAAGAAAAAGGAAGAAACTTGAACAGAGACAAAAAACTCCTGCGGGTAAGTAAAAGGGGTAAAGAGCCCATCTATAATCCCATAAATATATACAAAACACACATACTCATATGTAGACATACACACACATATATACACATGTAACATTTTATTACATGAACAAAACATCAAAATCTTAAAAAAAGAAGAAATAATGTCTAAGGCTAAATACGAATACAATACAAAAATAAGAAAGAAGAGTAAAAATGAAACATAAAAAATGTGTGTTTGGTAACAAGTCTTACAACTAGAAAAAATTGTGTTTGGTCAACACTTAGAAAAGAACACGCATTTAAAAAATTTTAAATAATCTTTTTTTTATATTGTTACCGCAAAGAAGAACACAGTGGACCTTAGTTTAGTAATAACAGATGAATGTGGTTTCTTTTATGTTATAATGTTTATATGTTTACAATTAAGCTTTTTAAGAATTTAAGAATTTTAATAATTTAATTATTTCGAAAATTTGTATTGACATGAATTTTTAATTTTTCACGGCTAATATATATATCTAAACAATTCTTGAAGATTTTAATGAAAAAGTGTCTTTAAAATGTCGTAGATGACACGTGAAAGCACTTATTTTGTAAAGCACCATTTTGCCTTACCTAATAGGTGGTTTAACTCCGTCAATTTCTACCCGATTTTATAAAATAGCTAAACGTATTACTTTATTAAATCCAAGTATAGTACTAGTCCTATATAAAATAGCGTGTAAAAAGTACTTTAAGCCTGGATATATTATAGTTTATTGAATAAGAATGTGATTGTTTAAAAAATAAACACAGATTGTTTAAGTTTACTTAAGTAAATTATACACCATTTAATAGTTTCATCCCCTTAATTCAAATCCGCCAAGAATATTGAAATCGGTTAAGTAAAGTTATTAACATATAAGTGCATGAAGGTACGAAAAACCGATTTTTTACCCTTAACTCAGTGTTTTGGAGGTGTTGTGGAAATTTTTAAAGCAGATTCTTGTTGTACTCAGTAGCACCTAACCGATAAATGGTATAACTTCCCAGATATTTCTACTTTTTTCTTTCTTATCGCATAAGTTTTTGCCTTATATACTTATTTTTAATTGTGAAATAGAGTTTTTTTTTTAGTTGATACGTGACAGTCGCTTAAGTGGGTATTTTTTTCCCACGTCTTTTAATCGCACCTGTAGCTTTGGTAAGTAGACCAATTCAAATAAATGTATTTCCATCGGGTAGAAGACACATAATATTATATGATGTCTCAAGAGTTTTATGAAACTCTTATCCCTAAATTTTCCATAGTTGTTTTTATAAAAAATTTTTGATTTTGAAAAATTCGTTATCTGTCTTTATTCGTTCTTAACTAAGCGTTTGAGTCAGTAGTCAAAAACAAATTTTTGTAAATATCATTTTTGGTTTTGTCGAATTTTTTTAAATATCAATTTTTCGCATACCGAATAAACCGGTTATTTTAACACGAATAACCAGTTAATTTAAATATGTATAATTTTCAAATATTTTTATATGTTCTATAACGAATATGCTGTTCGTTTAAGTATTTTTTTTAGTTTAATATATAACGTCTTAATTGTATACTGTATGTGACAACTTTAAACATCGCACAAATACCGTGCAAACCATGGTAGATCAAAAAAGATATGCACACTTGAGCAACAATAACTTTTTCTCATTTTCTTTAAATAACTTTTAATTTGTTATATATTGAGGATGATGATCAACTTGACTCATTGAAAGACACCTACAAAACGCCGGCTCCGAACGGCAGATGTTATAGTAAATAAAGTTTTTCAAGCGTAAATACTCATAACCAGCCGCTAGCAATATTGTGAGGTGATACCGCTGTTGAAAATTGTCGGATGGTGTTGCCTGTGATTGAACTAAGAACTTCGTCGTTGGTTAGCGGGTGTCTAACCTAACATACCACAGTGGCGCGCACTATCAAATACGTGGTGCATGCATTATGTTTCTACACATGTCCCTTGAAGTGCGGAATTTTTTGGAAATTGATTGAAAGGATAAGTCTAGATATATTGAATGCCCTTAAATACTAATCTGAAAAAGGTCGTTGACACAGGAAATTATTAACCACCTTATATATGTCTATGAGATTGACGTTATGGTGCAGCAAGGAAAACTTAATTCGATTTCAAGCAGATTCTAGGCGCTGGCAAGTAGAACTCTTACAAAATGCGCTGTAAAAAATGAATCACTGGATTAAATATTAGGACGTTGCGGTGTCGAGAAAGAAATGTCCGTTAAGACCCTAAAAAAGCCGAACGTTGTTCTAGAGTTCTTACTTCCTAGTAACTACAACATGCGACAAAAATGTATTAATTTTAGTTGCTAATGCAACTAGAATAGAGAAGAATTTTATTTTAATAACAGAACCGGTTAACCAGTTATTTGACAAATTTATAACCGAAACCCGTTTTTTCAAAAATTGAAATTTTTCGAATTATTCGGAAACCGGTTTTTAAAAAAAGTCGAATAATCGATCTCCCTAATCAACAGCAATAAAAGTAATTAGAAAAAGACATTTCACACATACAGTGGTATGTAACATTTTTTTATTTAAGTTATTGATTAATTAAACTGCTTATCAAGAATAGTTACTCCATTGGAGCTTCTACTATGTACAAAGAACATTTTCAGGTCTCATGAATTTAGTTGAAAGGTGTTGCAAAATTCCTACAACTACTTCGGTCCTGCTCCAAGTGACTAACTTGCGTCCACTTCATTCCTTTCATAATCATTGTTTTAGTTTTAGGCATCCCCTACATCTCGTGCCTTGGGGATTCACTGAAGACAGATTTAGCAAACTTCTAATTGTTCTTTCTTAAAGTGCATCTAATCCATTTCCATTTTCTGCATCGCACTTGACCATCGATTGGCTCTATATTATACATAAAAAGTAAGCCGATGTTGCTTATTTGTCGAGGTCATAAGATTTTTATAGTATGCCTGAGGTGTTTTTCTAAACAGAACATTTGTAACTTTTTGAATATTGTGTTACTAACCTTAAATGTTTAACTACTGTACAGTAACTCGGATTTCACAGAGTTATTGAATATATTGTATAATATATACTCGACTGACATACTATACAAGACTGCCATACTCTGTCAAGTGAAGCGTTAATATGGTTTTCTTTATTTATTCTGCTGGAGGCATCAAGTCAGCCCCTCCATCCTTG
The DNA here is from genome assembly GCA_023159175.1 of Wohlfahrtia magnifica. NCBI lineage: Eukaryota > Metazoa > Arthropoda > Insecta > Diptera > Sarcophagidae > Wohlfahrtia > Wohlfahrtia magnifica. Next base: position 1,122,062 of record JAKWBJ010000504.1, on the reverse strand, counting down.
GGTTTAAAATCACAAAAAAGTAACAGAGCCCTTCTACATCCTCTACTATATCACCACTGAGCAGTGCCGGTAAGGTATTATTTTTCGCTAATCTTTTTATCCTCGTTTTCTTGACTTCCAACAGTTAATTGCCTGAGGTTCAAACCAATTTTTAAGATATTGATAAAATAAAAACTTTAATTGGCATTCTTTTCTTAATATGTAAATTTCATAACCTCCGTACTTAGTCCCACAGTTATGTAGACAGCAATCAACATTAGAGTAAGATAAAACGTGTTAGTTTTAAGTCAAGTTTTGTACTCAGACTACAGTATCATTATCAAGTCACGACAAATTCTTAAAGTTGCCTAAACTTTCAGACTTTTTTGATTTTATTCAAAAAGAGCAAAAAAGTTGGGGAAAAAAAAACTAACATTTGAAGTTTGTCAAGATTTACGAGACAAATAAAGTTTCCATTTGAGCACTACCCTTTTTGTGAATTTTAAATCAGTTACGTACTTACTAATACAATACAAACGATAACAACAAAAAACAAAAAAACAACAGAAAGAACCTTTTATGGAGGAAAATAGTTGGAAAAAGCTTAACAACAACTATCAACAGCAAGGAAAAAAAAACAAAGAAGTAAAAGTGCATAGTCATCAACATCATTATGATCAATAACAAGTAACATGGTCATCATCGTGAATACGTGCATGCTTAAAAATGCGGAAAAACTAAAGCGTTACTAAAATAGTTTTAATGCTCTGTAGTAATACTCACACTAATGTGCTGTGAATAGAATGGATGAATTAAATTGAGTCGACTTGAGTTGAGTAGAGTACAAATCAAAAGAATACAGAAGAAAAATGGCACGAGCAATTCACACTGAAAGTATTCTAGGCATGGCCATATAAGCGAAGTAGGTGTGAAAATTACAAATGCAAACAATGTTTCAACCCGTCAAACAGTCAACAGAAACCAACCAGCCAACCAATCAAACGTCTAAACACTAAGCGTCATTGCCTAACTGATGATTTTATTTAGATTGGCGTATGGGTGAGTAAAAGTTCGAACAAATTCATTTTTCTTTTCGATAAACTTGGTTTGAAGTTGACCACAAAAAAGAAGACCAAAAAGGAAAAAAGAAAAAAATAAAACCAGAAGATCAAAGTGCGTCAGTTTCAAAGGAATAACCAAAATCAATAGGCAACATGTTATTTTTCATTTAATTCTAAAACTGATGAAGATGCCATTACATTGTGTAAACCTTTCTTTTTTTTGTTTCTCTTTCTCTCTCTAATGATCATCACTACCACTATTATTCTCATCAACTTCATCATCATCAATTGCATTGAAACCTTCGTTTTGAATTTGAATTTTCCTCTAGGGCATTAAAATAAAAAATATAAATTTTTTTACTATTTTTTTTTTTTTTGTCTGCTTTTATAAATATATTTTACAGCATTGCATGCATTATTTATTCCCTATAATGTTCTAAAGTAAATCAGAATGACGCTGCCTAAGTAAAGCTCTCCAAGGAGTCAATGATTTTTCGAAGTTTGTTTTTTCTTTTAACACTTTAAACTTTGCATGTTCCTTTGTTTTAATGATAAATTCTTTCTTATGGTATGAACAGTGAATATTTCATTCTTAAGATCATTTGTATGCAATTCTTTAAATATGCACATAAAACATATTTATTGGCTTAATAAAATAAGTATTTATGAAAATGATAAGGGAATTTATGTATCTTTGATATACTATAGAAATTGCAGAGACTAATTGAAATTTATTATTGTGTTTAAATGTTGATGGAAAAACAGCCTAAAGATGATACGAATACAAATCAAAAGATTTGATTTGCGGACTTAATTGTGAGCATAGATTACTTATAGCATGTCTCCTGGATATAACACATGATGACGACAAATGAATAGTTTGAAACAAAAATTATTAATAACTAACAATAGCTTTAAATTATCTACATATACATACTGTATAATAAACTAACCACCTTACAATTAAATTAAATAAATATTTCCTTACCACGACATTTTCCATAAAAATTAGATTTTCTTAACAACGTACTTTGTTTTCAGTGCTAAATAAATAAATTTGTTGCGTGAAACTTTGTTGTCAATAGGACTTTTATTTTCTATGTCTCGGGCTGAGTTCAAAAGTGTTTGTCCTTCTGAGTCGAGTATGACCACCATCCTTTAGGATACCACTGATTATTGAATTTGGTTGCGAGTTAAGTTGAATACAGTTCAGCGCCTGTAATAATATTCATTTTACATTTACACAACTCTTCGTAAATGTTTGAATTGTTGATATTCCATGGGTCGTAGAAGTTTGTTTTGGCACCTTTGTATTTTCTTTTATGTTTGAAGCTGAGGCAGTATTATATTTACAAGTGGATCCCGTAACGGTGTATTGGTTTTAATATCCACTTAATTAGGAGAAATTTATAGTCCAAACTCAAGAGTTGAGATTCTACCAATTAACCAATTGATTTTAGCTGTTTGTTGTTTGCACCAATTTTAGCTCTATATTATATTATTCTGGTAAATGATTATCAAGATGTACGCCGAGGTACATATTTAACATGCATGCTTTGTGGTATTACTTGATTGTTTATTCGAATAGCAGGAGATGACAGTTAAATGGTATGTGTACACTTATGTTCGTTGACTTTTATTAGAATACTTGGGTCTGCGAAGCAAGCTGTCGGCTTGTATGTATGCTTAAAAATGCAGTATCGTTAGCAAATGTGGATGTATGGACATATTCACTTATTAGCATGTCAGAGGAGTATATATATACAGGGTGGGGAAATTTGAGGTTAGGAAGTAAATTGGCTGTCAAATGATGAAATGTTAAGAATTGAGATGTCAATCTTTGACACTTATTTAGTAAAAAATTGGGAATTTTTAACTATGAAACGCTACACTCTTGAACAAAGAATTTTAATTGTGAAAATTTACTATCAAAATCGTGAAATAAATTCGAGCAGCTTTTCCTTGTAATCAAACTTCTGAGACCGTCGTGAGTAGTTTAATCGCTAAGTTCAAGACTCACGTTACTGAGTACTGATACGCTCGTAGTGGCCGCAGTGATGCAAACATAGCCGCTGTACAACAAAGTGTTGAGAATGAGCCTGGAGCATCAACTCGTCGACGTTTGCAACAATTGAGCATCACCAGAAGTACTTTATGCAACATTTTGAACAAAAATCTTCATCTTCACGCTTATGAAGTTCAACTCGTTTAAGAATTAAAGCCACCAGAACGTTTACGAATTATCTGTTTAAAAAACTGAACAAAAACAATGCCTTTTTCAACAAAATCATCTTTAGTTAAGACGCCCATTTACAATTAGGCGGTTATATAAAGAAACAAAATTGTCGCATATGGGGCTCTCAAAATCCACAAACAGTCCTCGAAAAACCATTACATCTAAAGAAAGTGACCGTATGGTGCGGTTTATGGTTAAGCGGTATCATCGGCCCGTATTTTTTCGAAAATGAGCAAGGAAACGCCGTCATCGTGAATTCTCTGGCTACCAAACCATGATAACAAATTTTTTGTGACCGCAATTAGCTAATGTTGACATCAGTGGCCTTTGGTTCAGCAGGACATCGCCCCAGCCAGCCAAACATTTCAGTTATTACACGAAAAATTTCCCGGTCGAGTGATTTCTCGATTTGGCGAGGCTAATTGGCTTCCTCGTTCTTGTGATATAACGATACTGTATTATTTTATCTGGGCCATTTGAAAGACCAGGTTTACGTGAACAAACCACAGACATCTCCCATACAAAATAAATATTGATTTTTGTACACCTGTGGAACGGTAATAGTAGAAGTTTCTGGATTTGGTATAATAATTTCGTCGTAAATACATATCATCAGTCGAAATATGTGCGAAATTAAATAAGTGGGTGTGGCATCTTCCATACAAAGTAAATATTTATTTTTCTATATCTTGAGGACGGTAATAATAAAAGTTTCTATATTTGGTTTTAACAACATCTTGGACAGCACACGTCACAATTAACAACTGGGCGAGATTGGATAAGTGGGCGTGACAGCTCGCATTCATACCAAATATGGAATTTTGCATAAAGCACACCCGGTATAGCTGTTTATATATAAAAGAGGACTATGAAATACGTTGTAATTGATGTTCACTGATATGCGCCAGCCGATTTTATAAAATAAATGAAAGGTGAAGTCAATATCAAGGTTTTTATGTATATGTAGTTTTAGTACGTCCCATGGTTCCCGAGTTATTGCCGTTAGAGTGAACGCCTTTATAATCTAATATAAAAATAAGTTGTCCTATGTTCGTCATTTAATAACTCGAGGAGCACTAAACCGACTTACAAACCATGCGTTTGAAGGGTGTATTTTCACTGATAGTTTTTGTTCAACTGGGCGGTGCTATGCCCATATACAATTTTTATTTATGTCTACATGTTGTTACAAAATCAGGTTGGGCACCCCTGCGTTTGTTACATCGCTTAAATAAATAAACAAAAGCTGCAAGAAGAGCTATACGTGCTGTTTACAAATAACCAATTCGACAGCAACAATCATTAGCAGAATGTAAGTAAATAAAAATAGAACGCCAACAACAATAATTGAGCAGCAAAGAAAACAAGTAACAGACAACAATAACCAACAACAAATACTAAGAGCTGAAAGAGGTGGATGTTTACATACATATGGCTACATAAGAACTAAATAGAAAGTAAAAGAAAAACATCGAATCTACCTGAATAATCGAGAGGTTCGAGAGCTTACGAAGTGTTGTTTACTCAGCCATATAAAAAGTACATCAATGCAAACAACAATCAGCTTATGTGTCGTAAACTCAGCGAGTAGAGTTTATGTTTAAACTCAGCGTGAAGATAGTTTATTTCTTTGAACGCTGTGTGTATAAGAAGTAAATTCGTGAAGTAAAAAACCAGTTTAGTTGGAGTTAAATCAGTAAAGAGAGTTAAGTGCGGTCAACCTCTGGTTGAAAAAGTTGTGATCGAACCTAAGCTGTAACTAGAATCGGGTTTGAAGACCTTTAAGTGGAAAGATCTGTCCAGTAATTGTTGTTGTTTACAAATTTGTAAACAGAAGGTTAATTAAGAATAAAAATTGTTATTGCTTGTGAAAAGGTTTCAAGCAGTGGTGCACAAAACTGGGTAAATAAAAGATTTAAATTAAAAACTAAACTCAAGATTTATTTTATTTTAACTACAATCTACGAACTTATAAATACACGTTTATAAAAGGTATAAACGTAACAATACCTTGAAAATGGTTGTAGTGAGAGTTTATAAATTTGGCCCGAATAACCTCGAGGTCAGTCAAAAGTGGAACTGGTACTCTCATACAAAGAAAATATTGATTTTTGTATATCTTTGGAACGATAATAGTGGAAGGTTCTGAATTTGGTCTAAGTAACTTCGTAGTCAATCTATATCATCAGTCGAAATAGGGGCGAAATTGAACAAGTGTGTGTGGCACTTCCCATTCAAAGTAAATAGTGGTTTTTTTTATATCTAGAGAACGGTAATAGTGAAATTCTATAAATTTTGTCTAAATATCTTTGTGGTCAATCTAAATCATTACTCAAAAAGGCGGAATTGGATAAGTGGGAGTGGCATCGGTTATAAAGTAAACATTGATTTTTGTATATCCTTGGAACGATAATAGGATCTGAATTTGGTCTAAATTACGCCGTGGTTAATAGACATACTCAGTTGAAATATAAGCAAATTTGAATAAGTAAATAATGATTTCTGTATATCTAGAGAACGATTAGAATGTTAGAGTCTTAACTTGGTCTAAATGATTTTGTACTTAATACAAATCATTAGGTTTAATACATTATTTTAAATTTTTCTTATGAGAAATACATTTTATAGGTTTAGAACACACAGTTTCCCAGCAACGTTACTCTAGTCATATATAGAACAGGGCCAGAAATGCTAACCTTAGCAACAGCCGCATTGTTTCCTTTTAGTTTTTTTAATGCAAATTTCTATTATCAAAATAGCTCATATAATTTGTGTTGAAAACCTTAATGCCGTATAGACATCTACAATTGCCTCATAAAGTAAGTGCTCACTTATTATTTACAACTATTGTTCCAACAAAGTTTTTAGCTACTTAATAATTAATGGCTCGTTTTTTTATTTATGATGATCATGGTATTCATTTTTAAAATAAAAATATTAAAAAAAAACATTAAAATGCGTTAAGAAAAAATAAAAATTATATTAACACCTTAATACTAACAGTAGCTTTTGGTAAGGTCTTGCGCATTCTTCCTGTCGCTTTAGCAACACAAATTTATTTACTTACAACAATTATAAGGGCTGCCGCAGTTTTCCAGTTTTCTAGCTCCACTCTGGCAATATCATGGAGATATCTTGTTGAGTACTGCTTTCGTAGCTTAAAAATCATTTTCAAAACTTTGTTTTGGGAAATGTGAAGTTTCTTAGTCTGAGAGGCAGCCATATGACTCCAAAATGGGCAAGCATAATAAATAAAAGCTTGGAAAGCTTCCTTGAAAATGAATGTTTTGGCCCATATTCATAGTCTATAGTATTCATAGTCTCACACAGTTGACTCTTGCTAGATTACGTCTTTAACTTAAAACCTTTTACTATCTTTTTCACATTCATAGTTGAAAATAAAATATAAAGGGTGGTCCAACCAAAACGCTCGATGTTAATTGTAAAGGGTCCGCCATATAACGTTTTTTTTCAACTAGTGCTTATTTCGTGAATGGTAACACTTAGCTCATGTCTGATTTGACAGATAATTAGTTTTATCCTTCCGCTGAACGAATATGGTTGTGTATACGCTTGAACAACGCTGGGAATCTGGGCCTGCGATCGACTTACAGAAGAAGCCAATTTTGCCAAAAAAAAATCATCTTTTCAGATGAAGCTTATTTTGATCTTGGCGGGTATGTAAACAAGCAAAATTGTCGCGTTTGGGGTACAGAAAGCCCGCACGCATACATTGAAAAGTCGATACACCCAAGACGAGTCACTGTTCGAAAATAAGCAAGGAGTGGCCATTACAGTCAATGGCGATCGTTATCGGGCCATGTTAAACGAATTTTTTTTGTCCACAAAAATTGAAGAGAAGGATATTAGCAACATTTGGTTTCAACAGGACGGCGGTACGTGCCACACAGCCGAAGCTACACTCGATGTTTTGCGCCCTGTTTTTGAAGATCGCATTATCAGTCACAAAGCTGATGTCGTTTGGCCAACTCGGAGCTGCGATTTGACACCGTTGGACTATTATTTGTGGGGTGCCGTCAAAGATAAGTGTTACGCCAACAATCCAGAGACAATTGACGCTTTAAAGGACAATATTCGTGAAGCCATTGGTGAAATACAGCTGCACACAATCGATAATGTGCTTAAAAATTGGACCGATCGTGTAGGCTACTGCATGGCCAGCCGAGGCAACCATTTGAATGAAATTATTTTCCATTATTAACCGGAAGGATTGTACTTTCAAATAAAAAAAGAAATTTTAGAAAATATTCAGTAGTTTTTTTTATAGCATTTTCAAAAAAAAAAAAAAATATTTGGCCGACCCTTTAAATAATAAAAAAAGTTTTCAGATACTTAGCTTTTTTTGTTTTTTTAACTTGAGACCAGCACTCAGGGAATGACCCCCACTTATACAGTGCATTGCGCTGGTACTAGGATAATAGGTTATGGAGAGTAGTGTTTATGTACGTTTGATTTGGTTTGGTATGTCGTAAGTGACAGGCAAAACTTTTGCTGGAACACTTTCCATAAACGAACTGCGCGACTGATGAATGAATTCTCCCCATTACCCGTCGTGCGATTCATTGGACAATCACCTACAAAGGGATGAGCCCTACGGGAAAAATGAGTATTACAAGAAAATATGTGATTATCAGGAATTAAATCTTTTATTTCGTCAGAACACTTAGTACCGATAGAACAATGAAACACACGCCGCATTGCGACGAGGCTCTATCGTTACTAATAAGCATCTTCGTCCTCTCCAGTACACGGTCGAGAAGCTCAAAAATAGACTTTGAAGCATCGGCCCATATATGAGAGTTGTATTCCATCTTGGGCCGGTTATAGGTCTTGTAAATATTGCGAAGGTAAGCTGAAGTGAAGTATTTCTTGCACCGTGATCGTTCTAACGGACATCACAATGAATCCTAATGCCCAGAACATCAAGAGCATCTGACTCCTCAATATCTACATTTCCCATACTTACTGATTACACCACACCACAACGTCTGTGTGTTAGAAAACAACATTGTGTCAGACGCGCATTAAAATCGACCGGATTCGCACGACCCCACTCGGAGAATTTTGCCAAGGCGCTTGTGAGTGTGTCATTCATATTCTGCCTTTTCGCCCTAATCTCTAGAAGGCTCGGCCTACGATCGAAAGAATACGAATGACAAATGTTTCTGTAGTCTGCAAAAGAGTAGATAGGATTAGAAGTGATAAGAAGAAAGTCATTAAGAATTATTAAGAATAGAGTTGGAGAAAGAACAGAGCCTTGCGGCACCCATGAATTTAACCTGAACTCGTCGAATAAGAACCCATCTATAACCACTCTTATAGAACGATCTCTGAGAAAGCTCCATATAACTCGAGAGAAGTGACTACCAACACCAAAGAGAGTAAGTTTCGATACTAGTGCATCATGCCAAACTATATGTTAAAGTCATACGATATGAACAACAAATCATGTCGTGAAAACATTGATGCAGATATCTGATCAAAGAGTAGCAAGCGGAACGTGTTATTAGTAAAACAGAGGTCAAGTAGGGTGCTTAATGTTGATGTAAAATGAGAAGGATTCCCGTTCTTGACAAGGGTTAGATCAATGGAGCTCATGTCATCTACTAAACTATTAACGTCCAACACATTCACATTAAAATCACCAGTTAAAATAACATGGTTATATTCAAGAGTACTCAAGTACTCAGTATTCACAACATAAGGCTCATATTGACATTTCTATTAGGTCTCTAAATAGTACCACTGTTGTTATAAATTTCTATCAAAATGCACTCAATACTGTCCCCACAATCATTCTTGACAATCTCCATGCATGTAATGTTAGCTTTAACATACACAGCAACAACTATGACCAGGAACCTAGATGAGGTTATATAATATAATATAATATAATATAATATAATATAATATAATATAATATAATATAATATAATATAATATAATATAATATAATATAATATAATATAATATAATATAATATAATATAATATAATATAATATAATATAATATAATATAATATAATATAATATAATATAATATAATATAATATAATATAATATAATATAATATAATATAATATAATATAATATAATATAATATAATATAATATAATATAATATAATATAATATAATATAATATAATATAATATAATATAATATAATATAATATAATATAATATAATATAATATAATATAATATAATATAATATAATATAATATAATATAATATAATATAATATAATATAATATAATATAATATAATATAATATAATATAATATAATATAATATAATATAATATAATATAATATAATATAATATAATATAATATAATATAATATAATATAATATAATATAATATAATATAATATAATATAATATAATATAATATAATATAATATAATATAATATAATATAATATAATATAATATAATATAATATAATATAATATAATATAATATAATATAATATAATATAATATAATATAATATAATATAATATAATATAATATAATATAATATAATATAATATAATATAATATAATATAATATAATATAATATAATATAATATAATATAATATAATATAATATAATATAATATAATATAATATAATATAATATAATATAATATAATATAATATAATATAATATAATATAATATAATATAATATAATATAATATAATATAATATAATATAATATAATATAATATAATATAATATAATATAATATAATATAATATAATATAATATAATATAATATAATATAATATAATATAATATAATATAATATAATATAATATAATATAATATAATATAATATAATATAATATAATATAATATAATATAATATAATATAATATAATATAATATAATATAATATAATATAATATAATATAATATAATATAATATAATATAATATAATATAATATAATATAATATAATATAATATAATATAATATAATATAATATAATATAATATAATATAATATAATATAATATAATATAATATAATATAATATAATATAATATAATATAATATAATATAATATAATATAATATAATATAATATAATATAATATAATATAATATAATATAATATAATATAATATAATATAATATAATATAATATAATATAATATAATATAATATAATATAATATAATATAATATAATATAATATAATATAATATAATATAATATAATATAATATAATATAATATAATATAATATAATATAATATAATATAATATAATATAATATAATATAATATAATATAATATAATATATAATAATATAATATAATATAATATAATATAATATAATATAATATAATATAATATAATATAATATAATATAATATAATATAATATAATATAATATAATATAATATAATATAATATAATATAATATAATATAATATAATATAATATAATATAATATAATATAATATAATATAATATAATATAATATAATATAATATAATATAATATAATATAATATAATATAATATAATATAATATAATATAATATAATATAATATAATATAATATAATATAATATAATATAATATAATATAATATAATATAATATAATATAATATAATATAATATAATATAATATAATATAATATAATATAATATAATATAATATAATATAATATAATATAATATAATATAATATAATATAATATAATATAATATAATATAATATAATATAATATAATATAATATAATATAATATAATATAATATAATATAATATAATATAATATAATATAATATAATATAATATAATATAATATAATATAATATAATATAATATAATATAATATAATATAATATAATATAATATAATATAATATAATATAATATAATATAATATAATATAATATAATATAATATAATATAATATAATATAATATAATATAATATAATATAATATAATATAATATAATATAATATAATATAATATATAATATAATATAATATAATATAATATAATATAATATAATATAATATAATATAATATAATATAATATAATATAATATAATATAATATAATATAATATAATATAATATAATATAATATAATATAATATAATATAATATAATATAATATAATATAATATAATATAATATAATATAATATAATATAATATAATATAATATAATATAATATAATATAATATAATATAATATAATATAATATAATATAATATAATATAATATAATATAATATAATATAATATAATATAATATAATATAATATAATATAATATAATATAATATAATATAATATAATATAATATAATATAATATAATATAATATAATATAATATAATATAATATAATATAATATAATATAATATAATATAATATAATATAATATAATATAATATAATATAATATAATATAATATAATATAATATAATATAATATAATATAATATAATATAATATAATATAATATAATATAATATAATATAATATAATATAATATAATATAATATAATATAATATAATATAATATAATATAATATAATATAATATAATATAATATAATATAATATAATATAATATAATATAATATAATATAATATAATATAATATAATATAATATAATATAATATAATATAATATAATATAATATAATATAATATAATATAATATAATATAATATAATATAATATAATATAATATAATATAATATAATATAATATAATATAATATAATATAATATAATATAATATAATATAATATAATATAATATAATATAATATAATATAATATAATATAATATAATATAATATAATATAATATAATATAATATAATATAATATAATATAATATAATATAATATAATATAATATAATATAATATAATATAATATAATATAATATAATATAATATAATATAATATAATATAATATAATATAATATAATATAATATAATATAATATAATATAATATAATATAATATAATATAATATAATATAATATAATATAATATAATATAATATAATATAATATAATATAATATAATATAATATAATATAATATAATATAATATAATATAATATAATATAATATAATATAATATAATATAATATAATATAATATAATATAATATAATATAATATAATATAATATAATATAATATAATATAATATAATATAATATAATATAATATAATATAATATAATATAATATAATATAATATAATATAATATAATATAATATAATATAATATAATATAATATAATATAATATAATATAATATAATATAAATATAATATAATATAATATAATATAATATAATATAATATAATATAATATAATATAATATAATATAATATAATATAATATAATATAATATAATATAATATAATATAATATAATATAATATAATATAATATAATATAATATAATATAATATAATATAATATAATATAATATAATATAATATAATATAATATAATATAATATAATATAATATAATATAATATAATATAATATAATATAATATAATATAATATAATATAATATAATATAATATAATATAATATAATATAATATAATATAATATAATATAATATAATATAATATAATATAATATAATATAATATAATATAATATAATATAATATAATATAATATAATATAATATAATATAATATAATATAATATAATATAATATAATATAATATAATATAATATAATATAATATAATATAATATAATATAATATAATATAATATATAATATAATATAATATAATATAATATAATATAATATAATATAATATAATATAATATAATATAATATAATATAATATAATATAATATAATATAATATAATATAAAGCCTAAGCCTTCCTTGGTACTCGCGAAGCTTCATTGAGGATGCAGCCGATAAAATTTCCGCTGCTTTGTCAACATTCGAGCAATTCCGGATGAGGGGTGGAGTTTGTGAAAGACTCGCCTGTAGTTTATCACCAAAGAAAGGCCAACATACTTTCTGTTAACAGTAAGATCTCCCTACGAGGGGAAGTGGAATATCGATAGATAAGGTAATATATTTGTGATCGAAGAAGGAATTCGCCAGATACATTCCAGAAGAATAATTTCAGAAGAATGTCCTCTAATTAGCGTGATGTCCAGTACCACCCTTCTGTTTTACAGTGAGAAAGGTTGTTCATCACCACTTTGAGCAATATTTAAATTATTTGATACGATCAAATCAAAAAGACACTCACCTCCTTCATCGATATTCGAGCTTCCCCACACCTCGTGATGCGCGTTTACATCGCAGCCAATTATGGTTGGCACATTAATAGAGCCCCTGATCATAATACAGATCATGGGTCTACCTTTGTCATGGATATACATCGTTCGGTATTCGCAAACCTTGTCCACGGTTCTTGGACAAGTCAGTTCTCTCTCGCAAGACGTAGGAGCAATGCCGCCGAAGGTACATTAGAGCGATAAAAGATTATTTGGGTGACCATCAGCATCTAGGGCCGCCACCGTCTGATCGGCATCCTCATCCGATAGCGGATATACAGTGCTGGTTGGTCTCAATCTCCATCGCGATTAATACTTCTCAACTAACTCAGAGTTTGAGATTCGACTAAAGGTGGAGCGCTGCGAGGAAATGCTATCCTCGTCATCAAACGCTTTCGTTGTGGCATGATCGGAGGTACTCGGTTGCTCACACGGGGTTTGTATCTCAGCTTGGAGTTGCAAAGCCGCATGAGCTTCTGACTTCTACACATTAAGTTTAACTGTTCCGAAACCATCATGCCATTGCGGATCTTTATCAAGGCGAGCAATTGATCATTAAAATGATAATCGCATCCCGAGCGTTGCCCTTTACCTCACTAACCTTCGCTACCCTCCAATCATCGGTGGCCAGGACAGTATTGCTCAACTTTCGAATCTGAAGTATCTCAGCAGGAGTAGAGGGTTCCGCAGGTATAGCCTCGAACAAGGTCGTTGGGGAATCTGATCCAAAGGGATGCCATCAAGCTTAGCTCCTGATTAAACTTCCCCAATCTTGCTGATATCTATTTTATAGAGCTCAATTGCACAGTCAACCACTTTGATGTGACCCTGGAATTACCCTGCATCGCTGCAACTTGGTGAATCCATGAAAATTTTGGACCCGCCTCAAAGCCGCTATCCAATGCCCGAATGTGTAGTTACCATAATGGTTTTATGGTTGTCATAGAATCAGGAAGACCACGAGAGGGTTGGCACCAACCTTCATGGGATTTGGTGCTTGGAGCCAGACCGGTGCTAATCGGGAGTTCTCTCAACGGAACCTACTCCACCGACTTAATGACGACGGGCAGAGGAACTTACTTTGAGGCCTGTCAAGGTTTTAACAGGGTGGAGGCAGTTGTGTTCACATCCAGGTACCCATCCCGGCGCTACTTATTCCAGAAGAATACAATCACTAGCCTGAGTATACATAATCAAAACATTCATCGTTTCTGTATGCGCTTACAGATAGCAGCACTGTGATAACCCTGTGGTTAACCTTAGCACAATCACCCGAATTCCCATACATACAGCAAACTGTTAGCATTGCTTACTTTTGACATGCGTAAGTGCAATTCATAAGGAAGGAATCTCCTCCCCCACACTGTGCAAGACACGGTATGGAGGGTAGACGAAACTTTCTACAGACACGAACTTGAGCGCGTTACCAGTGGCCGCCACTCAAAGGCAGTAAGTCTTATTGTGTGGTTGTCCATAAGGGTCGTCCATTGCTTTTATCTTACACCACCGTCACCAGCAATAAGGTTGCAAATAAAACAAACACATAATTCCACCCTAGGCCATGTAAGTAGATAAATAAAAACTGTCCCCTAACGAAATTGCTACCGATAATAAGAACTTCAAACAATCGACGTATACTCCAAAATAGGTCTAACAAAAGATATAACTGTCTCGTAATGTAAGAATCAGTGAATTCTCTTGGCCATCTTCTCACAAAAACTGGAACAACCCTAGCCTTATTAGTCATGTTATTAGTTGGTTAGCTACGACGGGTACCCAGACCCTAGTCCAGCTCACTTGGGATCAATATTGATTCCACTGTGATACCCAAAATAGGTAGCGGACCAAGCGGACCTACATGTCCGCATCCTGGTTCGAATCGAACCAACCAGACACATGCACAAAAGATACTCGCATCAGCCAGGTCTGATATGGCATGCAGAAACGGACTACCAAGAAAAACAGTCCTAATATCCGAAAGATTTGGAGACTGGCACAAGAAAAGCTCGACAGTCTCTTTCTCCTTCCTCATCCTGACAACCCCTACAGTAGTCATTAACCGGTAGACCTAATCTCCTAGCGTGCGCACCAGCCACCCAGTACCCGGTAATGACAGCCACTAGAATTCGCAACCTATGTCGCGGCATCCCCATAATAAACTCCGTGTGATCCCGATCGTACAGGCGTCAGATCTGTCCCACGACCACGTTGGTTCATTGCCCAACATGTACCACAGAAACAGAAGTCTGCAAGAGGAAAGTGGCATCCCTGTTAAGAACACATCCTAGTTCAAAGAAAACGACACACGTTTTTAATTTAATTCAATATATAAAAGTGAACAGTCTTTATTAAAAGAGAAATAAAAATTAATAAGCAACTTCTGTGCTTGACGATTTTAAGGCGAATAATTAAAAAGTTATATAAAGGTTACAGAACAGTATGGTGACTTGTAATAAACAAATGTAAATGTAAAGGTAAAACAATGTAATAGATTGACAAGTAATCCAGAATGAATTTTACTGTAACTGTTATATTCGAATTATTTCAAATTACAATTTTATATTTTAACAATCTCCTCGTTGCTGAAGAGAGAGCCCAATCTCACCACTTCATCTGCCACACAGTTCACTCGGGTGTCAGAGTGACCCCTTACCGAAATAATCTCTAGGTTTGAATGTCTCGCCATCTCGTTCAGAGATGCTTGCCATTCACACACATTTCACGATGTCGAGTAGACACCGCAGAGCGCCCTGATCGTAGCCTGACTGTCCGTACAGATCTATACAATAGTCATCTCACTATTGTAATATGTTCAATAAATGACGGTTTCCTATCCAACAACATCTAACAACTCATACTTTTGCGGAAAAAAACCACATGCTTCCAATTTTTTAGTTTGAGATTCATTAAATTATTTCTGCACTAACAACCAATTCATTAACACTCCGTTGTGGAACACTCTAACCTAAAACATCATTGGAAGTATAAAATAATTTAGCATCATTAGCGTTTCTTAGGAACACCCTATTCAGATAATACAATAGGAAGGCCATTAAGAAATAACAAGAACAAAAGGGGACCCAAATAGCTACCCTGCAAAACACCGGAAAAGCATACACGATCTTAGACAATATATTTGGAATCCAAACTTTTTAAGTCCTAAAAGAGAAGTAAGAGTCCATCCAACCAAGAAGTCTGTCAAGAATACCAGTCGGTGCCAGTTCATGAAGCAATATCCAATGGTCAACTCAATCAAAAGCCTTACTAAATTCAGTATAAATAACATCGCTTCGAATACCAGCAACAAAGCCGCTAAAAGCCCTTGTAGTAAATTCCAGAAGGTTAGTTGCTGTCGCCATGACACCTAAAAAACCATACTGAAACGGTGACATAGATTTCGACTGAAAAGATAAATAATCAAGCTTCTTTTTCAGATTTGGAATAGCGCTGAGCTTAGCCATACTCCTATAATTCCATATATTCGATCTGCTTCCCAAATTTATGCAAAGGAGTAATTAAGGTTCCCTTCATGACGCATTATTATTACTCTGCACCATCAGTTTCAATATTAAAAAAGTGATTTACTAAATATCGTTGCAGCCATACAAGCACGGAAAATAACGTTCTGGACGCCTATTTAATCTCTACACCAAAATAATTCAAAAAAATCACGTTGGCCGAACAGAGATTGAAAGTGCGAGAAGCCATGGAAATCTCACATGGCTCAGTCGCCAAGGATTGTCAGCTAATAAAGTCATGGCGACCGTTTTTCGGGATTCATGTGGTACGATAGGTAAGACACCCGCCTACCAACCAGAAGATCCTTGGTTCAATACCAGGCCAGACCATCTCAAAAAAGAAAAAGCTTTTTCAACAGCGGTATCACCTCATAGCATTAGCTAGTAACTGGTTATGAGTATTACTACTATTGAAAACTCCTCTAAATGCATTTGCCGCTTGGTCCCTTTCAATGAGTCTAAGATATAATCGGGTGAGTCTCATTGACTGAGAGAAGTCCCCGTATTGCTTCATGGAATGTTATGGAAATTAAGTAATCCAGATTGGATTCTTTTAAAAGTGTAAGGCAGGGAATGGCAAATATAACTCTGACTTAATAGGTCAATTTTTGAGGAAAACGCCAAGAAAAAAGTTATTTTTCATTAGGACATTTCAGCACTCTTGACCAACGAAAACTTAACATATACATGTTAAATTGTAACTAATTGTTTAAAAAAGCAGTCGAGACTTATGTATATATTTATTTTTTTCAATAGTTTTCAAGATGCTCACTTAGATAACAATTGACCCGACGGTATCTTATTGCATATTTTAAAATCATCGTTACCTTCTACACTTTGATCCAGGGTCCGATTTTCAATGTCTTCAATGCTAATGTCAACATTTGCACCCACCTTCGACATCAACAATTGAACTTCTCGAAGTGTATTGTGGGTTAAAAAATTCGTACGCTCGAAAAATTTATTTTTATTACTTAATAAGTTAACTTTTTAAAGCGGTGTTACAGTTAACTTATTCGAGCTATTAACTTCTACACGAGTAAACCTCTTCGAGATTCTACTATATTGATTTGCTGAATAGTTGCTTTTGGAAATACTATGTAATTCGTAAAATTATAATATAGATTTAATGTTTGTTTTATCACTAGCTCGATGTAACAATCATAATCTTATATATAAAAATGAATGTGTGTTTGTATGTCTATTTGTTGGTTTATTTCTTTATTTGAAGTCTATAGGCAACTAAACGGCTGAACTAATTGTCTTGAAATTTTTACAGTATCTTTCTATAAGTCTAGAATTAACTATAGATTATATAAATTTCAAAAATTCCTACTGGGCGGTGCCACGCCCCTACAAAGTAAATATTTATTTTTCTATATCTTCAAATGGTAAAAGATGATAATTTGGCTAAAATAGATTCATAATCAAAACAAATCAGCAGACAAAAATTGGACGTGGTACCTTCCATACAAAGTAAATATGTAGTTGAAGTTTCTTAATTAAATTCAGTCTGTAACATTTATCAAGGATGTGTCTTACATTCATACTAAAGATTGAATTTTGTATATGTGAAACGGCAACAATTAAAGCAGCGTTATCCATCCACATTAGCCAAAAGACGAGTATTCCCGAAAGCTATTTATATATGTATCTTATATACAAAAATGAACGTGAGTTTGCTTGAAGTGTGTTTGGTTGAAGACTGTAGACAGCTAAACTACGATGCTACAGTGTCTTTGTGGAAGTAACTATAGGCTATCGCAAATGTTTGGATTTGAAGCGGAAGGGGACAAAAGGTAAAAAATTTAATTAAAATAATATCTAGAATAATAATTAAGATGTGAGTAGCGAAGCACGCCGGGTTTTAGTTAGTCATAAATAAATTTATAAAGAAACCAATAATCCTGATTATTAGATGACATCATTCAAGGGTAAAAATTCCTTCTAAATCACAATTAAGCATATTTTTCGGTTTGGATATTCATGTTAATATTGAAGTCAAACGAGCTTTAATTTTTTTAAAAATAATTCCTTAAAATCAATACATTACTTCATTTTAAATCACTTTTTCCTAGTTTTCTGTGTTTATGGATAACGTAAGCAGACATTCCGATTTTAGGAGATTATTCCGCTTAAACATTTGAGTACATCTTTTCATATAATATATATAATAAATAAAGCTTTAATCAGTGAGTGTCAATACTCTGGAGAACATAGAATGAAATTAAAGTTACAGAAAATTTATATAAAAGAAATTATATATTTTACGCCAAGTTAATGAATTTAAATAGGAAAGCCAGACAGAGATTCAAATAGAATTTAGTAGTTAAAACTCTCTAGAATTAACCACTACAGTAACAGCCATCACGGGAATTATTATAAATCCAATCCAAAAATTTACTAACACGAGCATAAACACCGGGGGCATTAGGTTGGGCACAGCCAAAGCCAAAGGAAACAACACCTTTAAGAGAATTTCAATAATGATCATTGTTAAGTTTATATAGAAGATCAATCACTTTACTCACCGGCTAGCTTAAAGCGACCTTCATTAACAATCAACGGACCCCCACTATCACCTTGACAAGCATCCTTGCCACCCTGTTTAACTAGACCAGCGCACAGCATGACATCAAAAATTTTATTCTTGTATCTGGTGTTACGACATTGTTGATTTGTTATAATGGGTACAGTAACCTCTTGTAAGTAATTTGATGTAACGCCACCCTCCTTAATTAAACCCCAACCAGCTACAATGGCATCTTTGTTATCGAAGTTATGATTTTTATTTGGCAAGCAAACTGGACGTATTTTATCATCGAATTTCACTGGCGAACCCAATCTCAAAAGAGCAACATCGTTAATAATACGAACGGGATCATATTCAGGATGCACAATAACTCTAGAAACCTAAAACCAATCAAAAGTAGAGCAATTACAATTTCAAGTTGTTACAATTATTTTTTAAATTTTTTCTTCTTTGTGAAACCAGAAGAAGAAAGTTAAAATAAATAAATTATTTGTATTTTTTTATTTTTTTTTTCTTAAAAAGAGCGAAAAAACAAAAACGATATAAGCCGCCAAACAGACTGTTGGATACAAAACGTATTAAAATTGAAGAATTGTATAAAAGTTTTATTTCCGACAGCTTGTTTCTAGGTCTTTCTTTTACTGTAAGTAATACAAATTACTACAGTGGTAATAATTGGAACAATATTTGCAATAAATAAACAATCTGTTATTTAAATGTGTGCATTTAAAAAATTAAAAAATTTAATTAAAAAATATCTGCTGTTAACACTGGTGTTATTTAGTTGTGTGTTGCCAGACAACCATAATAATTTTTAACTTTCCAATAAAAATACACAATTTATTAACGGAAGATTATTTTTTAAGATTAACCACAGATTGGATTAGACGTGAATTAAAGCCAGTAACATTTATTTAACTTTGTAAAATTTTAATACTTATATCCCAGTAGTTTCCTACTAAAAAGTGTGTATATGCCAATTAAAGCATAAATTGAATTTAATATTTAATTACATATTTCTTTTATATAAATGTATAAGAATTTTAATATAAATATATTTGCCTAATAAATTAAGCCTTTTTTTGGTTACTTGTGTTTTATTCAAAATTCCGTGGAAATTGCTGGCTTTGGCCGATTACTTTCTCAACATCTGTATTGAAGGCTTATTAAAAAATTAAACTTATTTTTTAATGGATTGAGTGGGACTTGAACTTAAGTTCACACAGTAATTATGCGTAATTTTTGTAAAAATATAAATTTAAACGGAATGAAATAATTATGTAGAAATAGATCTTAACAGACTTAATACAGTTGTTAAAGTATATACAAAATTATGGAAACCAAGTCTCATGTACATACTATATATTAAAAACTTTTTACAAGAATCAAGACGTGAAAAGGTTTTTCAGTCAGCTGTATTAATTGAGCTATTCTAACAAAATTAAACGATTTAGATCGTAGCCTTTTAAAGGCATACTTTTCATAATAATCGATGTTCTTAATCGCATTGATCTAAATCTAAGGTTTCTGAACTTAGTCTGAACGACTTCACAGTCACTACAAATCATAAGTCAAAAAGTGGGCAAAATTAGACAAGTGGTCGTGGTACCTCCAATACAAAGAATTATTGATTTTTGTACATCTTGAGAGCGGGTGCAGCTAAAGTTTCTGAAAGACTTTACAGTCAATTCAAATCAGCAGTCAAAAAGTGGGTGGAATTTGATATGTAGGCATGGTGCCTTCAATACAAAGTAAATATCGGTTTTTGTATATCTTGAGAACACGTAAAGCTAAACTTTGAATTTGACTGAATGACTTAATTGTTAATATAAATCATCAGACACGATTGAGCGGAATACAACAAGCGGTCATGGTACCTCCCAAACAAACTAAATATTGTTTTTTGTATATTTTGAGAAAGCTTAAAGTGTAAGTATCTGAGTTTGGTCTTGATGATCATGATGATTGATATTCGCAGTCAATACAAATCATCAGTCAAAAAAGGTCGGAATTTGATAAGCTGACATTGCACGGCGCATACATAGTAAAAATTAATATTTTTAAGTCTTGAAAAAGTTAACAGTAGAAGTTTCTAAATTTGGTTCAAGCAACATCATACATAATATGTTACACATCATCAGTCACTAACTCGGCGTGACCGAAATATTTTATATGTAAAGAATAAAAATTAATGCTTTGTTATCTGATGTGGATTAGCCAAAAATCGGGAAGATGGGTTAACAGGGTAAAAGCTATATATAAACACATACTATATAAAATTAATGTGATTTTGTTTGAAGACTGTATACAGATTCTACAGTGTCTATCTTGAAGGAACTATAGCCAATTGAAATGTTTGAATTTGGACCGGAAGGCGACAAGATGGAGAAAAGCCCTAAAAAATGATGACTAAGATAATAGTTGAGCTAGAGGTAGAGACATACGGCAAGTTTTAGCTTTTTAAGTAATAAAAGTAAGCTTTTACGAGCTTACGAATTTTTTAAACTAACGATACTCTTCTATAAGCTCAAATGTTGATGTCGAATGTGGGCGAAAATGTGGACATCAGCATTGATGTCATTGAAAATTGGACCAAGGATCGAAATACGAAAGATAACGACGATTTTAAATTGTCTAAATTTGATACCGTCGAGTAAATTATTATTTAACAATCAAAAGAAAGCATTTCGTAAGTTGTTGAAAGCAAAAAAATGTATAAGTCACGACTGCTTTTTTAAGCCACTTCGAACAATTTACATGTGTATATTAAATGCTGAGAACTTCAAACCTACTATTAGAAATTAAATCTAAGTTTCTTTAGTAAAGATGAAGCCTAATGGCTCAAACAACCAAACTTATGAGCTACAAATTGTTTGATTAGTGGTGACATACGAAAACGCTATAACTGGTCAATTGTATTTTGGTTGTTTCGACTATGGTTACGGTTATGTCGCTATATTTAGTCACTTCTAATTGAAAACATGTTAAGTATTTTGTGAAAATGTACGTTTGCAATTGTATTTTTTTCAATTTTCAAAACCGCTAAATTATCTTTGAGACACATTGGTTAACTTTTTTAAGATTATATTGCATTTTAAAAATTCTCACAGGAAATAATTCTACCTTTAATTGGTCTTTAGATTAAAGTGTTGGAATCTTTAGTTTACAAAATAATATTTTAGCTAATAATCCCACTGTGGCACTATTTTCATTTTACATAAAAAACCAGTTTCTGTTTTAGCCCTTCTCCATTATTTCTTTTTAAAAAAATAGTTCCTTCTTTCATCGCATTATTAAAAAAAGTTAAAAAAAAAACGGTTTTGTTTGTTATGTCGTATTCTCACCTGTCTTGTAATACCAGGATCACGAGATGATCTGTCCAATTGTAATAAACGTATTGTTATCTGATCACGATTTTTGTGCACACAATGTGCGGCAGTCAACACGTAACGATCATTAATCAAAGAACCACCACAGAAGAGTCGTGGATAATGACGACCCTTGACCAACTGTGCCGTCCAGGGATATTTATTCTTGCGCACCTGTGTGCCACCAACAATACGATTGACATTCGGTGTACCACAGACTGTAATAAGAGAGCGATAAGAAAGTCACATAAATTTTTCTGTTTTTCTAATGCTGAAAAAGAAAACTTAGAAATAGAAGGCAATGGAAGAATACTTACAGCATTTGCTACTGCATTCTTTACGTCTGTGTTCATTCTTGGCCAAAGCAGCCTGTTCATCATTGAATTCAATAACGTTTTCATCTGCACCATAATTGCTTATAAAGTGTTCGAAATTTTCAGCCATCGTATTTTGGTTGAGCAATACATGATCTTTGGGTTTTTCGTATACATAGGCAGTCTGCGTATAGGTCCACAAACAGCCAAATATTAAAATAAATAATTTCATCTTTTTAAGTGTGAACTTTTCAATTGAAGTCCTTGAAATATTCGAAATAAATATTTACACGCGTATACTTCCTGCTAAAAAAAAACTCTTCAATTTTTTAAACTGACTGAGCTGGTACACAGGCCCAGTCGAAATGTTGAATTTTTATTTAAAAACGCCTCTTCTTATAGTTTTTTGTAATTATTATTTCATACTTTTGCTTAAATCAATATTCTTAAAAAACTTTCTTTGTCTGTTCGTCTGTCAGTCTTTATTTTTTCACTTGTGATTATCGTTAAATATTTTACTTTTCAGCAAAGTGTTTATGGAAATCACTTGAAGTTCTTCTTCTTATTTGGCCTTTTTTTAATATTTTGTTACTCTTAAATCTGTCATTAAATGCTAAAGAAATTTATGGCCATTTAACCGTATTAACCCTCTTTCATATTTTACATATTCATGCATAAACATGACTTTTACCAAACGTAACCTTAATCTGTTTTCGAACTCTTCTGTTTTGTTTTATTTTTTCACAAATATTCGACTAATTTGATTTTTATTGGATTATTTTCTCATTGTTGGTTTTTATTTCCAGATTTTTAAACATTGTACATTCATTTATACAAACTACGAGTATGTATGTACACATGTATGTATTAAGGCATACACAAAAAGTACACGAATAAAATTTCAATAAATAAAAAAAAGTTTAAGTGATTTTTATTTTGTATGGATTTTATAAAAATAATAATATCAGTTCTTTTGTTGTATTTATATAAATAAACATAAAATAAAAGCTGTTGGTACACTCTTTATTGCTCCTAACCATTTAACGTACAATAAGATTGAAGTGGTACACACACTTGGCTTAAACCATAATGGCACATGCTCTTTAATTTTGTTGACATATGCGTTACCTAAAAATAAATAAACATACATATACGATATATAACGGACACTCCGATCATAGATATATTTTAATTCCTTCATATTAAGTCTTGTAATCGCAATTTCATTCAAACCTAACGCAATTAATTTTAGACAAAAATTTATTATTTAATCAGTTCATAGAAGAGCGTTTTTACTGTTATATCTGTTACAAATGAATGCCTTTTTTATTAAACTTGTTTCAGCAACGTTTTATTGACTTTTTTAATTATAGCAGTCATAAAATATTAAAAATAAATCGTTAAAATTCAATGAGTTTTTGCGCATGCAGACAGACTTCCTTGAATTGAAATAAAATTTGAGCGAGATTTACCTTTGTCTTCATCTTCTTATCTACATATGTATATAAATATGAATGAACGTTTGTTTGTTTACGCTTTATAGGGAGCTAAGCGGCTAAACCGATTTGCTCAAAATTTTGCCATTATTTCTCCGCGTATCTTGAAGGAGCTATAGGCTATATAAATGTCAAAATTCCAACTGGGTAATGCCACGCCCATACAAAGTAAAAATATATTTGTCTATATACTATATTTGTCTAGGCGGAATTGAATAAGTGGGAGTTGAATATCCCATACAAACCTAATATTGATTTTTGTATAACTTTGCAAGGGTAATAGTGGAAGGTTCTGAATTTCGTCTAAATAACTTCGTATTCAATACACATCATCAGTTGAAATGTGGGCGAATTTGAATAAGTGGGTGTGGCACCTCTAATAAAAGGAAAAATTATTTTTGCATATCTAGAGAGCGGTTTGAATGGCAGTTTTTGAACTTGGTCTATATGAATTGGCAGTCAATATAAATCATTAATTTTAATGCATTCCTTTAAATTTTTCTTGTGAGGAATTTTATAGAAATAAATCACAAAGGCTCACGGCAACGCAAGAATTGCTGCTCTAATATGTATATAAACATTAATGTATTTTTCTTAGTTTGAAAGCTAGCCGGCTTAACAGATTTACTCGAAATTTTGCCAGTATATCTCTGTATGTCTAGAAGGGACTACAGGCTATATATATTTCCAACTGGTCGGTGGGTGCCACGCCCATACAAAGTAAGTATTTATTTGTCTATATATTCAAAATGGTAACAGTAAGAGCCTGTAACATTAGTCTAAATAGCTTCTTAGTCAATACAAATCAGCAGTCAAAAAGTGGGCGGAATAGGACAAGTGAACATGGTACCTCTCAAAATGTATTAAAATGAAAGTTTTTGGATTTTTGTCTAAATGAGTTCGTAGTTAATAAAAATCAGCAGAGAAATGGTGGGCGGAATTAGATGAATGGTAATGGTACCTCCCATAAAAACTTTTAATAAATGAGCATGGCGTCTTCCATTCATACTAAATATGCAATTTTGCTAGTGTGAAAAACAACAATTAAAGCTTCGCTATCTACCCACATCAGTCAGGTTGGATAAGCGGGTATTAAATAAAGTACACCGGTTAAAAGCTACTTATAAAAGTTAAGATAATAATTGTTTAAAAATAAAATATATTTGTTATAAGATAATAGTTAATATAGGGGTAGCGAAGCACGCCGGGCTTCAGCTAGTACTGTATAAAAATTAATGTTTATTTATTTTAAGATTGTATACAGCTAAACAGCAGATTCCAGCATGCCTGGTTTGAATTTGAACCGAAATGGAATAAAATGGGGAAAAAGTGCAACAAATAATAACCTGTGTTCTTTTTCTTTATTGCATAATATAAACATGTTCCAATATTCGTATAGGAAAATGTGTGAGTTGTCACCAACTATGATGCTGCATTAGTTAAGGAAAAGCATGTGTAATACTGTCACAGGAACTTGAAAACTTACATGAAAATTTTACAGCGAAAAATAACATTTACATGTGGTATTGGTAAATTCCTTATTCCACTCACAGAATTTTGATGTGTCCAAAACATTCTAACTTGTCCTCCTGATTTTTGCTTAATGTTTAATGCTTAATTTATGCATAACATGTAAATCAGTTCGCAATTGTACTGATTTTTTTCATATCTGTACTTCTTTTGTTCTGTTTTTTATCTTAAAATGTTTAAGTCCATAAAATTGTTTAAAATTACTTTATTTTCTTAGAAATCTGCATCAGGTTTTATTTGTGAAAGAACAAAGTGTTGCAGAATTAGGACAAATGTATCGTTTAAGTATTTTCTGAAAATGCTGAGTAAATTAGAATATATAGTAAGCAAGTTATAAGCAAGTTTTTATGTAGATAATACTAACGTTATCATTAAATGCAAAATATTGTTGTGTGGAGCTAAAAAGAAGAAATGAATTTAGTTTATTGACGAAACGAAAATCAAATCTTAAAGATATATTTGCGTTTTGGCTTCATCATCACCAGCACGTTAACTTAGCTTAACTCCAGTATTCGGAAGACTACTTACGCAGCAATTAAAATATTTTTTTTTTTTTCAAAGAATTGTCGGTCTTTTTTCAGGTTGCCTTTTTAGGTTTATAGGCACTGTTGTTCAAAATTAAAAGAGGATGACTTAATATGCGTCAGATAATCAAGCGACTAAGTAACAAATTACTGCAACAAAAAATTATGGATCTATAGCTGGAACAGTGTTTGTAGTAACTGTAATAACTTGGATGAAATTGCTTTATGTAGAGAAAAATCTGATATCACTTTGACTTCAATAGTCAGTTGGAGAAATATGTTAAGATGAAGGATAATAATTTTTAAAAACCGAGTGCTTTCGATTCAGATTTTTTCTAAATTGGAGAAAAAATGGAAACGAACTGTGAATTCAAAATCTTGAGAACATATTGATAATAAAGCCACATTTGTAACCAACATTTTGTAATGAATTTTAAAATTGTTTAAATTCTGAAAAGAAATGAAAATTTATAAACAAAGTGTGTATTGTTTGTACATTTTATTTAAACTGTTTTATGTACAATAAGTTTTGTTTCTGTTGGTCGCTACGTAATGAATTTTATTTTTAACAGTATGTGTGCTGCTTTTTTTTTTGTCAAATCTACTTTTTTTTATGTATTTATTTCTTTAGTGTCAAATCTACCTGATGTACATATTTCTTCACGAATGTTAAGTCAGATTGTAGGCCAAATATTCTGATATATATTCCTAAGCTGATCGAGAAGATTGACTTTTCGTGTCAATTTCTTGAATTTACCATGCGTGTTTTTAGGAGCTTCATTGCTGGTCTTCACACGGATGCTTTTGATGGAGTCGATAATGGTTTTTTTACTTTTTGATATTCCCTATAGACTACATCGCTGGATTGGTTCGTATAACTCCCTCAGGACTCAGGGAGGGTTCTGTTCCGAAATGTATTGTCTAAAACAGTTTTTTGCTTTTTCTGCTGTTCCATAAGGTAGTAATTGGAAATCTTACTGATTTTGTTGTATCTAAATGACATAAAGTTGTTTCTGATTGTGAAATTCTTATTTACGCTGATGACGTTAAAATGTTTTACACTCTTAGTGACAGTCAAGACAAGTCGCTCTGCTCTACAACGGAATATTAATATTTTTGTTGTTTGGTAAAAAGTTAGTTAGATGGATCTTAACCTGGGAAAGTGTAAGTTTTCACGCAGAATCGTGTATGTGTTCACATATCTCATTGATTCTTCTTCTCTTGAGTTCGTTTCCCCGTTTCTTGATTTGGGTGTTTTAATGGACAGCAAGCTTCCGTTCATTGATCATATTCGTATAATGACTAGCCAGGATCGATTTGTTTTTGTTTTTGGTTTTGTGAAGAGATAGTCCAGGGAATTTAGTATTAGGCTCTAGAGCTGACCTGGAACTCTTTGATATTGCTTATTTCCCTCATTCGTGATAGTTCAAACTATGGTAGTACATGTACCAGCGCTATTGGGACGAGTCCTGCGCGGTTGGTGAGAGTAGATAAGTGTGAGGCGAGGCCCGTTTGAAAAACAAAAAACAATTCGTTGAAAACCAGAAATGCACCTTAGTTATGTCTCAGAGTCAATGAAAATATGGACCGACGTATAGAGTTATGCCACCGAAGCCGCGGCGAGCATTTGTCCGATATTTTGTTTCACACATAATTCTCATAGATACTTCCATCACAATAAAGAATATTAAGATAATTCTGAGAAAACTTTTTGTTGTATTTACAATTAACATGGTCCTGTTTTATTGGACCACCCTTTGTGATTAACTAGCATTAAGAACAGTTCTGTTCCTAAAATATTTTAGGTATTTTTTACACTATACACTTGGACAATTACCAAAATTTTACTATTTTCTTAAAACATTTCTTTTAATTTGTTTGTAGGTTTTTATATTTTTTACTAGAAAAAAATTTTTTTCCGTATAACTCACCTCCATTCTTTCAGTTGCTCAGATAATCATAAGTACGAGTATATCCCCATAAGGATATACCCGCGAAAGGGCTTTGAAAACATAATCACTTATACAAACCTTTTTTGCCTATAATTAAATCGACAAAAATTTGATTTTTTACTATGGTTTGAAACTAAAAAATTCAATGTCAACATTTTTTTCTGTTTTAAGTTAGTTGTCACACTAGACGAATGTTCAATATAACCCAGAACAGATTGATAATTGTTTTGCGGTTTTGCTAGCCAATGTTACTATGAACTCAAAGACGTCTTCAATTGCAATTTTCTCAAAAGTTCCTTTTAAGTTCCAAGCCACAGACTTAATTTAAATACTGTACTTAATTCTGTAACGATTTAAGACTTCAATCAATTTAAACAATCTGTCTGTAAAGAAGCAAGAATATTTTAGGGTCAAATTGCAAAATTATAATGGTACTATTCTAAATATTACAGACGATATCATTGAACCGAAAATAGTGACTGACTCAAGTTGAGAGTTGAATTTTTTCATTAATTAATGATGGTAACATGTTATACCCGATTTCAACAAATTTATTATAATTTAGGGAGAAAGTATTTAATATACATGATTTGTCATACATATCCTATAGATAAGAAAGTTAAATACAAAATATAAATATATTATTTATTTATATTATTATATATAAATATATTATTAAATATATTATTGTCGGTCAACTTCGACTATACGTTACCTTACGTCCCTTTTATATCAAAATAGAATTTTGTTTGAAAGCTGAAAGCCAATCATGGACCAATAGAAATCATATGCTTCCTTTTTGGATTTAATAATAGCAATTTGCGAAGTTCAGTCAAATATCGACACTTCACCTTGTCTAGTTAACAAAGATGTACATATTTAACTCACAATATGACTCTCAATCGATCAATGTACTTAATCATGGTTGTTATTACCTAAATTTAAATAGAAGCTTATAAATAGAGTACTCAATAATGTAGTATAATATACATTCATACATACATACATATTTTTGTTTTTTTCGGTTTTCTAATATTCTTACTATTTGTCTGTTATACACACCATTTTAAGATGTCTAATTCGCAAATTTTCGTAACAAAATAAACTCATTAAAGCTTATCTTAGTTTCCAGTCAATAAATTACATTTGATTTCACCATATTTAAAATTAAGATAAAAAAACATCAATAAAACATATGTTTTCACACATGTAAATTTAAAACAATAATCAAAATTTTAAAGTGATAAATTATTACCGAAATTGGAAAAAAATCTCAATAGAATTTTAAATAACAAATTAGCACACGATATATTATATGAATTTATGTTAATCTTCTAGTCAATATGTTTGTATTTCGATTGGAAAGAAACAAAAGTTTTAAAATCTCTATTGGAGCAGAAAAGTATTCTATTTTATTTTTAATTTATTACTCGACACGCATAATTTAATTTTTCGTTTTCGATAACAGTAGCTCTTAAAACAAACTTTATGGTTTTGCTCATTTATTAAATATACGAAAAGCCATAAATATATATTCTAAAAATCGTTTTACACACAGTCTAACTTATTAATTAGTAGCCTTTGGTATGTCGTATTTTAAGTAGAAATACTGAAGTGCCTTTTAATTATAAAAATGATATTGATTAAAAAAGAAACAAAAACTTGAAAAAATAACATGCATTTACATTTAAGGGACAATTCAGAATGGCCCTAAGCAGAAATGTAACACTATAAGATGATATGAAGAGTAAAAAAAAAATTAAAAATTGCAACAGATTCTACGAAAACAAACTCTCTCCCTACTATTCAAGCACTAAATTCATTCGTATATTATTCGCATGTTAAAATAAATGTAAAAGAAGTAATTCATTGATATATTTTTTCAAAATTTAAACATATAACATGTAGTATATGCAAACAGATGGATAATAAAAATTAATTTTTTTCAATCTTTTTTATGATACAGGGCAATATACTTTAGATTGGCTAAAATCAACGTACATCACTCTTCTAAAAAAAAACATAATTCAAAACGCTGCACTGATTACAGACTAATAAGCCTAACGAACGAAACATTTTCTTAACAGAGTTCTAAAAGTTTTACACAACAGAAACAATAGAAAATGCGAAGACGCCATTGGAGAAGAATACTTGTTTTCGAGGAGGCAAGAGCACTAGAGAAAGTAGGAAATTGCAAAAATGTACAAAAGGTTGATTATAATTACACTGGCTTACAGCAAAAAAGCCTTTAAATAAAACTCTATTTGCAAATTTTTCGCCCAAAATATAGCAGTTATGTCAATATATTTCATCATAACTTGAAAACGATTTGACCGATCTTAACGTAATTACCACCAAATGTTTAGGAACAAAATTTTCTATAAATCAACTGATTAATTTTTTTTTTTTTTTTTGTATTTTCAACAGTTTCGGAAATCGCGAAAAAAAGATTTTCGGACATAAATTGAGCAATTTTTTTTTTTAAATTCATAAAAAATGTTCCAGAATACAAATTTTACTTGTTATGCACTTAGATTAAAGCTTAAATTGTTGAGAATAAATAAGCTATAATCATGAAAATCCTTTGACTAGTGCTGATTTTATTCGAAATTAAATGCACTTATGAATTAAATGAACTTTAACCAAAATTAGCGAATAAATTTTTTCTTGCAAAATTATTGGAATTTTTTTTCTTTTATTTCCAAAAAGTTATAATAATATTCCTAGAATATAAATTTTACATTTTAAGCATTAGAATGAAAGCCAGATATGTTGAAAGTAAAGTAACTCATAAAGGAAGATACCTAACTTTGACAAACAATGTTACGCAACACACAAAAATAATGAAAGGAAATCAAAATCATTATATTCCATTTAGTTTTATTTAAAGGCGAGAATTTTTTTTTTTTTTTTGTAGACCAGTGTATCATTTATTACAAAACGCATTCGACACAGTCCAGCATGATAAACTCTTCAATATTCTTAGATCCTTAGCTATCGAAAAAAAAAGGAAATTAGATCAATTCAAAGCTTACATTGGCATCAAACAGTGCATATTATAGTTGATGGTGACAGCACGAGAGATATCCCAATATCGAAGAGTATTTGATAAGGTTGTATTCTTTCGACATTTCTTTTTAAACGTAGCCAGAAAGAAGAAGCTATCAAGGTGAATGGCTTAAATAATAATAATATTTGGTATGCTGATAACACAATATTGTTAGCGCATAGCCTTACGGGCCTAACACTGCTAAGCCAGCAATACGGATTGAAAATCAACATTAGCAATACAAAATACATGATTTTTAGCCGAAGAATTACCGAAAATAAGAGAGCAAGGATTGTAAGAAATTACAATTAAAATGCTCTCATAGAAAAAGTGTATAAATTTAAATATGTACCTTAGTTGTCCACTAAATGAAATGAGAAATTTAGATGTCTAAGCAAAAATAAAATGTCGTATTGAAATATCAGAAAGAATTTTAAAAAAGTTGTTAAAAAATACCATGAACCGCTCATGTATCCAACATAGAAGTGCTACACCAGGTAAACTGTAAAAGGCAATTGCTCAGGTGCGTCAAACGCCACATAATTCGAAACTCAAAATAGAAAATGCTACAACTAATAGTCCAAGGAAAGATCGAAGTCAGAAGAGAAATCGATCGTAGTAAGCTATCTTGGTTCTGAAACAGGACAATAGACTGGCATACAATAAGTGAGCCATCTCCTGGAAGCGACTAAAGACCTGTAATTATTTTCAAATATTTTTAAAATTTATGAAATAATTACTTTTATAACTACGTTATCGCTTAAATTCAATGCCCAATAGCAAATGTATAAGAAGAAGAATTGCAATATTAAGGTACTTCCAATTGTTTGCGTCGGAATTCAAAAAAAAAAAAAAAATCATATAGAACATTTGCTTTTACACTATCACATATCAAATAAAACGAAAAATCTTTATAGTACGTAAACAGCAGTTCAGAATAAAAAATATATATATAATTTTAAATGTGTTTTTAAGCTTTTTTTGCAGTCAATTTTTTTTTTAAGTCAATTTACAGACTTAATCTTTAACGGCCACAAAAATTTCGCTTGCATATCCATTTCTTTAACTAGTAATGTTATATTACTTGTGTTGCTTGAACATATCGACAAAAGATTCAATTAGGAGTGACTTATTAACGTCATTGTTGCGAGGTAACAAACCAATCTTATTGGCAATAATAACAGTGACCATAATCTTTAAACCAAAATACAGAGCACAGATATATTTAATAGAGTACAAATATAAGAAAGTGTTGTGGTGTAGTGGTTCAAACGCTTGAATATATAACCTAGCAGCTCAGTTTCGAATCGCGCCGATGATAAGGAAAATTTTCTTCATAGCTTCGTAAATTAAAGGCATAAATTTTGATATTCTTCAGAATATATATAAGCATAAGAAGAATATATGTATGCATGAACAATACTGAAAATTGCCATGTACTTAGACCAGGTACCTCTGGCTATCATTATTAGTTCTTTGCTTTTGCAATTCATCATTCGTTAGGGAGGCATGATTATTTAAGAATTTTTAATCAGTATAAAATAACTTCTCTAAATTTGTACAAAGCACGATAAATGTTGTTTTTCTGTTGACACTGTATATCCAGAAAGCTAAGCAGAACCATGTTATGCTAGCAGAAGCTTCGAAAAATATACTCATATAAATATATTCATATTTATTTATTCCGATAAGTATGTAAAAAATTCAACGAAATAAAACTCATGTTGTTTCAGTGTATAAAACTACTACATTTTCATGATTGATATTTTTTGATATTTTAAAACTTTTGCATTTCTGATTAAAACAGTATTGTTAAAACAGAAACCAATAAATTTTTTTAAAGCACTTTATGGCACGCAAATACAGAGCAAATACTGAACAGTAAATAAAATACACAACATATTACTGCTTTTGCCTAATGAACAATTTATGCAGAACAATTTTAAGTATCTCAGCGAGTTTGAAAAAAACAATACCTTTGAATTTGTATATAGGTTTTTACTCTCAAATTAACGATTTTTCAATACAAATTATATTTTTTCAAGTCAAACGGCTTAATCGGTACAAATTGAAGTTTTTTCAAGACAAATTAAATTTTGTTCCCTTTGAATTAAATTATTTTCACTTCAAATTAATTTTTCAATAGCGTGGAGTTAAATACAACGAGTATGCAGTACACAATGCGCTAAACTCTTTGCGAATTACATTAAAACCTGGTACAATCAATATATATCGTTTAAATATCGACATTACAATTCAGCGACGCATACCGTATTCGTTAAATTTTGTATAAAACCCTCCAGAAGCAAGAGAAAAAATAATATTAATTGACAAATCCGGTTTTAATTACTACCTTCGGAGAAACAAGGCAAGTAAATAGCGCTGCACGAGCAACTCTGTTGCTACCGTTAGAGGACGAAATGTTTTCCTTATTGCAGCCATGAATATACATGGCATTTTACACAAAAAAATAACTGCACATTCTACAGCTAATACCAGCATCTTTATTTATATGTTTCCTTGAAGAATTATTTAATAAATTAGCTGAATCTAACATCACAGGTGCTTGGTTGATCCTTGAAAAAAAACAAAACTCTAGATGTAAAAGATTAAGTTGCGGAGTCCGGGCAGAATATAGTTTTTCTTCCTCCATACTCTCCAATGCTAAATCCAAAAAAAAACGTGTTTTCAAAAACCAAACTTTGTATACGAAATTTAATAGCTTATACAGAGTGTAATATGGACTTAATTATATATAAACAATAAATAAATGAATCAGTAACATCTGATTGTAGCAGTTATTATCATGACTATAAATTTGTCATTAGCTGCATCTGGAGAGCCGCTGCAGTTAATATTTTAAATAGCAAGTTAAGTAATTAGTAGTTTAATTTTATAGTATAAAAAACAGTAATAACAAAAAAATTAATTTGAAACGAAAAAATATAATCTTAAGTGAAAAAAATTAAATTTGAAGTGAAAATTATTAATTTCAAAGTAAAGAAAGTTTAATTTGTTCCGAATAAAATTCATTTTGTGAAAAAAAAACTGCGTTTGACATGTAAAAAATTAAATTTATATCGAAAAATCGTTAATTTGAGAGTAATAACCTATATATTCCACTTAAATACACTTAAGAAATATCTGTGCATTTCTCAAGCAATTGGTAGAAGATAACTAAAACAGAGTTTAAAAGAAGTTTACAAAAACTTTTTGACTATATATAGACTGGACAAAGCCTTGTGGTGGTAATTACAATGAAAAAATAAAATAAAAAAATTTTTATATATGGATGTGTATATGTGGATTGTTATGTTATATATGGATTGTGTAACCAACGCTACACAAATTGTTGATTCACAGTTGGGAAGTAGTTCAAACTTCAAAATTACCTATTGGTTCTTTGTGTGAAGAGGCCCGTAAATCTATTAATAAAATATTCAACAAAGTTAGAGAGCATAATGCAAGAATTAGGATTAACAATTTAAAATATCCTTAACTTTCTTTTAATAAATTCAGAAACGGTGGTCACGGCAACTCGCAAGACTCCCAAGGAAAAACAAATGGTTGTGGCTAAGGAAGTAAAATGTCTGTTTCTTTAATAATCTGATAAGGTGGATTTCAACGTAAGTAGTGACGACAACACTTTAGAAACACGAAGTGACAGCAAATAAATAAATAATGTGTCCTCAAATTGATGTGTGTTGTAATCTTCGTAGTATCTATGATTATTTGCATTAGATAGATAGATAGATTTTAATAAAACAAAATCATTTGTTTTTAATTTCATATTTTTCTTTACATTTTTTAATAAAAACGAAAGTTTTTTGACTGATTGATAATACCAATATCACGACCTTTCCAAAGATACCTATGCCTAAACTCAGCTGTCTTTAACCAATTTTTATTATTAAAATTTATTTATAATAAAATTATAATTAAAGGAAATACTTGAAATTGCATTTACATATATGTATGTCAAAAGAAAGATACAGTAAAATCAATTCATGAAAATGATGATAGCAATACGACTATCAAATTTCTTTCCGTATTGTACATTTTATTACATATTGTTTTCGCACTATTATACATACTTTTTCATTTTATTTGAGTTTTTGGTTTTTCCATTTTGAAAAGGAGCAATCTGCTTTTCTCGACAAGTAAATAATAATAGCGAATTTCGTAAATTTCCGGTTTCAATATTAAACACTATAACAATGCTAACAAACGCCACAGTTATTGTCTAAGGAAGACATACTGTGAGCGTCAAAATAAAGTGTACAACCTTATTTTATAGAATTTAGTCTTTATAAGAGTCTTTTAAAATACGATGAATTTAAACACTTCATACTTTTTTTTTAAATTCTTAAAAACAAAAAAACCATTACAACAACAATAAGTTATACATACATACAACAAAATTCGAAAGGTACTCTATTTTTGACGTGTCAAAAAAAGTGTATAAAAGACTATGCCAAAAATATAATAAAATGTTTAAATTCATCGTATATACTGAAATAAAGTCTAAATTCAAGAGAATAAGGTTGTACACTTTTTTTGACACTCACAGTAAATCGCAATGATTTTTTATATAAAAGATTAAAAAAAATTGCTCCAATATTTTTTATTTGCTCGCATTACATTTAATTAGAACATATTAACTTAGAAATATTTACACTTACAGAAGTGTACATACTATCTAAATAATGGACATTTAAAAAAAATTTTATTTTGTGTGACCTTACTTAGATTTTATAACATCTGCTAATCGGGACGGCATGGAGAAGGACAATTTTTTTGTTGCTTCGGGAGTAATTTTTTCCCACTCCTTCATTAAAGCATTCTTCAGAGCTGAAACGGACGTGATATGATGTTTCTAAAGTTATGCTTCAGAATATCCCATAAATGCTCTATAACATTTAGATCGGGAGATTATGGGGGTGTTCCAGTTTGTTTTGAACAATGTTTAGCAGCCATTCTCTGGATCATTATCTTGAAACCATACAGAATTTTTACTTAGGTCTAAAATTTCACAACTTGACAAATAGCTATCCCTTAAAATCTCCACATACATACATCGTCTTATCAATGGTGCCGTCAATGCACTGTCAACTCCATTCGCGGTTATATATCTCCAGACAATTTTTATACATTCATATTATAAAGAAAACTGAAATGAACCAAATGTATGTAAGCTTTTTGTAGGCCTTTATATGCCTTAACATAGCAGTTTTGTCGAATATATTCGACATGGATCAATGTTTCTATGTG
Organism: Wohlfahrtia magnifica; assembly: GCA_023159175.1. Lineage (NCBI taxonomy): Eukaryota > Metazoa > Arthropoda > Insecta > Diptera > Sarcophagidae > Wohlfahrtia > Wohlfahrtia magnifica. The sequence goes on along the minus strand of JAKWBJ010000504.1, from coordinate 1,084,929 downwards.
TTTTTGCGTATAATTACCAAAATTACATCAGTTAAGTCACTATTAATAAAATTGTTTAGATCTTTATAACAAAATAAATCACTCATCATTTGTTTCGTTGACATATGTAAGGCCTGTCTTCAACACCAGGTATAACAGAATCTCGAAAAAGTTAATAGCTTGGCTAAGTTAACCGAATTTCAGCGTCCACGTATAAAGTGAACTTTTCTGAGCATACGAATTTTTTAAATCAAAGATACACTTCGAGATGGGTGAAAATGTTGTCATCAGCATTAATACGAGTAAAATTGAAAATTGGACCAAAGATCAAAATAAGGAAGAAAACGATGATTTTGAAGTGTCCGATAATGATACTATCGTGTCGATTATTATTCAATAACCAAAATTGAGCATCAGCAATAGCTTTCGAGTAGAAAGCAAAAAAAAAAACATAATGGGTGTCCAAAATTGAGCTATCATTTTAATTTTGCTTCCATTTTTTTTCTACTTGTAAATTTTATTTAAAAATTTTTATTTTCAGAATACGTTCCGGTTAGTTAATATGCACGAGGAACAACATGACTTTATTGTGTAAAAAATTTTTTGTTAATGGCAAAGGTTTCAAGATATAATTAGGAAATTCTTTAACAAAATAATCTTCACCGAAGAAGCACAACAAGCAGAATTGCCGCGTAGGGGTGAGGAGAATCGAATCGATTCGAAAAAGAATCGAGTTACCTTAGAGCAATCATTACATCAACAAAAAGTTACGGTTTGGTGTGGTTTGTGGTCCGGAAAAATCATCTTACCATATTTCTTTAAAACGAAAATCAATATTCGATTACGATCAATGGAAATCGCTACAGGGACATAGTCCGAAGCTATTTGTGGCGGAAAATTGATGATTTAGATAGACTAGGGAAATCGATTATTCAACTTTTTTGAAAAACCGATTTTCGAATAATTCGAAAAGTAGCACTTTTAAAAAACCGGCTTTCGGTTAATAATAATTCAACTAACCGGTTAACCGGTTCTTTTATTTTAATAAAATTGTTTCTAATTCTTGAAGCGCAGAGCTGGACGACTTCGGTTTAAAAATATGCAGAAGCTGATGGAGAGCTTAAAATTATAGTGGCAATCAATACTAACAATAATTCTAACAAATATAATTAAAATTATACCAAAATGGTGTGCAGAAGCCATAGAAAACAGAGTTTATTACCCAAAGTACTGAAAAAATGCTTAAGTTTCGAACAGCTTTTCAAGAAGCTAATTTCGTTTTTGTTGTAACTTGGTAGAGAATAGAATTAAAGGTCTTGTTATTATAGTTATTATTTAGGTGCCTAAGATAACAAAAATGAAATGTTTTACATTGAATAAATCTATTAATAATATACGAGTCCTTAATTACCTCGACAAGAAAATTTGCTTAGATTTCGAGAAGCACTGTATGTAAATTTATGCACCACGTATTTAATTGTGTATGTGTCACTGTGATATGTTAGCTAAGACCCCACTTTCCAACCAAGAAATAATCGGTCAATACCAGGCCACACCATCTGACAATTTTCAACAGAGATATCACCTCACAACTAGCTACTTGTTATGCGTATCTACGCTGTGAAAAACTTCACTAACTAAAACATCTTCTGTTCGGAAACTGCGTTTGTAGGTTTGTGGCCTTTCAATGAGTATAGTTAATCATTTTCCATATATAAAAATCAATATTTATTTACAGAAGATGATAAAAGATTATTTTTGCTCAAGAGTGCATATCTTTCTTGATCTACCTTGGTTTTCGCCTTCTTTGTGAGACGTTCAAGGTTGTCATATGCACAAAAATAATTAAATTTATACAAATAGTTAAACGATCAGCATATTTTCAATAAAAAAATATACAAACGTATAAAAATTATACTTATTTAATTTAACCGGTTATTCGTGTTAAATTAACCGGTTTATTCGATGTTCGAAAAATGTATATTTTGAAAAAACCGTATTCGACAAAACCAAAAAATCGGTCGAATAATAACCGTCCGATCTCCCTAATATTGACGTAGAGAATAGGTGGTTTCAACAGGATGGTGCCACTTGTGACACAGCAAGAGAAACAATGAAGCTTTTGAGGATGTGGAGTAAATAGGCCACCAAAATTGAACATTATCGAGCAGATATCAACCATTGACAACAGTTTATTCAAAAACGTGATTGATAATTTTGGTAAAATATTGGGAGGGTTACTTGACCGACATAATTTGTCATTTTTATCTGGAACCTATTTGTAATAAAGTGAAATAAAAATATTTTGAATATCTAAAAAAAAGTCTTTCTTTATTAAAATTAAAATGATACCTCAATTTTTGACGGCCTTTATAAGTACCGACTGCATTTTTTTAACCTCTTCGCACAAATTAAGCCAGTGACGCATTTGATCGACATTGTCAGTATGATATTTTCGTCCATGAATCATCATCACGATATCAGTATCAAGTCGAAATTTGTATGAAGTTATTGTAAATGGAAAATGTCATTGATAAAACCTCGTCATTGATAAATTCTCACAAACAAAGGAACTCGTATATGATAACTTCATTGTAATGTCATATACTAAAGAAAGCTGAAATTTAACGACGTTGTCTGTTATGAGTCGACTACATGCTGAACAAATAAATCACAAGTGATTCTTGATGATATTGTCCGTTAGGCATCACTAATAAACTGACGCCCGCAAGACATAAAAAATAAATTAAATATAAATTAATCAATTTTGGCAATTATGTATGACAAATTACTCGTAAGTATGACATATTAAGTTTTTGAGCTGAAAAGTCTGTACCCAAACTTATGAGCAACAGTGTGTTTGATTAGTAGTGACACCGTAATCGATCCATTGAAATTTGATTGCTTCGGCTATGGTTAACGGTTATGAACCTAACTCAGCCTTGAGTCAATAAAATAAGTTAACTGCGAAAAGTCTACATATGTCTATATATGTATGTTTATAATGCGAAAGAGTTAATTACCCTTGGATCACATCGGTTAACTTTTTCGAGATTCTACTCTACTACAAGACTATTAACTGCAGCTAACCCACCAACGATTAGAAGGAAAATTTCAATATTTTCATATTTTAACATCTTCATTTATTTAAAGTTCTGTTTTTAAGTCATGGGAAATATTGTACGATGATATATGTTTATACGTACATATATATTCTAAAGCTTCTGCTTAAATGATACCAATTTATCATTTTTGTTTATTAATTTTGTTGCAACGTTTTATTTTTAATCATTTGTATGGTACAGACTTTTTCCTTAAGCGTTCTGTTTTTTCATGTCTAAATGTATGAACATACGTACCGTACAAGTCAATATATAGGCTTTTCTTTGAAAACACTGTCTTTATGGTTCACAACACTATCAAGAGCTACAATAATAACTACTGCAACGGCAATAGCATGTTCTTTAAGAACAGCGGCATTTGACCGCAACATCTTTGTGTTGCAGTTAGTTTTGGGTACCACCTCACGTGTACTTTTACAATAAATGAAAAAGCAAAGGTCGTAACTAAATATGCGTGTTATGCGTGTTTTTCATATTTATTTTATTACACCAATAATCCAAAACAAGCGTTTTAAATAAAAAAGAGAGAGAGGGGGAACAGCAAAAATATCAAATAAATTATTTCCTCTTAAAAAGTAAATATTGCAACATAAACGATATGTGTATGAATTTAAAACATACAAAAAAATGCAATGCTGAATACAAGAAAACATGTCGCCTTTTTATAATTCTTTTGCAACATACATATACACATACATATGTATGCAGAATTCATATTGATTTTTGTATTGAATAAATCAAACGAATGAAATTGTCTTTCAAAAGCGGGTGGTACGTGTTTTTGTTAATGGACTTCGAACACAAATTTTTATTGAAACAGTATGAAACAATATATACGACGGTCATTACATCAGTTGGTGGCATACGAAAAAAAATACATTTTATACATATTCCCATTTTGTATACATATTAATAAGCTTTTCTTAAGTTATTACGAATACAATTCGTTACCAAACGAACGAGTATGTATTGCAATTCTGCAGTTGAAAATGAAATGACAATTAAACAAATAATTAAATAATTTTAGATAAACAAATATCTAGCAGCTTGTATACATACATATACGAGTATATGTAGGTACATATGTTATAGGATAAAATAAAAATGAAATACGAGGATATTTGATACAGAATAAGTTCATGCTTTTTTATATTTTCTTTTGTTTTACAAGACCATTGTCAGCATTTGGTGTGACTTAAAAAATAAAAAAAACCTTTTCGATAGGGTAAAAATGTACTTCTTAACGACAACGCCAAGTCGCATATCACAGAGTCACCAAGGCAGCTTTTAAGAGCTCCTTTAGCATCAATCGTATTCTTTGGACCTTACACCTATGAATTACCATCTTTTTTGCTCCCTGTCTAACCATATGAGGGGTATTAACTTCCCTAAAGAAGTGGACGAACTGACAATTTCTTCGATAACAGACCGAGCGATTTTTGAAGGAATGCACCGACAGCTAAATAAAACAAACACTTTCCCTACAACAGCAGAACAACAGCCCGGTGTCGAATTTAAACAACATTATCGCTACGATATATTTATCGATGAGTCATCGTCACAATATCATTATAAACAGAAATTCGTATGAAATTATCATAACTGAAAAATTGTATTGGTGAATTTTTATGACAATGATACAAACAAGGACATCAATGTATGATAACGTCACTAAATGTCGCTGAAATTTAGCGATACTGTACACAATATGCTGAACAATGCATAATTTTGTCTCCTACACCTCGCCGTTAACGAATAAAGAACAACGATTTTTGATTATATTGTCTGTTAGGACTCACTAATAAATGGACGCCTGCATGACAAAATCAACATCTGTCATCTAGGACAGTTTGGACAATTAATTTAAAAAGTCATCTGTAACACCAAAGAAAAATCATGGTCATTCATCATTCCATTGTCAGCGTTTGCTACGATGGCTCATTATGACGTTCGCCACTTGGAAATAGTCCAAGTTGTGAATGAACTTAAAGAGCTCGATTATTGATCAACTTGATGGTAAGTTAACTGCTGGATGAACCGTATAGATAAATAGATCTCAAATTTTTAATGTCAGGGAGGTCAAAGAGATTGTGTCTTCTTTAGAATGATTCTGAAAAATAATTAGTTTGTAATTATTATATCTTTCTGATTCAATCCGTGCCTTTGAGAGAAGTACGGCGATCTACAGGAGGATTAAGCAATCCATGGCGATTACAGCATTTTTTTTTTTGTTGTAATGCAATTTTCAAGCTATCAAATTCACTTTGATGATCTGGAGTCACTTCTAGTTTGGCTGTCGGAGTGTAAAGACGTGTTTTTATCAAAGCGGAGAATTTAAGTTTGTTACAAACGGTTCGTGTATGAAAACTAAGTGTTTACAAGTGTGAGTGATACAATTGTGAAGAATTGTTGTTATAAAGTTGAGACTCCCAGGGGTAATTTCTGTGGTGTCTCAGTTTTTGACTTCAAGGTCAGTAGCAATTTGAAGAAGTGAGGTTAGATAGGACTAACGGAGTGGAGTTACCATACTCGTGCGGTGAGTTTTGGTGCTACCAGAGTGTGTTTTGTTGACGGTTCGGCGTGTTTATTGGACATTGATTTTCGAGTTGTATTTCGGTTTCGGGCGTGTTTATTTGGAATTGGTGACGGACTTGGCTACGATTATTGACTTCCTGTTTGGCTGTGATTATTTTGACTTTGGTGAGTCGTTACGTTTGCTAGTTTTTGAATTTTTATTATTATGCCTCCTGCGGGGAAACCTCGCAAGACGGCGAAGGGTGATGCCTCTGACGCTGCGTCTGGGGCAGTCACTGATGAGGTGATGGAGCCCCCTCCACCTGCGAAGTCTCGTCTCCGTCATACGGAGAGCGAACTGAGCAGTTCGGGGTCGGAAGCTGATGTAAAGGCGAGTGGTGGTAAGGCGACCACCAAGCGCTTTAAGTCTGCTCCTGTTGCTGATGCTGCTGCTGCTGCTGCTGCTGTTGATGGTGTTAAGAGTGGTGCTGGTCGCGGTTCTGCTATTGGTATTGCTGCTGGTGGTGGTGTTGGTGGTGGTGCTGGTGGTGGTGTTGTTGGTGGTGCTGCTGGTGGTGCTGTTGGTGGTGTTGCTGGTGGTGCTGCTGTTTCTGGCGCATGTACCATGTCGGATGCTGGTGCTGCTGCTGCTATCTCTGATAGCTCTGCGGTTGGTGGTGGTTTTGCTGCGGCGTTTCCCCCGTTGCCATCTGTTGGCAGGGAAAGCAGGCAGCGTAAAAGGGCTGCGGCTTCGGCTGCTGCCTTTTCTATGTGTGATGGTAGTGTTACTGTGGCTGACGTTAAGGTTGTCACTGACAGTTTCCGTGAGGTGCTGTTCGGTGAGAACCTTAGTGCGGAGACGATGGGCAGGCTCATGAGGCAGGCTAGTGGATATGAGGGGCTGGTAATGAAACTGCTGGTAGACAACGAGCGGCTGAGGGGTAGGCTGGACATCCTCCAGTCCCCCAGGCCGGTTCAGTCGATGACCGCAGTGCCAGCTCCCGCTGCTAGGCTTGTTGCTCAGGCCCCAACGGTTGCTGCGGTGGTTAGGGCACAGGGTGTCGCGGTTCCCAGGCCTACACCCAAGCCTGTGGAAACCTGGTCGGTGGTCGTTCGCGACAAGAAGAAGGGCGCAACGTCCAAGGAGGTGGTGAGTAAGGTCGTCGAACAGGTCGGACCTACCCTTGGAGTCAGAGTGCATGAGATGCGGCCGCTGAAAAGGACTAGCGGTGCGGTCATTCGCACACCTTCGGTGGCGGAGAGGTCGAGGATTGCCTCGAACAAAAAGTTTGAGGAGGTCGGCCTGGAGGTGACTGTCAGCGACAAGCTTGGTCCAAGGGTGGTGGTTGCCGGAGTGCATGCGGTGATCACTCCTGATGAATTTATGTCCGAGTTGTTCGAGATGAACCTGAAGGAGCGAATGAGCTACGCTGCCTCGGCTTTGACCACCTGCAGCGTGAGTGCAGGATGGGGCAGGATGTGTGCAGGACGTGCGGGACGATGGGGCATCTGGCCTCACGTTGTGTTAACCCGGTGAGGTGCCGCAACTGTGAGATGAGGGGCCTGCCAGCGGACCATAGTATGCTGTCGTTTGCGTGTCCCACGTACTATGCTATGGTTGCCAGGGCGAACGCCAGACACTAATGGAGTTGCGCCTTTTGCAGCTGAATTGTCAGCGCTCGAAGGCGGTGACGTGCGAGCTGGGGCAAGCTATGTGTCAGCTGGACGCTAGCTTTGCCATGATCCAGGAGCCGTATTTCGCGAATGGTGATGTTAGGGGGATTCCGGGGGGGTTTCGCGTATTTACTGACGGTGTGGGAAAGGCCGCGATTATAGTTAGGGACAGCGACGTGGACTGTACCAAATCAGTTGATAGCCAGCTTGGGGTCTGTGTTAGGGTAAAAGGGTGGTTTGGGGAGATGTTTCTGGCTTACATCTACTGTAGGCCTGGCGTTTCATTGGAACCCTATCTAGGGTATATGGATACGGTACTACTCGCGGCGAGTAGTATTCCTGTTATCCTCGGCCTAGATGCGAACGCCTCCTCTCGTATGTGGTTCAGTAAGATCTCCAGACTTGGGTCTGGACATCCGAACCTCATACGAGGAGGAGTGCTTAGTGAATGGTTGCTCTCGAGAGATTTGAGCGTGTTGAGTGAGCCGAGTGAGCTATATACTTTCGATGGGCCAATGGGCGTCAGTGACATTGACGTGACAGCTGCGAATGGGGCGGCAATTACTGCTTTGGACCTTAGTTGGAGAGTTTGTGACGATTGGGGGATAAGTGACCATAATCTCATCGAGATTAGGGTTACTTGTCCACAACGGACTAGGGAGACTGGTGGCGTTTTACGATGGCGAACGCGTGACGTTGATTGGGACCATTATCGGTACTGTTTTAGGGAGGCATTGTCATCGGTGCCAATTGAAGACTTTAGGCTACTAACGATTGACGACCAGGTTGACAAGATTGTCCGGACGGCATCTGCGGTGAATGATGCACTGTTGGGCCGAGCTAGTCATGCGAAGCCCAAGAGGGTCAAATGGTGGACCCCTGAGTTGGAGACGATGCGGCGGCGCGTTCGACACCTCCGGAGACGTTTCCAGAGGGGTAGGCGTACCATTGCTGAAGATCTAGCTCAGCGTAGGACCGAATATCTTGGCAGCCTTAAGACGTACAAGGACATGATTGTTACAGTTAAGGAGGACGAGTCGAGGAGATTTGTACAGGACAATAGGGATGACCCCTGGGGTAGGGCTTACCGCATCTGCAGGGGTAGAAAGAGTCAGGTGGACATAGGATGCTTCCATGTTGGCGACACCGTGTTGTCTTCATGGAGAGACTGCACGGACGCATTGTTGGGGGTCTTCTTTCCAAGGGCGGAGCCAGGCAACTATCCTCCCCAACCGGTGGAGGTTGCTGACCCTCCAAACTTGGTGAGGTCGGAATTAGATGACTGTTTTTGTCGGGTGAGAAGCAGGAATTCCCCAGGTTTGGATGGGTTGACCGGAGAGATGTGTAAGAACATCTGGAAGGCCATCCCTGAATACCTGGAGGCGGTGTACGGTAGGTGCATCAATGAGGGCTACTTCCCGAAGGCATGGAAATGTGCTCGTGTTGTGGTACTCCTTAAGTCGCCTGATAGAGTGAGGAGTAATCCTCGCTCTTATCGGGGCATCAGCCTCTTGCCAGTATTTGAAAAAGTGCTGGAAAGAGTTATGGTGTACAGACTCAAGGAATGCTACAGCGAAGGCCCTTCATGTTACCAGTTTGGTTTTAGGGAGGGCAAATGCGTCGAAGACGCTTGGATGCATGTGAAGAGTTCTGTCGAACAATCATCTGCGAAGTATGTGCTTGGCCTTTTCATTGATTTTAAGGGAGCTGGCATTTGGAGCAGCTATTTCGAGGATAGAAAAGCGTGTGTTGTTGGATCCTTTGAAACGGTTTGGGTGGAGGTTGTTCGGGGTTGTCCGCAGGGGTCCATCTGTGGTCCATTCATTTGGAATCTCATAATGGATACTCTGTTGAGGCAGCTCGGGCTGACATTCAAACTGTGTGCGTATGCGGATGACTTGCTCATCCTGGCCGGTCTCGTGCTGAGCTGGAGAGAAGGGGTGCCCAGGCCATTCGCATTGCTTGTGAGTGGGGTGTGGGGGTTGGTGTGGACGTCGCAGTGGATAAAACGGTGATGATGTTGCTTAAGGGCATATTGTCAACCGGGCGACCTCCACTCATTAGAATTGGTGACAACAGCATTCGCTATGTGACTCAGGTCAGGTACCTCGGAATAGTTGTTGGGGAGCGTATGAGCTTCCAGGCTCATCTCACCCATGTCAGGCATAAGCTGGCAGCTATCGTTGGAAAGGTTAGGCGCATATTGAGGAGTGATTGGGGACTCAGCAGGCGTGCCGTCCGTATCATATACGAGGGGCTTTTCGTCGCTTGTGCGGCGTATGGCGCGTCGGTGTGGTATAAGACGGTCATGTCTGTTGTTGGACAGAGTAAGATTCTCACGTGTCAGAGAATTGCACTCTTGGCATGTGTTCCGGTGTGTCGGACGGTGTCTACCGATGCTTTGCAGGTCCTTGTTGGTGTACCTCCGCTTGACTTGGAAGTAGTGCGTCGTAGCATTGCTTTCAGGGTCAAGAGGGGACTGCCACTTGGGACGGACGACTGGCTTTCTGTTTCGGAGCTCGAGATTGGGAGAGATAGGTATAAGGCCCTTTTGCAGGGGTGCTTCGTAGATAGGTGGCAGACGAGATGGACGAACAGCGACAAGGGAAGGGTGACTTATGGATTTATTCCGGACGTTACGTTCGTACGGGAACACCCTGACTTTGGCTTTGGCTTGAGTCTGGGGTTCATACTGACGGGACATGGCTCTTTCAATGCATTTTTGCATCGAATTGGCCAGACTGAATCAGCGGACTGTCGGTGTGGGAGGGGAACTGAGGACTGGAGGCATGTACTGACTTCGTGCCCGGACTATGATGACGTTAGGGATTTAGATAGTATGGGTATTACTCATACTGCGGGGGTGTGGGATTTCAGTAGGGTATTGTTGGACGATCGTACTTATGGTAGGTTGGGCGTTTTTGCCCTTGAGGTGTTTAGGCGTAGAAGGACGGCACTTTTAGCGGAGGTTGAACCTGCATCACCATCTTAGCGGTCTCCTGGCTAGCCTTTTTCTAGCTTGGCGTCCCGCTGGGGTGCTGACGGTTTTGATGTGTTATGCTGCTTGCTGTGATTGTCTGCTGTTTGCTGTTTCCCGACCTGCTGTTTGCGGCTTGATTTGTGGCTGCAGTTTTGGGTGTTGTGTGTCTGTACTGGTCAGCGTTTGACTGGTTGTGTTCTTGTTGTTGTGTATTGTGTCCGTGGCGCACGATGTCACTTTGAGTTCTCCCGTGAGGGTGGCTCCGTTTACTGTTGTGTTGTTTGAGTGTTTCTTGTTTGTTGTTATTACCATCTTGCTCACCAGTCCGAAGTTGTTTGGGACTTAAACTGGTAGTAGCATTTATGCTACGAGGCCTGACCGGAGGCTTAATTCTGGTGCCACGGGTGTCGGGAGCCCCAGGAATTTCGGTTCCTGCCCGACTATGGTGAGGCCCCCTTGTGGGAGCAACGTGGTGGCTGTGGTTTAGACCCAAATCGCGGGGAGAGCTATGCTGGCTCGGTGTGGAGTTACATTTTTAACCGGGTGCCGTGACCCATAGATCGGTAGGAGTTTAGATAATCTCCGGCACCTTACCAAGGTGTGAGGTCATGTCCAAATAACATGGCTTTAAATTGGTACTCACTGGTGATTTTAATCATAGGTGGGGGCGTTGGTGGACGCATTGTATTCACTCGTGCTTTGGCACCGTGAGGTAACGTCCTAGGGCAGGTACTCACGTTAAACCACTGACTTAATGATCTGGAGTTACACATAGTTTGCTGAATTCAATTTTCACCCTTCATCGCAGTCTCTGAGTCCGCATACCATATACTTATTGTGATCCTCTAAATTTTGCGTAAATTTTATCATCATTTCGAATGAAATTTTACCCAGTTTGATAAAATTCTGATGTAATCATAACTAATTTTAGGATAACCTATATACATATGTTCAACAGACTTTGTTTGAGAAAAAATTTGTATAGCATTTAAGGATCCCGATCCCAACCAAATTTGGAACTTTGGTAAAAAGTTATGAAATATTATATGGACCAAATATCACACTTAGCCAACTTAAATTCAGGATAAGTCAATGATATTGTAAAGCAGAGTTTAGAATTTGCTAAACAATTAAAGTTCTGTACAATGTATTTAACATAACACTTGTTCAAGTATTTAATAGCACTTTAAGCATTTCCATAATCGATCTTCGTTATTAAATAGTAAACCTGAGAAGAAATTATTAATCCCATATCAGAGAATTCAAACTTATTTTCTACAAACAAAATACGCCTTCTGCCAACACTGTATAAATCCAAAAAAAGCTCCCACTATTTGTTAAGAATGTATAAAATTGTTAGGTTTTGAAACTGAGGCGGTGCAAAGCTTAAACTTAACAAAAAATCTTCTTGAACATTACAATTGAACATGTTTGTTAGCATAAATTACAATAATTACAATTTGTTCGCAATTTAACTTGTCTGTTACGCTTTCCAGCATTTCTTTCAACTACAAACAGGCGGAAAGCGACAACGAGGCTAAGTACGTCCAGGCATCTATATAAACAGTCTATGTATTCCAAAAACCGATCATCATTTTTATCATATTTCAAGTACCAGTATATGTAGTTGTCTTTCTATTGACAGTTGTCCCTCGTTTAACACGATTAATTCGTACCGTATTATATGAAAGTATAAAGTCAATATAATTCCATATCTCCATTATTATCTTACTTGTTATATTAGTTATATTTTTCAACATTTTTTGCATTTTATCCATTTCCTTCCAGTAAGCTGCATACAGTTTTCAAAAAACACTCTTTTATATTGTTGAGTGACAGAAATAGCTTTTATCCGGTGTATTTTGTGCAATACCAGCTTTTTGGCAGATATGCATAGATAACGAATAGGGTTTTTTTCCTGTACCTTTCCTGGGATAGCGGGATTTATTTTTCAATTTCCCGTGATTCCGGGATTTCCCGTTGAAAAAATGTAGTATAAACAACTACAACTGGGTTTAAAGAGTATATATTTACATCAGGTGGCCACATCTATCAGCTTAAATTATGTAATTCTATTCTGTCACAAATTTCAGTATTTTGTCTCCTCTGAACGAAATGAATCGATTTATGCTTGCGCAACGTTGGGATTTACTGGAATTTTATTTCCAAAACAAAGACAAAATAAAAGCTCATTTTTATTTAATTTTTAAATTTAAACTTTTAAATGGCCCAACTTTTATGTTAGTAATAAAAGTAATTCATGAGATCAAGTTTTTTAGATCAAAACGTAACAAAAACATATGTTTATATTACATTAAGATAATACATAACGAAAAATAAAAATATTTGAGTTATATATTAAAAATAAATAAACATAAAATAATTAAATATACAGTAATCCCTCCTATAATACGGTACTCTTGCAACGCGTTTTCATATAACGTGAGTTCATGTCCCTAGTATAACACGTGTTTTCCCCATATAACACGAGCATTTTCCACGTTATATTTCTGTACAGTGAAATTTATAACGATTTCTAAGGTTGATAATTCAGTTGTATGTTGAAAATCAAATATAAATACTTTCCCCGTAAAAAAAAAAATCCCGGGAAATCCCGCACTAAATCTCGGGATTACGGGAATGATATATGAGTGGAATTCCATAAATCCTTATAACGAAGCTTTTATGTTACTGTTCCCTACATACACAAATTTCCTATTTAGTATGAAAGTGTCACGCCCACTTATCGAATTACGCCCAGTTACTGACTAATGATGTGTATTTAGAAACTTCTGCTATTACTGTTTTCAAGATACACAAAAACAAATAATTACTTTGAATGGGAGGTACCATCCAACTTCACCCACTTTTTGACTGATGATTTGTATTGACTATGAAGTCGTTCAGACCTAATTCAGAAACTTTAGCCTTAAAATCATGCCATGATTTCTATTGACTATGAAACTACTGAATCAAATTTAGAGACTTTTGCTGTTACCATTCTGAAGATAAGGGTAAATAAAAAATTACTTTGTATGGTCGTGGCACTGCCCAGTTGGAGTTTTTAAAATTTATATAGCCGATAGTGCCTTCCTAATATTCATAGAATACTGTAAAAATTTAAAGAAAATCGGTTCAGTCGTTCAGCTATAAGTATATAAGTCAAAAATTAAAAGACATAAATACAAATACACATTTACACACATAAAATCTAGCGTGCTTCGATCCTCCATCTTTATTATTATCTTAAATGATATTTTAGTTAAATTTTTACCTTTTTTCCACCTTTTGTCCTCTTCCGATTCAGATCCAAACATTTGAGATAGCCTATAGCTCCTTCCAGAAGGACACTGTAGAATCTGTCGTGTATATTAGACACATATATAGTTAGATTTTATCTAGAGGGCTTTCTGGTATACCCGCTTTTTGGATAATGTATATACTCGTAGATAACGCTGCTTTAATTGTTGCCGTTCTCCACATATACAAATTCAATATTTAGTATGAATGAAAGGATCACACCTACTTATCTAACTCAGCCAGTTACTGGCTGATGACGTATATTGTTCATGACTTTGTTATAATTTAGAAACTGCTACTATTACCGTTCTCTAGATGTACAAAAATCCATATTTAGTTTATAAACCATGCACTCTTTTCCAATTACGCGCAGTGTTTGACTGATGATTTGTACTGACTTTAAAGCCATTCAGACCAAATTCAGAAGCTTTTGATTTAACCGTTCTCAAAATATATAGAAATCAATATTTAGTTGGTATTGGAGGTACCACGCCAACTTGTCCAATTCTGCCCAATTTTTTCCTGATGTTTTGTATTGAATATGAAGTCAATTAGACTAAATTCTGAAACTTTGATAAAATATCGAAACCGTGCTATAAAAATACCGTGTTATATCAAAACCGTGTTAGACGTGTTACCGTGTGACATCGAAACCTTGCAAGTGCTATATCGAAATCATTTCGTATATCGAAGCATTTGCGAAAACTGAAATTTCATTACACATGTAAATGTAAATGAGATATTAAAAAAATCAAAACTTATTTTGTTTAAATCGTGAGAATTTCAAATGTATTTGACTTCAAATTCTTTTTTAAATTAAAGATCACCTTGAATTTTATATGATGTTATTTTTTTATTTCTTGACTTAGACCAATTTCATAATTGCAGGCAGATATGCATATTACACATATGTAATTTAGGCATACAAATTTTATGTTTTGCCAGTCTTTCAATTTATATAGGAATATATTCAAATATTCAGAATATAAATATAGTACCGTGTACTATCGAAACCGTCTTAAAAAGTAACGTGTTATATGAGAATCAACTGCGTATAATACAAGACATATATGTATGTATGCCTGAGAGTAGAAAAGTACGCTCGTCTCATACTCGTATCTATTCACTAAACTGACCATTGGCATAAGATGATGACGGTATAAACTCTTTTAACCTTTTTTAATTTTTATGTTTTTTCTTTTTTACTGTCTTTTTAAACTAATTTTAATAAGTTAAGGAGTTTGGGATTTGTAAAATGAAAATAACAGCAATGGCAACAAAAAATTTTGTTAAAGATGTTGCAAGTACTTACTTGAGCAGCCACTATCAAGACACTTGACAAGTGTTAGACTTCGTTCAAAACACTTTCGAATAAGTTCTGTTTTAGATTAACGTGGCTGTAGTGCTATTGGTCATCATCAAGTGTTCTCCTTAGGATTATTACGAAAAGATGATATTGTTGTCTCTTTTTCATAGTTTTAAAGCCTTTTTTCTCCTTCGTTTGGTTTCAAACTATTAAACACTTTAGATACACTTTTGTCTGCAAATTTATACAACTTGAATTATTATTTGAAAGCATTCAGTATGTAAGGCGGTTTAGAACGAATATTTAATACTCTTCACCACAATATACTGACAAGATAGTATAGAGAAAATAGAGAACAATTTTCCCAAAGTGTCAATGTAGGAATAATCTTTTACTTAAGGTTTTTGTGTAAAAGTTTGAGTGGCAGTTTACGTTCAATTATATTCCCTTTACAAACAAATTCAGCACAATGGTATAGAAGTAGATAAGTTTTAATTACCAGTATGTTACTGAAATATTCTAAACTATCTAAAGTCATGGTAACCATGGTCAATTTAAATCTTGTAACTTATCTTAACTGAAGCAATCTGCTTATCGAAAAAGAGAAGCATTTCGGTTTTACTTACTACAAATAAAAACCAAAAAAACCAAAAAAACCAAAAAAACCAAAAAAACCAAGCTAATAGAGAAAAAAACATAACAAATTTGGGGAAAACTTTTCCTTTTGTGCCAACAAAATCGTTTTTAGTCCGATTTACTTTTTCCCTTCTTAAAGTAAGAGCTTTCGAGATGTTTAAAATAGTCATCAACCGCATATATCACATCTTCATTTCTGTTACATATTTTAATGATTTCCCCAGAGTACTATCTATAGTGCCACACATACCGAATTAAAAAATATACATATCGCTTCAGTTTTGGATGATAAAATGGATGAAAACAGCATTTTTCAACAGGATAACGCTGCAATTCACGTTTCTAACGAGACATTGCAATGGTTTGAAGATCACAACATGACACTTATGGAATGCCTTGCATGTAGTTCCGATTTGTATCCTGTAGGAAATCGTTCGAACTGTATGTCACGCAAAATCTATTGACGAAAATCCCGAGCATAGTTTTACTAAATTGTGTTAAAGCTCCATTTTAGTTACTGGAAAATTTGATGAAATCGGTACCAAATCGTATTTTTTAAGTAATATATTGTATAACAATTGTGAATCAATTAGTTATTGAAAATTAAATAACTGAGATTGTTCCTATTGGAAATGAAGTCAAGTGCTTTTAAACGAATATGCCACAATTTTTGGTATTATTTTGAAATTTAAATGATTTATAGAAAACAACAACAACAAGGAAAACATTTTTTTTACTCAATATGGTGCAATAATTTGACTTGTGATTTTAGAGAAATTTGGATTTGAATTTTCGGGGCAAACATCAATTTTATTTTCAACACATATATGAATAGTTTTAAAACCATAAATAAGTGAATAGCAATTCGTTCCACGCCTACATATAATTTTTACACACATCTTAAGCTTATAATTTTTATCTCTCCCTCTTGGATGAATATTATTTTAATGAAATGAAATTGCTTTTAATTCATTTCACTTTCGTCATTCTTTTTTCTCTTAAAATTTTTGAGCATATGTTGATATGTTAAACACAAGATTATACAAAATAAATTTGATGTGTGAAATATTTACTGATTATATTTATGCTCTTCACTATATCCACTTTCCTGTAGAGCTCGTACAGCTCGCTGTTCCAACGTATGCGGTACTTATCTCCCACTGTTAGGGGAACGAAGATCTTCCAGAGTACTTTTCTTTCAAACGCTCCTAAAACTTTTCCGTCACTGTGTAAGAGTAGGGAGATCGATTATTCGACTTTTTTCAAAAACCAGTTTTCGAATAATTCGAAAAATAGCGGTTTTCGGTTAATAATTATTCAAATAACCAGTTAACCGGTTCTTTTATTTAAAATAAATTGTTCTTAATTCCGAAGCTGACGCAGAGCTTAAAAATAAAATGACAATCAATGCTAACAATAATTCTAACAAATCTCATAAAAGCTATGCCAAAACGTTGTTCGAAGGCCATCAAAAGCAAAGTTTATTACACAAAGTACTGAAAGCTGCTTAAGATTCGAACAGCTACTCAAGTAGCTAATTTTGTTTTTATTGTTGTATTACTTGGTAGAGAATGGAATTATTGGGTCGATTATAGATGGCAATAGAAATTCAGTTGGTTCAATCCCACACCATCTGACAATTTTCAACAGCGATATCACCTCACAACATTACTAGCGACTGCTTATATGTATTTACGCTGTGAAAGACTTCACTAGCTAATATATCGGCGTTTGTAAGTCGCTTTCAATGAGTCTAGTTGTTCATTCTTCATATATAAAAATCAATATTTATTTACGGAAGATGAGAAAAAGTTATTGATGCTCAAGTGTGCATATCTTTTTCGATCTACCTTGGTTTTCACGTTCTTTGTGAGATGTTCAAGGTTGTCATATATACAAAAGTAATAATTAAATTTATAGAAATAGTTAAGCAATGAAATATGCTCATAAAAATATATACAAACGTATAAAAATTACTTTTATTTATATTAACCCGTTATTCGTCTTAAATCAACCGGTTTATTCGGTATTCGAAAAATGAAGATTTTGAAAAAACCGTATTCGGCAAAGCCATAAAACCGGTTAAAACTGGTCGAATAATAGCCATCTGATCTCCCTTTTTGACAGTGCTTCTGCGACATATAGCAAGACCAGGATGATAAGCGTTTTGCTTGGTTCGTCGAGAGAGTGCTCTTCTCCTCAGTTGTCTGCTGAGTAGCACCTATTGATAAGGGTGATTCTTCGTTTGATCTCCATGCTGACGTCGTTCACGGTGTTAATGTTGGTACCAAGATAGACAAAATCCTTCACTACACAAAAATTGTGGTCGCCAACAGCGACGCTCTGAGCAAGCAAACTCCTTAGTTGTTGACAAACTATACTTTGTCTTACTTTATTCACCACTAGACCCACTTTAGACTGGAGTACGCAGAAGATATGGTGCGGGTATTAGGCCAACAACGTCGACTCGTCGAAATTGGTGCCTTGGCGATTCAACCTGACGGCACGAATAATTTTCTCTAGTAAAAGGTTGAAAAAGTCACATGAGAGGTAATCGCCTTGTCTAAAACCTCGTTTAGAACCAAACGACTCGGATATGTCCTTCCCAATTATGACGGAGCTTTTAGTAGCGATCAACGTCATACTGCATAGCCGTATAAGCTTAGCTGGGATGCCAAGCTCAGACATGGTGGAGTATAGGCAATTCGTATCTATGCTGTAGAGGGCGGCTTTAAAGTCGACGAATAGGTGTTGTGTGTCGATTTGACGTATTGTATTTAAAAGTTGATGGTGGATTTACCAGGCCTAGAGCCACACTGATAGGGCCCAATAAGTTTGTAGACGAAGGGCTTTAGCCTCTCGCACAATACATTTGGTAGGATCTAGATAGATAGCGAAGTTTTAATTATTGTTCTCAACATGTAAAAAAATCAACAATTGGTATTAATGGAAGTTGCCACACCCATTTATTCAAACTTTCCTTTTTTTGTCTGGTGATTTGTATTGATTACGAAGTCATTTAGACCAAATTCCGAAGCTTACACCTTAATGGTTCTCAGGATAGACAGAAATCAAAATTTACTTTAAATGGGAGACCTTTTTAACTGATAATTTGTAGTGACTATAAAGCTATTTTGACCAAATTTAGAGACTATTACTGTTATCTTTTTGAAGATATAGACAAATAAATATTCACTTTTTATGGTCGTGGCACCACCCAGTTGGAAGTTTTAAAATTTATATAACCAATAGTTCTTTCTAGACAGATAGGTAGATACTGCAAAAATTTTAAGATAACCATGTTATCGGATTTATTGCCTTTACTAAAATTGATATATAGCATTTCTTTTGGTATTTTTAGCACATATAGCGGGCCTAAAGTTTGTTAATATGAAATAAAAAATGAATTTTCCAAAAAATACTACTTTAATATTATATGCTACAGCATCTTTTGCACAAGTGTTGAAAAATATTTAAGTTTGTTCATCGTATTTCAAGATTAATTCTTTCGACATTGAATTCAAATATTTTGATAATCATTTATTTTCAATGTTCTTATAGAATTTGCATTTGGTCAACGTACTCTATGCAAAATATTCAAATTAATTATTAAAACAACAATAACAGCCACATGAAAAAGTGAATAAATGTTTCTATTTTTGCTTTCAGTCGCTGAGTTCGTATGGAAAATCGTGCTTAATATGATATTTTTCATAAAGATAAAATTTTAAACAATTGTTAAGCCCATAGAGAAAAAAATTCTGATAGAATAAGAAGCAAGTGGACCTTAGAATGAAAAATATGCATCTAACGACAACCCAAGTAAACATGCAAGGGCAAAGTTACATAAAGGCTGACTGACAAACATAAGATAGTTAAACATGATTTAGAAAAAGGCAAAAAAAAATTAGATGGAAACTCTTAGACTCAACGAAGGAAATAAAGAAGAGATTACCAGCATTAAATATTGGCAAATAGAAAAAAAATAATGAAAAGAAATAATAATAATAATAATAATGAAGATTTTTTTTATATCATACAGTAGTGGGCAAACTTGTTAAAACTTTGTTTTTTCACACCAATCAAATCGGGTAGAACCTAAATAAAAATTACTCACTCATAAAAGCTATAGTTTAGAGAAGCCTTTTTTGAAAAATACAAATAGTAGTAGCAAATTATATAAAAATGATTTTAAGACTACTACATATCTTGTGAAATCTATGACGTATGGGCGTACTCAATTTAATACAAAACAAAACTACTGATCTACTTATAGTGGACTATAAATGAACAACAATCTTATATATAAGAAGGAATGTATTTAAAGTCTTGTTTGTTTGAAGTATATAGACATTTAAGCGGCTAAACCGAATTTCTTTTCAGTTTTACAGTAACTCACTGTATGTCTGGCAGGAACTATAGGCTATATAAATCTCAAAAATTGCAACTGGGCGGTGCACACCCATACAAAGTAAATATTTATTTATTTTGTTCCAAATGGTAACAGTAAGAGAGTGTAATGTAATTGGACAAGCGGCCTTGGTCTGAATGACTTTATACTCAACACAAATCATCGGTGGGCGGAATGAGACTAGTTCGCACCTCCAATACAAACTAAACAATGATTTTTGTATATCTTAAGAACGGTCAAAGCTAAAGCTTCTGAATTCATTCTGAATGACTTTGTAATTTATGCAATCATCTGTCAAAAAATGGGCGGAATTGAAAAAGTTGGCATGCTACCCCCATACAAACTAAATATTGATTTTTGTCTATCTTGAGAAGGGTGAAAGAAAATATTTCTGAATATGGTCTGAACAACTTCAAAATTTATGCAAAAGTGGGCGGAATAGGACGCGTTGGCAAGGTACCTCCCATTCAAACTAAATATTTATTCAGTTAAAGATTGGATAAATGGGTACTGAAATTAAGTCAACTAAGTACTAGACAGTCTTTTTGAAGTATTTTGGAATGTTTACGGGACGTGGGGCATAGGGTCTATCGTCATTTCTGAAGACATTAGACTTTGATTTACAGCTCCAAACTAAGAGCTTTTAAAAATTTGGATCATTACTGAAGTGGGTTTTCGCAAATTTCAAGCGATGCTGAACATTTTTTTCAACACGTTTGGCTTTTTGCTATCAATACGACCATCATGATTATTTTCTGTTACACGTCTTCTTACGGTCTGTGCTAATATTTTAACATTGTGCTCTGATTCCATTTTATCTGTGTAGATATGAGAAAAATTCAGCAGTACTTGGGAAGATTTGCGCTTTCAATTTTTTTTTTTTTTTTAATTATAAAAAATGTTAGATTTTTTGTAAAACTTTGTAGTGTTCCAACCCTTTCCAGATATATAATCAATTCATTTACCATTTTAACAACTGATTCAACCTTTTGGAAGCAATTACAAATGATCTCTCTTTCAGAGGAAGGTGAGCTCTTATTCCTACCCACAACTGAATAATGTCTAGTTTATAATTTTTTGGTCACCATAAGGAATTTTATTCAAATATTTACCGGTTTTAAAATAAATAACTCAATTATTTGTCCTCTTATCTTACGATGTGCATGAACAAATCACATTTAAATATTGATTTTTTGTTATTTTTTAGAAATTTATAACGGTACTACATATTTTTAAAAATTTCAAATTATCAACGACAAACTAACTGTTATGTTTAACTTCAAAAAATATATTTCGTTATTACTTAATTGCTTGTCCAGAACTGTACATATACCATATTAAAATGAATGTGTGTTTGTTTTAAGAACTTACAATGTCTTTCTGGAAGGTACTATAGACTTATACTTGGAACGGAAAGGTGATGGATAATAATTATAACTTTATTTTGATGCATTAATGCTATGATGTATTAAGTAGCACTTCATTCAAATATAATTCTTAACCTGTCTGTCAAATATGTGCTGCTTTTTTGTCAGCAGTACATCGAATGTTTACCTCAAGATCGTAGATAAGAGTTTATTTAGAATTTTATACTAAACAATAAAACATTATCGTAGTGTGTCTAGTCCAATAATGGATGTACATGATTCTCAATAAACAGATTTTTTCTTATGACTTTGAGCGTTGACTTATTCAGCAAACATACTTTTGCCTCTAACTGTACTTGCACTTCGAAAAAAAAATTAGAATTGTACTCGTAAGCAAAACACTGAAAAAACACAGAACAAGAATGTTGAACTTATGGACACGCTCTTGGCCCTTGGGACATGAAAATGAAATGGTTAAAAGAAAATTTATACAAGTGACAAGATTGTGAGAAGCATTAGCAACTAGACAAACAGCAACAACAGCAACATTAACGGAAAGGAAGAAGAAAGTAAAGTCACTTATAGAGGGACATCATTAGATACCAAAAGTAACGAAAACAAGAAAAAAAAAGTTTGTTGCTTAAGTCTTTCATTTTATTACTACTATGCAAGTTAATTTAAAGACAGGGCAAGGAATTCAATGCTCATAGAGTTAAAAGAAATTTTACGTTTTCATTTTTAACAGAGTAAAAAAAAAGAAAAACTAAAAAAAAACATCATAAAAAACTGAAACTGTTTGTAATTTGTAATAAATTCAATCATAAATACCACATGTCTAGTTGTGAACCTATTTAAGTCTTGATAGTGGTAGTAGTAGTAGTCGTTGTGGTTAAAGCCCTTTATAGCTTATTCTAAGGCACATAAATGTTTGGAACAAACACAATTCTTGGATTTTTTTTTTTAATTTTATGTTTAGGCGTCTGCCTTTTTTAAATCAAATGATAATAAATCACCATGAAGATATCATAAAACATGTTTTTGGTCTCTTGCTGATGTTTTCTTATTATTATTTTTTTTTCTTTGCAGACGTCTTTTCTTTCTTTTAAGTATAAATGTTCGTCCTTTTGTAACTTGAATGCACACAAGCACACAAACTTCTTTCCATTTAAGTAAAATTAAAAAGTAAAAAAATAAAATCATCATCATCATCACCATACAGACAACCATTATCATAATCATACACCAACATGGTTTGAATATTGTTGTAGCAAAAATAAAACTCTTAAAAAATTGAACACATTGCGAAAATCAAATGTTCAACCATCGTGTGAACTAATCACTGCCAAGTCATGAGTACACAATCCACTCTGATAAATTCATAAATTCCTTGACAATAATACTACAGATAAAAAACTATAGATCTTTATATTACTGTTAAAAAGTTTATGAAGAGCTCGTAAAAAAGAAGAAGAAAATCATATTCTTTAGACTTTCTCAAATGCAAGTATTATATATTGTAACCTGAACACAGAGGTATCCAATTCAAAATAATTTTGTTTTTTACACATTTATTTAATATTTTATATTTTATTGATAACATCCAAATTTGATCTCATCCATCCTGCTAATGATGAAATAGATATAGATATAGATGTTTCGGTTACAAGAGACGGAGTTTTTAACTAATGAAGAAAGTTGTCTGGAGTGGCAGTATGCGTTAAAAAACAAAACCTCGTGAAAATATTTAACCGTATATATAAAAATGAATGTGTATTTGTATGTATGTATGTATGTAAGTAAGTTTCTTTGCTATTTATAAACAGCTTAACAGGTAAACTAATTTACTTGAAATTTTTACAGTAACTCTAGTCTATATACTTATATAGTATCTTCCATACAAAGTAAAAATTTATTTTTGCAAATCTTAAAAACTGTAGAATTGGAAGTCATTAGTTAAAAAGTGGGCGAAGTTAAACAAGTGGGCATGGTATATTCCATACAAACTAAATATTTTTTTTTTTTTGCAAATCTTATGAAAGATTAAAGCTAAAGCTTCTGAATTTGGACTAAATGACATCAAAAGCTCAATTTCAAATTCAGTTGACAATAGCTTAGATTTAATATACGAAATTTCAAACCTTGTCTTTCAACATTGTCAGAGAAAGTATTTTCTGATAGTCAGATGACCGAATTTTTAACATTTGACAACGGCATCACTTTCTAAAAAAATAAATGTATGATGAGATTGACAGATTATTTGACAAATTTCTTGCAACCGTATGAACTGACAATATACATTGTGGTGGAAATTTTCTATTGCTAGGTCGTTGTCAGCAAATCCCCAGGTCTTACAATATTGTTAGATCTAACAATCGTTTGTACAGACGTTTATTTAGCTCAACACTAGGCCAGACCATCTGAAAAAAAACTTTTTTCAACAGCTGGTTATGAATATCACTGCTATTGCAAACTTCTACAATGAATTTGCCGTTTGGAGCCGTCGTTAAGCTGTAATAATAAAAATAAATCTAAAAATTAAATCGGTGCAGCTCATTAACTGAGAGAAGTCCCCGTGTCCTTTCATGGAATGTTATGGGAATTAATATATAAAAAGGTAAGCTTATGTAAATCTCTTCAACAACATATTTTAACCGTACATACTCGTAGATATAAAGTACGCCTATCAGACGTGCATTTTTTAACTTGTTACTACATCTTTTTCGCTTAATGTGAGAAAATGTCATTCTCAGTTGCTTTTTAGTGGTCATTATTTTTGTTTTTAATGGATTAGAGAATGATATACTGAATAATAGTGTTCAAAGTGATTTAGAAGAAATATAAAATAAAAATATATGCCAATTCAAGGCGTTACGACTTTTGATCGAATAATAAAAATTGTCTAAGTAAATGGGACTATTTAAGCTGCTTCGACTTTTGCGAGCATAATACAGTTCTCTCAAACAAATTTGAGAAGTAAAATTTAGCACTGCTGGGTAACTTCAAATGCTGGTAAGACTTCGGCAACAAATATATTTCAACCACAATTTCTACGTATCAAAAGCCTTTAAAACGCAAATAATATATATAAAAAAAACTTCCTAAACGAAACCTTGGATGCAAATAAGACTTGAAACTTCCACTTAATCTACAACATTTAAAATTTTGTTTATTGATACAGCCAAAAATAAGTTAGATAGCATTGAAACCCATCTTTTTCTAAGCAAAAAATATTGTCCTTCGAAAACTTAACGAGTGTCAAAAATGTTTTGTGCCCAATGTTAAACACCTGTATCTGGAGAATATAAAAAACTAGTGTGCAACTCTTGCATATAATGTTACAAAATTAAAGTTTTTTGATAGAGATAAGCTACATTATATCATATATAAATCAGGGTTGGTAATCCACTAGGTAATCCAATTAACCCCAATCGGGTTTTATTGAATATTACAAAATACAAATACAAAAACAAGTATTATTTACATATTGGGAATAAAAATTAATTCGGTCCATTTTTAGCTCCAAAGAAATAATGAATTAACAAATTCATCAAAATAAAAATGTATGTATATCACTGATTACATCATTTACTCACCTTTGACACAAATCATAATCCTGTATCCGAAAAACTTCTCGTTTATTGAGGCGATCCAACTTTGAAGCTGATTTTATATTTCTTGAAAAGAAATAATTCGGCTAAAAGATATTGTATCCGTCGAAATAGGTTGTTGCATTTTATCGTTTCTGACAATTGTTTGGAAACCTTTGACAGGCACAGTGGAGTATTTGATGCTTAAAGTCGGACTGAATTCGGTAAGCCTTTCCCGAGAATTAAATTCAATGGATTTCGATTTATTTTAGTTAGAAATGTACATATAAATAAATAGATTTTATGCATACTTTAGTTGAAATTTTTAGTGTTTTTCTCTTTTTTATTTTTAAATTCTCAATACTTTTATTTTTCTCATAGTAAAAATAATCATAGTATATCAAAAGGACTTTATTTAGTATCATCGGACTTGTGATTAACATTGCCATTAACATGCATTAATCAGCAACATTATCTTTATCATCGTCATCATCATCATTATCGTCGATGTTGTTAAAATATGAATAAGGTCAGCGCTTCTGGTGGACAAATATTACCTTTTTTTCTTTTAACTTTCTCATATTGGAAATAATAGGATCGGAAGTCACTAGAAGTCTTAAAAATATAACCTCATTAGATTTATCTCTTGATAATTTTCGCGAAAAATTCTTTTTAAAATTTGTTGTCTCTATGTCTACCTTCTCGGGCGTTTTCTGGCAACTGCCCTATCGGTAATAAGGCATTATTTATTATTTCTGGTCCATGAATTAAATGTGTGTGAACATATTATACCAAAGATACATTTACACAAAATATTTAGCAGTATCAAGTGTAAACTCCCGAAAAAAGTCAATATTTATTTGAAAACCACTTGAAACTGTTACCAGTATGACGCGCATTTGCTTTATTAAATTGACGTTAAGGTTTGTTATTTGTACCGAAATATCTGCATCTTGGAAGAAACGCCTTGTAGCGTTGCCATCATTGGAATTTCCAAATCCGGGTTTTGGCTGATCAATAACGAAACCAATTTGACGCCTAAATTCACTATGGATGCGGGCTTTGTTAACTGAAACAATTTTTTTTTTTTTTAATCTTCAGAACTAGCACGCTAGTATTATTGGACGTTTATGCGATAAATGAAGAAGACATTCGAAGAAACGAATCCATTCATGAAGGATTGATTTTACTGACTTAAAACAATATTATAGTTATTTGGAAAAGGCGCAAAATGCCTAAGTGGTTCATAAAGATACTCTGTTATAATTTACAGCAAGTGGTTTCAATACATACATGTGAGTTGATCGGAGACAAAAGTCCCATGAAAAGCTCATGACTGTTATAGATACATGAAATACATACATACGTATGTATGTACATACATATGTATGCTTTTAGTCGTCCAAGAGGTAGCGGCGAATGCACATATATGGTAAATGTACGCAAATTTTTTAAGACACAGACAAATAATTCAAAAAATATATTTTCGCTTTTGTTTGCTGAAACAGCAATTTTTTTAATTAATTTAAAATAACGACTTTAGTGTCTCTGAGAGATTAATTTCCATGTTCTCACTAACACAACTACATTTTTACTTAATTTATTTAATTTAATTTTAAAAGTGTGCCGCCTACCAACCAGAAGGTCCTCGGTTCAATACAAGACCAAACCATCTGAAAAAGAAAAAAAGTTTTTTCTACAGCGGTATCGCCTCATAACATTAACTAGTAACTGGCTATGACTATTACTTACTATTAAAAACTTCTCTAATGTTTAGCCGTTCGGGGTCGGCGTTAAACTGTAGGTCCCTTGCAATGAGTCTAAAAATAGAATCGGATGCAGCTCATTGACTGAGAGAAGTCCCGATTATCCTTCATGGAATGTTAAAGGAATTAAAATATTTTGCGGCTAATATGTAACAGAAAATTACAGAAGTATTTGGATATTGACTTTTTTTTATATGATTATTTATATATTTAAATTTAATGAGATGTGCCCTTTTCGAAATTTATGCTATCAAGTCTAAAAAACTTAACGCAAAACCATATTAATTTGCAGAAAATTTCATTTTAGGTATAAAAAAATAAAAGCAATACTTCTACTAAAAATACATATTATACTTTTAACAAAAATCTTCTTCTGGAAGCTCTTTTTCATTTGTAGTCAGCCATTTTAGCAATTTTCAGATAATTAATAGGTACTTTGTCTCTATAAACTCGATAAGGAAGAAGAAAAAAAATAACGGCTTTGCGCGTTAAAAAAGAAGCGGTGCTGCATTGCATTTTTTTTTACTATTTGTTAAAACAAATATTTCGAAAAGGGCACATCTCTTAGAGTTGTACCTATCTGCCATAACGTCTAAAGTAGAAAGAATGCTAAGTATGTCAGTTCTTCAAGCGTAGTAGATGCATTGAAGCATTTGCGACTCATTGATATGAAAAAACGCATTGGCCAAAATATGCGAGATGTGACCTTTTCGAAATTGCATATTCAATTATGGTACTACTTATTACAACTCACCATGTAAAGGGTCCGCCATCTAACGTTTTTTTTTTTTTCATCTAGTGCTTATTTCGTGAATAGTAGCACTTAGCTCATGTCTGATTTGGCAGATATTTAGTTTTATCCTTCCGCTGAACGAATATGGTTGTATATACGCTTCGCTAAGTGGGCCTGCGATCGACTTACAGAAGATGCCGATTTTGCCAAAAAAAATCATCTTTTCAGATGAAGCTCATTTTGATCTTGGCGAGTATGTAAACAAGCAAAATTGTCGCATTCGGGGCACAGAAAATCCGCACCTATACATTAAAAGCCGATACACCCAAGACGAGTCACTGTTTGGTGCGGATTTTGGTTTAGAGGCATAATTGGGACATTTTTCTTCGAAAATGAGTAAGGAGTGGCTGTTACAGTTAATGGCAATAGTTATCGGGCTATGTTGAACGAATTTTTGTTCACAAAAATTGAAGAGGAGGATATTAGCAACATTTGGTTTCAACAGGACTGCGCTACGTGCCACACAGCCGAAGCTACACTCGATGTTTTGCGCCCTGTTTTTGAAGATCGCATTATCAGCCGCAGAGCTGATGTCGTTGGCCACCTCGGAGCTGCGATTTGACACCGTTGGACTATTATTTGTGGGATGCCGTCAAAGATAAGTGTTACGCCAACAAGCCAGAGACAATTGACGCTATAAAGGACAATATTCGTGAAGCCATTGGTGAAATACAGCTGCACACAATCGATAATGTGCTAAAAAATTGGACCGATCGTGTAGCCTACTGCATGGCCAGCCAAGGGAGCCATTTGAATAAAATTATTTTCCATTGTTAACCGAAAGGACTGTACTTTCAAGTAAAAAAAGAAATTTGAGAAAATATTCAGTAGTTTTTTTTTTATAACATTTTCAAAAAAAAATTTTTTGGCGGACCCTTTAGCATTTTTGCCAGCATATATTTGTAACCAAGTAAAATCATAAATATCACTGCTTTTATTGCAACAAAGTCATACTTAAAAAAAATAAACAAAATATCTATGTATAGTACTCACAGCATATATGATGCAGTCATAGGATTTAAGAAAAATTTCAAATATCTCGAATGCTGTTATTTATAGAAGAAAGAAAACAGACGTCAACAATATTGCTAAATAGTAGATTTTATTAAACACAAAAATTAACAGGAAATAATCCAATATAAAAAAGCACTACATATATTGTGATTAGGAATTTTATTTTCAATTCCTTACAATAGCTAATATGTGCTTGGGATCATTGTCTTGATAAAATTTAAATGAATCCCCAATGCAAGCTTTTCACCACTTTGTAAAAGATTTCGTTCAATAGATCCAGATACATGTTTTTGTTCATGTTTGCTTCGATAAAAATCAAATTTCCGACGTCTGAATATGGCCTATATCCCCAAACCATTATACTGCCTCCATCATGTTTGATCCTTTATTGCCTAAGACCCGATTAAAAATGATAACTTTTTTATAGAATCAATCAAACAAAAAGTTTAATAATTTTACAAAGCTGAGAAGAATATAAAATAGTCCTGGTACTCAGAATCATCGAGGGCCAATAGATCTTGTTTTTATTTACGTTTTTCAGAAACATAATGTGTTTAATTACCGTTTTTATATGTATTAAAAAAATCCACTCTTTTTTAGTTTTAAACAGTATTTAAATTTAAGCGAAAACTCGAAATCCAAAAGCACTTCTATACGTTATAACTGTTGAAGGATAGCTGATCTTATAGTAACAGGAGTAACAAAATTAAAAGTTTTTATTGTTCTTGGAAGGAAACACGGTACTTTTTAAAACTGATAATCATACATCACAAAATTATACCGGTATAATAAGTAAAGCATAAAAATAAGTAATGATACTTGTAACTACTGTCGGACAATAAAGGGTTAACTATACTGCGCAAATTTTATAAAATTAAGACAGTGTTTGGTTTTTTTCAAACATAGAATTTGTCATCTGATCTAAATGAGTAAAACTTGCTTTCCAACGTATAAATAACTGACTTCCAGTATGAAATATTGTTGATTAGATGTTCCCTTGTAAATTCTATTTTGTGTTTTCTGTTCGTGGCATTAATCAGTGGCTTGATTTGGGCGTTCCGGCCATGAAAATTTGCCTCTCGTAAAACTTTTCGAATAGTTTCTGGATTGGAAACCTTATCCAAGAATTTTTCTGCTTCAACTCCGAACTTCGGAGCACTAAGAACGATTTTTCCCTTACTTGTTGTACGATCCACCGCCTATCGGTATCATTAAATATCTTATTTCATACCACTTTACACTTATTTTCAATTCTATTTTCAGTGACAAACCTTTCTATGATGTGCTGTACTCTTGAAAGACTCAATCCGACAATTTTCGCAATTTTTTATTGACACTTTCCCTTCCAGAAATGCCGAATGACATCCCCTTGCTTTTCAATTAAAGTTTGCTTTACGATTTTAAAAAATTACTACAAAATACTTCGAAATCAAACTTCTCTTTTGAAAAGATGCTTTTAAATGTTGTTTTCTGTTCATCTACACCAATCATATGTAAAACTTACCCATATTTTACTTTTGTATAACTGTTTTATAGAATGCATCATTTAAGCTCCTAACAATTTTTTATGTAATAATTATATGTTTTGCTAATATATCTTTATACTTTGTTGTTGTTGTTTTTTCTTAATTGTCATAATTAAGCAAAGGCTTTAATGTGTAATGTGTATTTTTGCACTTAAATGTAATATATATTGACATACTGATATTATTTGGAAAAATTTCTAAATCATCAAAAAGAACTGTGACGACTGTATGTCACAGAACAAAAAATATTCCTAAAAGACTTTGTTCATATTTTTTTTAATAAAAAACACATCCATTTTTAAAACCTTTAACACATCTTGCTAACCTTGATTTTTGTAGATATGAAATTGTTGCAATAAAGAAGCTAAATGATAATTCATATTTGATTGAATATTCCACCGAATATCAACAAAAAAATTGTTTTCTTTTTTTATATAAAAACTTATTATCATACTCTACTGTTTGGCAAAGTCGAAAGAAGCGGCTGTCTGTAGCATGTCCCGAAATCAGACAAAAACACTAAAAGGAAAAGAAATTAATAATAATTTGCATTTTTATTATTACGTCATAATAAACAATCATAAAATCAAAAAGTTGGCAAGTGGATAAATGACAGTTGCTATTGAAATATACTCTGTTTAAAAGGATAGCGACGGTTCAGGTAGCAAAACTTGGTATAACGTTCTATATGTTATATATTTTTTTTATTGATTTTTGAAAGTATTATTCATATTTCATTCTCTTCTACATTCCCTGGTCATTGAGGCGACATGAACCTTTGTAGTCTGGTGCCCGAAGAGAAAATAAAAAACATTTGAAATATGAATAACGTGACCGGAAAATTTAAATAATAATCGGGACATGGGAGATGAATAAGGAATAATAATGGGCTTGTAAAAAATTTATCGCAATTAGTCCTATGAAATATATTATAATAGGTCATCTTGTCAAAAAGTGTTTAACCTTAAAAAAAAATAATTTCGCGATAAATTCCGTATAATATAACACCAATCAAACGCGGCGACATAGGTAAAACTAGAATACAAAACAAATACTGATTTTGTAAGAGCGAAATGGATTTTTAACATACCAACTGAACAACGCAAAACGCCCTAAAATCCTAGAGATGAATGAAGCAATTAAACTCGTCAAATTTATATCCTATGTTAAAACCTCTCACAACGAAATATTACCGTAAAAGAGCCACTAAAATATATTGCAAATAAACAGATGTAAGCATTCTGTACGGTAGCCTGTACTGTACGGCTAACTGCGATAAACCCTAAGTCGACGCAAAATGCTGTTTTATGGCGGTAATAACACTGAAAATATAGATAATGCCCTACATACTCCCTCGTCAAACGCTTCGTCATCCTGAAGATTAGCACAGCCAGTGCCCACATTGGTAATACGTATAAGGCCAATTATCCTCTGATAGCCCAGAACTCCATCAATAATTTGTCTTAGACGGATACAGTAAAGCTTTATCCTCTTTCTATGTAAAAGTCACTACTGTCGAATAAATCATCGAACAAAGCTAACAAAAAATATATTAAATAATATTAGAGATTCAAAATATTAATTATTATCTTAACTACTATCTTCGTTATCACTTTTACCCTTTTTCCCCATTCTTTCACTTCGGTTCAAATCTAATGATTTCAAGTATGAATTGAAAGTGCCACGACCATTTATCCAATCTCGCCTACTTTTTGGCTGATGATTTACATTGATAATGAATTCAAACCAAATTCGGAAGCTCTATTAGCTTTGATTTGTATTGACTATGAAGCTATTTGGACTCTTACTGTTACCATTAACAGTAAGAATAAAAAATATATACTTTGAATAGACGTGGCACAGCCCAGTTGTAATTTTTCAAATTTATATAGCCTACAGTTTCTTCCAGACATACAGAGAGATTGTAAAAATTCAAGAAAGTCGATTCTGCCGTTTAGCTATCTGTAGACCTTAAACAAACATACATAAACACTAACACACATCCATTTTTATATGTAAGATACGTAGCAAGAAAACGATGAGCACGTTTATAAAATTACTCATTCCTTAAAAAATGTTGAAATAATTTTTTTTTTTTCTAACCACTTTCCATACTATTTTAAAATTAAGTCTTTATTTAAAGTTGAACATGGTAATAGTCAAGCCTTTAACTTTTGTGACCTTGAACATTCTCCTTAAATTAGTTAATGATATTAAACGTAAAAGTAAAAGATATAAAAAAATAAGAAAAATTAAAAGTGAAATAGACAACGTGAATACGAATTGCAATAACCACAACTAATTAACTTGTATAAAGAAAAACCAGGCAAAAAATATCCAGTTTTATAATTTTATTATTGCACGAGTATTCTAAACAAAGAATGTTAAGGATTTGCGGCTTAAATGTAGACAAACACAATTGGCCATGCAGCTTCTTAATAACGATGATGTTTGTAAGTACATATATATGATATTTATAATAATGATGATATAAAACAATACAATAGTTAAACTGACCAACTAATCAGCTCAACGACATGTTAGGCTTTGTACGTAATAAAAATATTCTTAAGAATCATTCCTTAATAGAGATATTACGGCTCAACCATAAAGTTCTAAAATGGTTTCTATAATCAACTTTAAGAAATCCTTAAAGGGAGAAAATTTTATAGAATTCCCTTTAAAAACTAGTTATATTTGGATGAAATTATAATATACTCGTAAAAGTATGTAATAAGAGGTACAATGAAATAAATAAATAAATTTAGTATAAAATACTAAAAGAATTAATTCTTACTATTAAATAAAATTAAAAGTAGTTGGCTTACGTAAAAGAAAAAACGATACAGTGGCATGAAGTATTTAAATGACTACTAAAGGACGGAGGAATAGTTCTATATCTGGTACTTACCAAAGATGCACGAATTGATGAACTGTATGTTTTGGCTGATGTTGGGTTTCCTCATTTTCGTACAATTTATATAGTTCATATAAAAAAATTATATTTCATAATCTTCTATACCCGCGCATTAGGCTCACAGACCTATAACCAGTCACTTTTTTTAATATATTTCATTTTCCGAAAACTGTTTTAAACTGAATTTTTTTGTAGCTTTTGGATTATTTTGTATTATATTTTTATATGAGAGCTCGCATTGTCATGATGGAGAATGATTCGTCTTCGGCGGTTGGTTTTACAAATTTCTCCGAAGACCTCTAGAAAACATGATCGCGTACAACTCAGAATTGACCGACGTATATTGCTCAGGCGGAACAGTGGCCACATAACCCATTCGACCGAAGAAACAGGCGACCATTTGCTTTGCTATGCTTTTTCCATGAGTAACTTTTATTGGATTTAGCTCGTCTTGGAATACCCACACGATTGATTGCTATTTGTTTCCAGTTCATACGCACACGTCCATGATTTGTCACCTATCACGATCTTATATACGTCTTTAGAGGCACAACGGTCGAACTTTTTAATAATTTCTTTACACCAATCGACGCGAGGCTTTTTTGAGCGATTGATAAATTATGGGGTATCCAACGGGAACAAATGTTTTTTACATCTAAGTGTTCATGCAAAATCTTATGCATTGAAGTTAACGATCTTGCATTATTAGTTCACGCATTGCATCGATGTGTTGTGGCACAACAACCAATTTTGGACGACATTCACAGAATTCGTCGTCGACCGAACTACGACCACGATTGAATTCACAATACCAGCGTTATACTCTGGTTTTTGATGGTGCCTTATTGCCATATAAAGAAACAATAATCCAACGAAGACCTTCTCTTGAAATTTCCATTTTTTGGCCAAATTAATTTTCTTTACTCACTGTAAACAAAACAAATATCACTTGTACATCAAAACGTTGTGAGTACGTTTATGCTAAAAATAGCCAAATTTATTATTGTGTTGCCAGATTTTAGCTATTGACATTAATGTTGCCAGTCCCCGAACTTTATCTTTATCTTTATTCATCCAAATATTCCGTTCTTACATAGTTTATCTTAAACTAATTAATCATGTATATACTTATTCTATGCGTAAATGATACTTATCATAGACTTATCAACTAAAACTTAAAATAATGCAGAATAGTCGCAATCCATCACTGAAGCAAATCAACTCTTATACTATATTCCGCAAAAATTGGAAAAACGGAAACACTCATATGCTTAAAACTAACTCAAAACACTACTTACAACTAATTAACAACAACAGGGCACAGACATCCACCTCACTGTGCAGTGCTATACACCAGGCTGTCCAAATCCAGCGTATTAACCCTCCTTCTCACAGCCTGGCCCGTGGTAGGATCAGTCACTACCTTCTCCGCACTATTCTCTCCCTTGGGTGGGACCTTGCATTTCCCCGGTCCGTGGGAACCTCCGAATTTAACACACCTATATGGCATGTTACAGTTGGTCGACACATGCCCATATCGCTGACAGCTGTAGCACTGCGTCAGCCCCTTCCTTTTTGGTTTTTCAATATACACTCTACAGTGCAGAATGTATCTGATGCCCTGGAACGCCTTCAGGTCCGAGTCTCTGCTCAGACTAAGGATTCAGTTGTCCCCCTTCAGCTTCCGGAGACTCAAAATCTGCATTCTAATGCCCAGACCATTTAGGTACTCGGCGACTTCATCTGCCTCAAAGGTGCCCGATAGGCCCTTCAGCATCACTGATTAAGGCATCTGGTCCTTCGGTGTATAGGTGTAGAAGGATACACCACTCTTCTTCAGCATCGCCTTCACCTTCTCATAGTCTGCCAAGGTGCAGACCTCTATATTGGTCACATTTGCGCCCAAAATCTTCAAGTTATACTCCTTGTGCCCCAAAAGTTTGTTGAGGTCACTAGTCAGCAACTTTATGTTAATATTATATGTTGTAAGCACCGGGACCTTCACGCGCTTACTTGCCGTCTTTAGGCTCTGACCCGCTTTACCATCGTCTACAGCCCTGGTTTTTACGGCCTCCTTCGAAGGCTTAGAGCCTTCACTCTTATCGTGCTCACTGCCCACAGCAGTCCCCTTGTCAGGCACGACTTTACATGGAATGTTCACCTCCTCGGTGACCATCTCCTCACACTCCTTGTCAGTGGATTCCTCTTCACCACTCTCATCGCCAAATATCCTATTGAACCTCGCCATCATCTGTTCCATGGCCTTCCTGAGACGATCGTTCTTGTGCCTCAGGGAATTCACCTCCTTCTTCAGTTCTAACGTACGGAGTAGCTCCTCCGCAGTTACCACCCGCGCCCTCTTTTTAGGACAGGATGAATCCCTGTCGGCCATTATATTCGCGTTGTATTCTTATCAGTAGAATACGAACACGTCACCGCTTACCCTCCTTGTGAAATAAATTTCCACGTGTTCATGTACACGCCAGCTCTTCAATCACAGCAATACACAATAAACAACCCCTATGCGTTTTCCGTTTCAGCTAGCGCAGGTAAAACCCACACACTTTGTTCACCAACTTCGTTCGTATTGAAAAATACGCGCAAAGCAAAAAACTTCCGTAACATAACCGTTCGCAATGAATGCACGATACAGAATAATTCGCCAGTCCCCGAAATATAAATAGTATCCCTCGTATACGAGAAGGTGTATTGAGTGTAAGTTGGTCTGTGAGACCCATTCGAATATAAGTATAACTTTTTTATATATTAGTATAAAATTAACTTATTTATTGCTAGAGTTAGTATTTGATAATTTATGAATATTATTTGAAGTATTTTTTAATCTGTAATAGCTATTTATGTTTTCAAGAAGAAAAAATGTTTTTTGTTCTCATTTTGTAGTATGTACGAGTATATCAAAAAAAAAAACTTTGATTTTGTAGGCTGTTTTTTAAAACACTAAAAATTAATCCATATACGAGTATGTATATGTATTTGGCGTCATAAATTTCTTTGTAAGTTTATTTGTTTGTCCATCAATCACGAGTAAACGAATTTTTCTTCTTAAAGCAAAATTTTTTATTTGCTATTATAATATTCATCATCCACAAAATTTTTTTTTTTCAAAAGTTGCACTGTGAAGAGCTAATAAGGGGTAAAAGTAGAGTTTTTAGTTCACGTAGTATCAGAGCAACTATAAAAGGTAGAGTCTTCAAACTTTCCACATGCTGTTCTTGTCAATTTGCACATTAAGATTAAAATTTAACGTCACAGGAAGAGTGGGCGTAAGCCTCACATAAAAAATAATATACGAGTATATTATCGCAGATCTCAATATACATATCAGCGGGAGACGTCAAAGTCGTCTTAACATTTTCTATTTAAAAACAGACAGGCGGCAAACAAACGAATTTATCTCTCGTTTATAATATATATACATGTATGTAGATTTTCGGACAACACCGGATGGGTAAACTTAGTACAAATAATAAAAATGTAGTTATTGCATAGTATTATTTTTTCCATTATATACCTTAGTTAACAAAATAAGGAAAACTTCGCAACAACACAAAATAGATCGTTAAGATCACACTGAAGCTATGCTCGCTCCCTATCTAGATTCACATGAAAAATGAAAATTTCATTTTAAAAAGCATCAATTTTGTTAAGAAATTCAAATTTTTTTTATTATAATTAAAAGGTTCAACTGTTTCTTCACAATCATCAATCAATCTGTGTTTTAACTAATAATGTCGTAATTGGATAATAGCACTTCTTCAAGTAGTTCTGCTTAATCATTATTGCTTAGAGAATAAAATCGCTTGCCTCCAATTTGATAAGCCAGAGTTAAATTTTCTTCCAATAATTATCGATTATAATCGATATTTACAACTCTTCAGAACTCAATTAAGGTTTTCAGTCGTATTTTTAATGCTGCAGATGTAGTCATAGTAGTCCAATTGAAAATTGGAAATCTTTTCCACACTTGGTTTAATGTAAGAGAGTTCATTGAAAAAAAAGGAAAATTTTAAAAAACCCATAAATTTGAAACACCGGGTATTATATTTAAATAACCTGGGTGGGTTTGATTTTTATTTAAAGATTTTCATAGTTCATTTGCGACAAAAATAATTAAATTTTATGTACTGGGAGTAAAATTGAATTCGGTCAGGTTTTTTTAGCTCAAAAATATAATATAACAAAGTAATTTAAGAAAGTAAAATTTATCAGATTATTTATCAGATATATATACAAAATGATAAGATCACCTTAATATTTGCTCAATTCATCCAAACTATAAAATGTTACGTATAGTCACCATATTCAAAAAGATTCTATGTTCAAATAAGTGGTTTGCTTTTAGAGTTGTACCGTTATATTATGTTTATTTAAATTAATGTAAATAAGTGCAAAATTCAATGCGATAAATTCAAAATGATAAGGTCAGTGATTCATACCTGCAAACTTTTATTTAAACTAAGCATTAATCAATTATTTTTAATTTATGCAGTTCCCATTTCCTTCCATTGTCTTAAAAATACGGGATGGCATCGCACTAAATTGTCCAGAACGTTGGAGCGGATTTCGCGCCAGCTGTTGCAGATTGCCACTTTTTATTGATCTTTTGTTCGGTACTGCTTGTTGTCTGCATAAACATTACGCAGAAGCAGTCCCCACAAATTTTTCATTGGCTTTAAGTCGGGGGAACGTGCTGGCCAATCAAGTACTTTAATATTGTGCTCCTCAAACTCCTCGTCTTTCTGAAATGAATTGCTGCGTTATCTTACTGAAAGGTGAAAGCTTTGTCAGCATTTTGGGCCAAAGAGTGGAAGGAAAGTAAATTTTCAGGGTACCACGTGAGATAAAGAAAGCCCAAACCATCAAACTGCCACCACCGAAATTCTGTTTAGAAAAACACAAGGGCTCCTTCCTTAAATCTCACCAATAGCAATTGACACCATCTGGTCCATCCAGGTTAAATATTTTGTCATCAGAAAAATTACCTACAAACCCAAAAATGTATGGAATATCTTATAACTTTTTTAAAAAAATGTTTACCTGATGCCAATTAGTTGCCATGTTGTTTTTCGCAAATTCCTTACGCTTAATCTTATGCTGCTTCCACGCATACTCAATCCATGCTCATAAAGTGCCACAATTTGTCCTTATTCATAAGGCTTCCCGCGATCCATACCGCGCAGATATTATTTAAATTATAAATTATTACAAAAAAAAATAACAATTGTGATACCTTCCGATTAGTTTAATTGCTTATTAATCACTGACCTCATCATTTTGACACATTAAGTTTTGCACTTATTTACATAAATTTAAATAAACATAATATAACGGTACATCTCTAAGAGTAAAACCGGGTTATTATTCACTTATTCGAACGTAGAATTTTTTTGAATAAGGTGGTCATACATAACATTTTATAGTTTGGATGAATTGAGCAAATATTAAGGTGACCTTATCATATTGGAGCACACCTTATGTATGTAGAAACGGCGCAACTTTTCGTAAAAAATTGGTATTACATGTCGCCAATGCTACACAAATTGTTGATTCACAGTTGAGAAGTAGTACACAATTCAAAACTACCAGTGGGTTCTTTGTCTGAAGAAGCGCAAGAATCTCTTAATAACATATTTAAAAAATTAAGAGAGCATAGTGTAAGAAAATGTAGAAGGATTAATCATTTGGAAGATATCTTAATTTTTCTTTTAACAAATTCAGACCAGGTGGTCACGGCAACTCGCAAGACTCCTAAGGCAAAACAATGGTTGTATATTTTTATTTATATATATATATATATATATATATATATATATATATATATATATATATATATTTATTGATTCATAATACCAAATCCACGACCTTTCCAAAGATAACTACGTATAACTTATAACTAAACTCAGTAGTTTAATTGATTCCAAAAATTGCTACAATCCTGCACCACAGTGCAGTGCAATGTATAGATTGATTTTTTTTTTTTTTAATTAATTTGTAATTTTCATGCACACGCTCAATTATTAACTAAAAGAACCTTCTATTCCCATATATAAGCATGTACGATAAAGTATATACCTATGAGTTATGGACACAATTAGAAGCTTTTGCCGATACGATTTTGAAGCAGAAGATAGATTTCATTTTGAAACCGTATATAAAAATATTGAACTTCACAGTTTTAATTTTATTAAAAATTGAAATAGACGAAGCTATGTACATATGTAGTTAATGTGACATAGAAATTAATATATAATTAAAGAAATTTAATTGCGGCTTCCAATGTTTAATAAAGAGACTTCAGACAAATCCACCCAACTTACCTCTGGCAAGGATGACAAATATCAGACGAAAGATCAGGATAAAAAAACGCCACCTACTGGAACATACAATAAATACAATGCTAAGTAAGGTTCACCACCACTACTTAGCAAAGATCTACACACAATTATATGGGGGCGCGCTATAATAGAATAATCATCTACTTTGCTAGTGAGGTGATGGAAAAAATAATGTTTTTGTGGTATACAGCAGTGGAGACCTTTTTTTCTTTTAAATGCGCATTTTTGTATATAAAAGAACATAACATAACATAAGCCCAGATGTAATTTACATAAACATTATTACAGAAAGAGTATTTATGAGTGTATATGGAGTCCAAACAATGCAAGCGCTATCTTAAAAACAAAAATTAATTCAAGACTCTGTTTTTAGATATTTACGCAAATATACCACACAATATTACCAAGAATCTGTATCAGTCTGGTATACTAAGTAAGACATCGACATACCAAACAAGAGGTCCTTGGTTCAATTCCAAGCCAGACCATCTGACAAATTTCAATTGGGCTCACCTCATAGCATTGCTAGCAACTATTTATGTGCTAAGTTCAGCTATGAAAGACTTCTCTAACTACTGCATCTGCTGTCCGGATTCGGAATTTAATTATACCTTCCTTTCAATGAGTCTTCTTTTTCGCTATGGCAACCCATTTGGGCTGATAAGCGAAGAATTACTCAAAAATTTCCTAATGAAGAAAAATCTTTATGTGATATCGCTAAAAAAAAAAAATGGTAGAAACCTCTGTTCTATCCAGTACGTTACTAAGAACTTTAAATTCTACGGTTTTATATGGTCCAAGCCACGAATACGCTCCCCATTTCAGTTAATCGACCGGGGGATACGATTTATTTATGTATAGATAACAAAAAATTCAAAAGTAACGGTCTCCAAAATTACCGAAAATGTGAGATAAGCTTGAAATAATAACATTCGTTACTGTACGAAAATTATTGAAGGAAGCCTACTTTTATGACATTGTAGCACTTAGAAAGCAGTAGATGTTTGCCATTAACCAGCGACAAGAATGCGCAGAAACGCATTTAAACTCATCATCTTGAAAAATGTGAAAAAAATTGGATGGAAAATGTGTTTGCTTAAGAAATATCCCAGATTCTTCAAGGCTACTTAGATGACATATATGCACATTGTACATATCCCATATATATCAAATCTGATGAGAAACATAAAATCGGATAATATTTAGCAAAGTTACATAAATCGAGATTTTAAAGGTTCTATTTCGAAAATTCCAAAAATGGATCATCGTCTATCAGATAAACAGTATCACTTACCAGTAATAAATAACGAATTTCATGTGAATAGCTTTAAAACTTAATTCATCTTTTCGAACTAAAAAAATAATAATAACCGCTCCTATCTATACTGATAGAAAAACCGTCATAACGTTGAAGTACTTATTTTGATATCAGTACTATGATAAGTGCATTCATTTTTGACTCCATTTCACTTTTCATCGTTGTGATATCAGCCTCAACATCATTTGGCTAAATTGTCATCAGAGTATAGAATTAAATTTATGTCATCAATTGGTCAACATCACAAAAGTGACTTATAGGAGTCACTATGATAAAAATATGTTATCAGTGTGATGACTCAGTAAATTTGGAGAAGGGAATCACCGGAATCAATTTAATGACAAAGATTTATCAATGCAATGACACACTAACATCCGTGATATTATTAATTAGCACCCAACATACTCACCATCATACGTTTATTAACAGAGCGTCATAAATACAATGATTTAAAAATTATACATGGAATTGTTGGATGATGTTTTTGTTTCGTTTCTGGATGATTATTCAACAGGATAACGCTGCCATTCACGCTTCTAAAAAGTAATTGAAATAGCATGAAGAACATAACATCCCACTAATGGAATAGCTTGTATGTTATTTGAATCCAGTGGAGAATCTTTCGGAGTGCCCAGAATAGCTTTACAAAACTGTGTTAGAGCTATAATTGGTCCTTAATGAAGCTTAAGAAAATTTGGGTCTTCAGTTTGGGAAAAATTTGGTGAAATCGATTTCAAATCGTATTTTAATAAAAATTTTGGATCAATCAATTATTGAAAATTAAGTACCTGTGGTGTTCATTATAGAAATTTAGCCATCGCGCTTAAACGAATATGTATCCCTTTTTGGTGAAATTTCGAAACTGCATTGATTTATAGAAAAGTCCAACAACGAGAAAAATTTTTTGTTCTCAATACAAGTTACCTTAACCTTAGTGAATAATGTGAATTAGAAATTGCTTTGAATAATGCATTGGTAAAAGAGAGAGAAGGAAGCAAAATTGAAACTAAGGGTGCTTTAATACGAATATGTAGCACTGTATAGATTGTATCTCACAAGAGTAGTTTATTATAATGTTTTAATAATTAATTGTTTTTTTTTTTTTTTTTTTTTTTTTTTGAATGAGCTTTAACTATTATTCTTATGAAAATGCATTGAAAAAATTGTCTACTTTTCAACGCTATCAGTCCAAAACTTTAACGAATAGTTCAGGCGCTCCATAGTTTATGACCAACATTAAAATTCTTAGTCAACTGAAAGTCCCCTTTATTTTAAGTGAAATAAACAAATTAAGTTTTAGGTATGTAAATAGTCTAGGCAACCACCACAACCAATTCGCGATCTCTTTTTTAGATAAAACAAATGAAATTAGAAGACTGAATAGGTTTCATGTATTAGATCTCCAATAAAGATAATGAAACAAAAATTTAGCTTCGAATACACGAAACTATTTATACATATCAAATACACTTACGTAGTAGGGTTTTTTTACATAGTCGGGAATGAGAATTCCCGGAATGGGAATCCTGCGTAATTTTAGCTAATTTTATTTCCCGGATTTTTATGCGGGAATCTCGGGAATTTTTTCCTATACAATAAAAATTTTGAAGTTTAAAATATTTAGATACGTAAAATATATTGTGTAGTATTACTGCGTGAATGTGTAGCAATAAAAATTCGCTTAAAACAGTACAACTTAGTATTTAAGAAATGTAGTCGCCACAATTGTATATACATACATATGTATATAAGCAAGGGTGGTCAAAGAGAAAACTGCATTTGTTGTAGTAGTACACAATTTTTATAGTATGCGTTAAAAAAAAATGCACAAAACAAATATACAATTTGAATACGATTTAAAGCTATCAAACAATTGAATGAACTCGCTGTATATTTGTTATTCTCTGTTGAATA
Organism: Wohlfahrtia magnifica; assembly: GCA_023159175.1. NCBI lineage: Eukaryota > Metazoa > Arthropoda > Insecta > Diptera > Sarcophagidae > Wohlfahrtia > Wohlfahrtia magnifica. The sequence continues at coordinate 1,042,449 of JAKWBJ010000504.1, read as the reverse complement.
TTTCTGATTAAACGAGTGCACTTCTGTGCGACTATGACCACATATGTCCCAAAGTCATGAAATAATTAGTGAAATAAAACTTACTTAAATTATGCCAAACGTTTCGCAGTGGTAGATAATTTATATAAAAAACATTGTTGCAGTAAATTTTTCAGACACGTAGGGAGTGTCGCCGGCTATTTAATGAGGCGGTGTTAAGAGGGAGACTGGTCCACTTATAGACGTGCAATTTCCGGGCAGACTTCCTATGGGGAAGCGTCACGCGGACAACTCACACGATTATACCGAGTCCCATTTTCCAATCACGGAAAGTGGGTTGAGATGGGCGTTGTGCAGTTTTGCCCCGTACAAATCCCCTGGCCTGGATAGCGTTTTTCCTGCCGATGTTCAGAACAGCGCTGATTTGGTGATTTCTTGGCTGATGGCTATCTATAAGGCATGCTTGACATGGTCTTATAAGATTTAAGATATATAGGGAGACTTCTTACCAACAGGGTCATTGTCTCCACTATGGGATCAGCTACCGTCTACAGGGTGGCTGAAAGGGGAATTCCACAGGGGGGTTCTTTCCCCTCTCCTGTGCAATTTGACCGTTAACACTATGCTCGTAAGTCTTGATTCTAATAGATTCAAGACTGTGGCGTATGCGGATGATGTTGCTGTGGCTGTGTCGGGAAAATTTCTTGACACAATGTCGTAGCGCCTTCAAACATCTCTGGGCCTTCTCATTCGGTGGATTACTGACAGTGAAAAGACGGAATTGGTACTATTCACGCGCAGGTACAAAGTTCCGTCGTTTTCCCTACAGCGTCTGCACGGCGTTGAGCTGGGGCTATCGGATGGCGCGAAGTATCTGTGGATAATCCTGGATTCCAAGCTATCCTGGCTCCAAATATGAATGTTGCACTCTACGCCTGTCATCTACTTCTAGTTTGGCTGTCGGATTGTAAAGACGTGTTTTTTCAAAGCGGAAAATTTTGAGTTGTTTCAAACTGTCGTGTGTGAAAACCGAGTGCTTTGCAAGTGTTAGTGATAAATTGTGAAGAGTTGTTGTTATAAAGTTGAGACTCCCAGGGGTAATTCTATGGTGTCTCAGTTTTTGACTTCAAGGTCAGTAGCAATTTGAAGGAGTGAGGTTAGATAGGACTAACGGAGTGGAGTTACCATACTCGTGCGGTGGGTTTTGGTGCTGCCAGAGTGTGTTTTGTTGACGATTCGGCGTGTTTATTGGACATTGATTTTCGAGTTGTATTTCGGTTTCGGGCGTGTGTATTTGGAATTGGTGACGGACTTGGCTGTGTTGATTGACTTCCTTTGGCTCTGTTGATTTTGACTTTGATGAATTTTGTTATTATGCCTCCTGCAGGGAAACCTCGCAAGACGGCGAAGGGTGATGCCTCTGACGCTGCGTTTGGGGCAGTCACTGATGAGGTGATGGGGCCACTAACACCTGCGAAGTCTCGTCTCCGTCATACGGAGAGCGAGCTGAGCAGTTCGAGGTTGAAGCTAAGGCGAATGGTGGTAAGGCGACCACCAAACGTTTTAAGTCTGCTGCTTGTTGATGCTGCTGCTGCTGCTGCTGATGTCTCTAAGAGTGGTGCTGGTCGCGGTTCAGCTGTTAGTGCTGCTGCTGGTGGTGCTGTTGGTGGTGTTGCTGGTGGTGCTGCTGGTTCTGGTGTAGTACAAACACGGATGCTGGTGCTGGTGCTGCTGCTGCTATCTCTGATAGCTCTGCGATTGGTGGTGGTTTCTCTGCTGCGTTTCCCCCGTTGCCATCTGTTGGCAGGGAGAGCAGACAGCGTAAAAGAGCTGTGGCTTCGGCTACCGCCTTTCCTATTGGCTGTGATACTGGTGTGACTGTAGCTGATGTTAAGGTTGTCACTGACAGTTTCCGTGAGGTGCTGTTCGGTGAGAATCTGAGTGCAGAGACGTTGGGCAGACTCATGAGCCAGGCTGGTAGATACGAGGAGTTGGTAATGAGACTGTTTGTAGACAACGAGCGGTTGAGGGGTAGGCTGGACATCCTCCAGTCTCCCAGGTCGGTTCAGTCGGTGCCCACGGTGCCAGCTCCCGCTGCTAGGGCTGTTGCTCAGGCCCCAACGGTTGCTGCAGTTGTAAGGGCACAGGGTGTCGCGGTTCCCAGGCCTACACCCAAGCCTGTGGAAACCTGGTCGGTGGTTGTTCGGAAAAGAAGGGCGCAACTTCCAAGGAGGTAGTGAGCAAGGTCGTCGAACAAGTCGGACCCACCCTTGGAGTTAGAGTGCACGAAATGCGGCCGCTGAAGAAGACGAGTGGTGCGGTTATCCGTACACCTTCGGTGGCGGATCGCCTCAAACAAAAAGTTTGAGGAGGTCGGCCTGGAGGTGACTGTCAGCGATACGCTTGGTCCAAGGGTGGTGGTTGCCGGAGTGCACGCGGCGATCACTCCCGATGAATTTATGTCTGAGCTGTTCGAGATGAACCTGAAGGAGCGTATGAGCTATGAGGTGTTTCGTCTGGTAACCAGTCCCTGGAGGTCTGACCCTGCCGGACAGGTCAGCGTTGTACTGGAGTGCAGTGAGCGTGTTGCGAACGCGCTTCTTGATGTCGGCAGGGTCTATGTGAAGTGGTTCAGCTTCAGGTTGCGGCCTCAGGATGCGATCCCGCACTGCTACCGCTGCCTCGGCTTTGACCACCTGCAGCGTGAGTGCAGGATGGGGCAGGACGTGTGCAGAACGTGCGGGATGATGGGACATCTGGCCTACCGTTGCGTTAACCCGTTGAGGTGCGAGATGAGGGGCCTGCCAGCGGACCATAGTATGCTGTCGTTTGCATGTCCCACGTACTCAGCTATTGTTGCCAGGGCGAACGCCAGACATTAATGGAGTTGCGCCTTTTGCAGCTAAATTGTCAGTGCTCGAAGGCGGTGACGTGCGAGCTCGGGCAAGCTATGTGTAAGCTGGACGCTAGTTTTGCCCTGATTTAGGAGCCGTACTTTTCGAATGGTGATGTTAGGGGGATTCCGGGGAGGATGCGCGTATTTACTGACGGTGTGGCAAGGGCCGCGATTATAGTTAGGGACAGCGACGTGGAATGTACGAAGTTAGTTGATAGCCAGCTTGGGGTATGTGTTAGGGTAAAAGGGTGGTTTGGGGAGATGTTTCTGGCTAGCATCTACTGTAGGCCTGGCGTTTCATTGGAACCCTATCTGGGGTATATGGATACGGTACTACTCGCGGCGAGTATTATTCCGGTTATCCTCGGCCTAGATGCGAACGCCTCCTCTCGTATGTGGTTCAGTAAGATCTCCAGACTTGGGTCTGGACATCCGAACCTTATACGAGGAGGAGTGCTTTGTGAATGGTTGCTCTCGCGAGATTTTGAGCGTGTTGAATGAGCCGAGTGAGCTATATACTTTAGATGGGCCAATGGGCGTCAGTGACATTGACGTGACGGCTGCGAATAGGGCGGCAATTACTGCTTTGGACTTTAGTTGGAGAGTTCGTGACGATTGGGGAATAAGTGACCATAATCTCATCGAGATTAGGGTTACTTGTCCACAACGGACTAGGGAGACTGGTGGCGTTTTGCGATGGCGAACGCGTGACGTTAATTGGGACCATTATCGGTACTGTTTTAGGGAGGCATTGTCATCGGTGCCAATTGAAGACTTTAGGCTACTAACGATTGACGACCAGGTTGAAAAGATTGTCCGGACGGCATCTGCGGTGAATGATGCACCGTTGGGCCGAGCGAGTTATGCGAAGCTCAAGAGGGTCAAATGGTGGACCCCTGAGTTAGAGACGATGCGGCGGCGCGTTCGACACCTCTGGAGACGTTTCCAGAGGGGTAGGCGTACCAATGCTGAAGATCTAGCTCAGCGTAGGACTGAGTATCTTGGCAGCCTTAAGACGTACAAGGACATGATTGTTACAGTTGAGGAGGACGAGTGGAGGAGATTTGTACAGGACAATAGTGATGACCCCTGGGGTAGGGTTTACCGTATCTGCAGGGGTAGAAAGAGTCAGGTGGACATAGGATGCCTCCATGTTGGCGACACCGTGTTGTCTTCACTGACTGCACGGACGCATTGTTGGGGGTTTTCTTTCCTAGGGCGGAGCCAGGCAACTATCCTCCCCCACCGGTGGAGGTTGTTGACCCTCCAAACTTGGAGAGGTCGGAAGTAGATGACTGTTTTTGTCGGGTGTGAAGCAGGAAATCCCCAGGTTTGGATGAGTTGACCGGAAAGATGTGTAAGAACATCTGGAAGGCCATCCCTGAATACCTGGAGGCGGTGTATGGTAGGTGCATTAATGAGGGCTACTTCCCGAAAGCATGGAAATGTGCTCGTGTTGTGGTACTTCTTAAGTCGCATGATAGAGTGAGGAGTGATTGTCGCTCTTATCGGGGCATCAGCCTCTTGCCAGTATTTGGAAAAGTGCTGGAAAGAATCATGGTGTACAGGCTCAAGGAATGCTACAGCGAGGGCCCTTCATGTTACCAGTTTGGTTTTAGGGAGGGCAAATGCGTCGAAGACGCTTGAATGCATGTGAAGAGTTCGGTTGAACAGTCATCTTCGAAGTATCTGCTTGGGCATTTCATTGATTTTAAAGGAGCCTTCGACTATCTTTCGTGGGACAAGGTCTTACGAAGGCTATCGGAGGTTGGCTGTCGCGAGACGGGCATTTGGCGCAGCTATTTCGAGGATAGAAAAGCGTGTGTTGCTGGATCCTTTGAAACGGTTTGGATGGAGGTTGTTCGGGGTTGTCCGCAGGGGTCCATCTGTGGTCCATTCATTTGGAATCTCGTGATGAATACTCTTGAGACAGCTCGGGCTGACATTTAAACTGTGTGCGTAGGCGGATGACTTGCTCATCCTGATCGAAGGCCGGTCTCGTGTTGAGCTGGAGAGGAGGGCTGCCCAGACCCTCCGTATCGCTTGTGAGTGGGGTGTAGGGGTTGGTGTGGACGTCGCAGTGGATAAAACGGTGATGATGTTGCTTAAGGGCATATTGTCAACCGGGCGACCTCCACTCATTAAAATTGGTGACAACGGCATTCGCTATGTGACTCAGGTCAGGTACCTCGGAATAGTTGTAGGGGAGCGTATGAGCTTCTAGGCTCATCTCACCCATGTCAGGCATAAACTGGCAGCTATTATTGGAAAGGTTAGGCGCATATTGAGAAGTGATTGGGGACTCAGCAGGCGTGCCGTTTGTATCATATACGATGGGCTTTTCATCGTTTGTGCGGCGTATGGCGCGTCGATGTGGTATAAGACGGTCATGTCTGTTGTTGGACAGAGTAAGATTCTCACGTGTCAGAGAATTGCGCTCTTGGCATGTGTTCCGGTGTGTCGGACAGTCTCTACCGATGCTTAGCAAGTTCTTGTTGGTGTACCACCGCTTGACTTGGAAGTGGTGCGTCGTAGCAATGTTTTCAGGGTCAAGAGGGGACTGCCACTTGGGACGAACGATTGGCTTTCTGTTTCGGAGCTCGAGAATGGGAGAGATAGGTATGCCCTTTTGCAGGGGTGCCTCGTAGATAGGTGGCAGACGAGATGGACGAACAGCGACAAGGGAAGGGTGACTTATGGATTTATTCCGGACGTTACGTTCGTACGGGAACACCCTGACTTTGGCTTTGGCTTGAGTCTGGGGTTCATACTGACAGAACATGGTTCTTTCAATGCATTTTTGCATCGAATTGGCCATACTGAATCAGCTGACTGTCGGTGTGGGAGGGGAATTGAGGACTGGAGGCATGTACTGACTTCGTGCCCTGACTATGATGACGTTAGGGATTTATATAGTATGTATTACTCATACATGGGGGGTGTGGGATTTCAGTAGGGTATTGTTGGACGATCGTACCTATGGTAGGCTGGGCGTTTATGCCCTTGAGGTGCTTAGGCGTAGAAGGACGGCACTGTTAGCGGAGGTTGAACCTGCATCACCATCTTAGGGGTCTCCTGGCTAGCCTTTTTCCAGCTTGGCGTCCCGCTGGGGTGTTGACGGTTGGTGTGTTATGCTGCTTGCTGTGATTGTCTGCTGTTTGCTGTTTCCCGGCCTGCTGTTTGCGGCTTGATTTGTGGCTGCAGTTTTGGGTGTTGTGTTTTTGTACTGGTCTGCTTTTGACTGGTTGTGTTCTTGTTTTTGTGTATTGTGTCCGTGGCGCACGATGTCACTTTGAGTTCTGCCGTGAGGGTGTCTCCGTTTATTGTTGTGTTGTTTGAGTGTTTCTTGTTTATTGTAATCACCATCTTGGTCACCAGTCCGATGTTGTTTGGGTCTTACACTGGTAGTAGCATTTATGCTACGAGGCCTGACCGGAGGCTTATTTCTGGTGCCACGGGTGTCGGGAGCCTCAGGAATTTGGGTTCCTGCCGACTATGGTCAGGCCCCCTTTGTGGGAGCAACGTGGTGGCTGTGGTTTAAACCCAAATCGCGGGGAGAGCTATGCTGGCTCGGTGTGGAGTTACATTTTTAACCGGGTGCCGTGACCCATAGATCGGTAGGAGTTTAGATAGTCTCCGGCACCTCACCAAGGTGTGAGGTCATGTCCAAATAACATGGCTTTAAATTGCTACTCACTGGTGATTCTAATCATAGGTGGGGGCGTTGGTGGGCGCATTGTATTCACTCGTGCTTTGGCACCGTGAGGTAACGTCCTAGGGCAGGTACTCACGTTAAACCACTGACTTAATGTACCCTGTTATAGGGCCGTTGGAAAGTCCTGGAATCTAAATCCTAGGAGTTTCAATTGGATATTCAACACGGTGGTTAAGCCTATACTTATGTATGGTGCAGTTGTATGGTGGAAGGCTCTAGAGAAATCCACATATTGCAGGATCTTCGAGGGCCTTGTTTGTACTGCTGAACTGGCTTCCAGCGGACCTGATGGCTAGGCAGATGGCAGGCATATCTTTGATAAGGTTGAGGATGGCAGGGCATGGTCGAACAGGGTCTACGGGCATGCGGTCATCTTTAGGTATTTGGATACGATCCCTGAGGGGATAGATTACTGCACACCCAAGTCCTTCCTGGATAGAATATTCTCCGTGTGTATTTCACCAGAACCGGTAATTGGACACGGTACTGTTGTGATTTACACGGATGGATCAAAAATGGGGTGGCATCTTTATTCCTGTATACGGGGTGAGGGAATCCTTTAAACTGTCGGACCACTGCAGTGTCTTACGGCGATAAAGAGGGCAGCGGACTGGTTGATGTACTACGGTTATATGACAATGATATCCGGATCTGTACGGACAGTCAGGCTGCGATCAGGGCGCACTCCGGTGTCTACTCGACATCGCGACGGTGTGTGAATGCCGGGCATCTCTCAGGGTTAGGGGTCACTCGGACACGCGGGGGAACTGTGTGGCGGTCGGACTTGCGAGGTCTGACTCTCTCCTTAGAAATGAGGAGGTTGACCACTCAGTTGGAATGCCACTCTCCTCTTGCAGACTTATGGTCATGTGGTACATGTTGGGTAGGGCACAGCTACGGTAGGATAATGAACGTGCTCTGTATCGAGGCACATCTGGCCCCTATATATCCGGCTGCCACGACTTAGGCTGCGAACTCTTGTGGCTGTGATTATACTGATGGGCATCACAGTGGGATCAATAATGGACCCAGGTGGGCTAGACGTGTCTGGCTACCCGTCGTAACTAACTAACTATCTTGGCTGATGGTTATTTATGAGACATGTCTTATATTTCTGCGTATTGAACAGCGTGCAGGGTAGTGTTTATTCCGAAGGGGAGTAGTACCTCCCATACGGGTCCAAAAGACTTCAGACCCATCAGCCTATCTTTTTTTTTCCTGAACACTTTGAAAAGGTTGGTTGATTTGTTCCTTCGCAGTACGATAGAAACCTGGAAATTCACACTTGGAAATTATCTGGGTAAGGAGTCACTCTGACACCCCGGGGAACTGTGTGGCAGACGAACTGGCGAGGGTGGGGTTCCCTCGGGAGGGAATGGGGATGCCATTTTCCTCTTGCAGACATCTAGTTCTGCGGTACATGTTTGGCAGGGCACAGTTACGGTGGGATGATTAACCCACGTGCTCTGTATCAAGGCAAATCTGGCCCCTGTATGATCGGGCACGTTCGTAATCTATCACTGAAAAACGTATGTTTTTTTTAGGCATCAAAATTGAGTTGATTATTAACCTACAAGTGTTTTCTATAGTGTGCCCAGTATGTACCATAACTTGTTTTTATTTTCCTTTGCGGTTCTAATTTTTATGTTTAATTAATTTTTAAAAATATGTAATCTGCACTGGAGAGCAATTTACCACATTTTACTAATTTTGATATTCTTTACGAATTTCTTCTTTTTTTTTTTTTTTTTGTTTAAGATATTAAACTGGTAAATTTTGTGAATGTTAAATTTTTAAATTTTAAACCGGTAAGGTAAGGTAAATAAAAGTGAAGTTATTCATCAAATAAGCTTATTTATAGGACTTCAGTTGCAGGCCGCTTTAAATCTTCAACTCAAATTCAAAAGGAGTTTTCAACAAAATTTGGTATTGAAATCTCCTCGTGAACAATTAGAAGAAAGAAAAATGAAAAAAATTACTTTGATGCTCTGTCCAACATAAGGCACACGTACCAAAAAAGAACTTGAAGTCCAGAATTTTATTTTGATTGAGCATACAGTAAAGCAACCGCTCTTTTGGAAAAATTTTCTCTGGAGTAAAAACTTCAAATTGGTGCCGGGAATGAGATGGTTTGGGTCAATTAATATTTCTATGAGTTTTTATTTAGATTTAGACAAGGAGTAGTGATAAAATTTACAGATTTCTGCGAATTTCAACATAATCAACTCAAGCTCCTTCTTATCAGCAGCATGAAAGTAAAAATTTTACAAACGGGTTTTATAGGATCTATGTTAAGAATAGGAACAGGTCCTTATCAAATGCAATATAAAGGGAACAGTTTTTGTTAAACTGAAATCCGAAAATTGTCTGAGCACTAATATTCGAATACCAGCAGGGTAAATAAAGAAGAGGAAGAATAATTCACCGATTTACGACAAATTTCAAAAATCTACATTCTTAGGACAACGAGATAACGGGACTAAAAATTTCGCCCGTATTATCATTAAAATTACGATCTATACGGACACGCGGTTAAAAGGTCGGACAAAAGATATACAGCATGAAGAGTATCTCATTGCAAGCATTAGCACAAACTTAATATGCCTTAATAATCTAAGGTGGTGTAAGGTAGAAAACAAGAAACTGTTAAAAACATCTCATTATAACACAAAATATAAAGATATTAGAATAGACAAGTACGAGTATATGCAGTACTTGTACAACGAAATCTTTTCTGCGATAAGGTTTCAACTATAAAATGGGGGATATTTAATAGGAAATAATAGAAAAGCTGTTTAAAGACAAAACTTTCGTGAGAAATTCGCACGCTTTGCTATTGTTTTTTTTTCAATTTTAAGTCTCTGATGTTTAAAATCAAAATCCAAAAAAAAATCATTTTAGTATTCTCTTAGAAAATAAATACCTACTTATTTCACAACACCATTTCCAATTAGTTAAAGAAGAATTAGTCTGTTTAAAAAGTAAAAGAGTTTTTTCGTTGTATCTTACATAACTTTCATGCAAATCAAAATCAGGTTGATATTCATCAATATAGGTATTTAACCCTAGACCCGTAACCCTTTTTTTATACATAAACACTAACCATTAGTACATTGCCTATGTATAAATTGTTAATTGTATTGTTAAAAGTAGCTTTTTAACTTTTCGAATATAAGTTAAACAAGATATTTACCTTTTTTATGCATGAATAAATAATTTTTTTAATTTTATTAAGAACATATTGTAGGAGACACTATTTTAATTAACATTAACATTAATAACAAAAAGCTAATATTGAAATACATAAATTCAGTTCATATTAAAGAAAATAAACTAAATTACAAGTAAATTATAAAAAAATATATATATTCATTTTTTATCAGTATTTGCTGCATGCTTCTTCTATGTGTTCATCTTTCGCTTTTACTAGATTTCGTGGATATTGAATTTGTCATTATAGGGGATTTGTCATTGATAGGGACAAAACCTTTAATTTTGCTTTTATTGCTTAAAATCACCGATTAAATCCTTTTTAAACCTCATGTTCGTTCTCCAAAAAAAAAAAATATATATATATATATGTATATAAAAATTATTAAAATATAACAAAATATATGATTGAAAGTTACATAAACACTAACCATTAGCCGAATCCGCTAACACGAGCTTTATAACTAAAAAAAAACACATTAGTTACTGAAGAAATGTGAATGCTCACTAGAAGAGAACACTGACGACAGTGAATCAGTGAAATTCAAGTTGATCGCACAATCAAATAAAAACCGGCATTTGAAAATATAGGCGATGTTAGTCGAAACGACTAAGATTACGGTACTAGGGTTAAAGCGGTTTTCAAGTAGTCGCCAATATTTACTATGGCAATGCTCTGTATGTGTTCTAAATTATTTCCATATTATTGTACTTTATAGGTTAAAACATTTTATAAACAGTGTAGATGAGGGGGAGTATTATTTTATCTTTTTTTTTAAGTGCACAAAATTTACAATAAGATTTAAAGAGAAACTCTTTAGCTTTGTATTCTATGAGAAATTAGAAATTCTAATAGTTTTCTAAGTTACCACTTGAAATTTAAACTAAGTTATTTTGAGGGGGCCAGCAAAAAAAAATTGAAACAATTGCTAAACAATATGATGAACAATGTTAAAGTTTGTCTTATTCTTAGTCATCTTTAAACTTTACGAGTATATACATGCCATACGGCATGGATATGTGGTAACTTTGAAAGTTAAAAATGTACTTCACTTCGAGATACCCTACAAACACAAAACCACTTTATATTTAAAAGTGTTAATGAAATTGCCTAAACTACCTAAACCTACAATACTATATATATTAGAAAGAAAATTTGTATACCTAAAAAGAAAAAGATAATTTTCTTAAAGAATAAATAGGAATTTCTCTCTGTTACAAATGTTTTCAAAATTGAATAATATCTTCACCTTAACTGTAAGGGCAAAGCTTTTAAATTTCTTGACTAATGGTGCAAACATACTCGTTGCCGTAATAAAGTACTTATAATACCTAATAGAGTATTTATAATGATGTCGTGGGACATATAATTTGCGCTAACGAGTATTTTAAATATTTTACTCGTATGCCAGCCAACATGATCAGCATTTTCTTTTGCTTTTTCTTAATATTTTTGCAGTTGAAGTTGCAACAGTTGCTATTGCTGCGCTAGTGGGTAGTATAGTTACAACACTTAGACTAACTTTTTTGTCATGCATCAAAAGCTAAAAGATGCCGATGCATGATTTTTTACATTTTGCCGTTCAATGTTCTAACAATGATTGAATTAAATTTGCAATTTAAATGATGGAGGCATTTTTATTTTTTCTCATTTGACTCCTTGGTTTCAATCATTGTGTTGCTAAAGACATTATTTTGTTTTCGAGGTGGAAATGGTTGAATTCATTATAATTGAAGTTGATTTGTATAAAAGATGATAAACGTTAATAGAGGTGTGAAAATGTTGACCTATAAATTCAAAAGAGCAAAAATTGAAAGGCAATGAGTCATAATATTGTTTACTGAAATGTTAAAACTAAAACTGCTGAAAGACACATTGTAATGAAATGATTATAGCAGTAATAATGTGTGTCCAAAATTGAGATATCATTTTAATTTTACAGTCATTTTTTTACTTGTAATTTTTATTCTAATTTTTATTTTCAAATTCCAAATACAATCTGGTTAGTTAATATGGAACGTTACACGAAGGAACAACGTGTTTTTATTATTAGGTATACAAGAACATAATGTCGATTTTTTGTGCTTGAAAAATGCATTTATTGTAATAACTAAATGAATTGATACATTATTCAAAGTATTGTCCATCGTTAGCCACTACTTTTTCCCATCCTTCTGGTAGCATATAGATTCCGCGTCAAAAGAACTGCTCCGGTTTTGAGGTAAAGAATGAATCGAAACAAATGGTATTCAGAAGGGAAAAAAACACTTTTTAACTGGTCTTGCAACATGTGGCCGAGCGTTGTCATGATTGAAGATTATGTCTGGAGAAGATCGTGTCTGATCGAATATTCTACTCGTTTTTCTTTGATTGCACCTTCAAAAGAATCAAATGTGTTCACTACAGGTCCCCTGTGATCGTCTGACGCGATTTCAACAGCAAATAATACAAAACACCCTTCTGATCCAACCATCAGTCAGTAACAATACGATGCAAAAATGACTTCTTTTTGTAGTGTTCAAGCATAATTTCCAACACGCAAATTCGCCTTTCAACGTCTCTTGCCTTCAATTCATATTTGACACAATTCCCTTGCTTTTGAATTAATCGCAATCATTTAAATGTTGTGTGACTCCCAATGATAATGTAAGTTCTTCTTACCTTTGAAAACAATATTCGTTGAGTAATGCTTCCAATTCCTCAACTTTAAACTTTTTCGGCAGACCAGGCCTTTCCTTGTCTTCTGTGTCGAAATCACCACTTTTGAATCGCGCAAACCACTGTTCACAAGTTTTTTGAGTTGGTGCATGTTGACCGTAAGCTTCTACCAACAATCGATCATTTTCAGCAGCCGTTTACTTCATATGTAAGAAGGTTATCAGACTTCGCTGCAAAACATCTTTTTTAGGCACCACATTCGACATTATTATAGCGATTGAAAAAAATGTGTGCTTACACTGTGGTTTCTGTCGAATACTGAATTATAATGACATATATTTACCCTCCAAAATACCACATTTGTTATTATTGCCATATATTGTCCAAATCGACATTATTAACTTGATTTGAAATTTGAAGAACTGATAACAGAAACATAATTTATTAACGTAATGGTCGTTCAACCGAGAATATGGCGGCTGTGAGCAAAAATGTTGAAGAAGATCCAAAAACATCAGGAGTAATCATCGGTCCATATTTTTTGTCGCTACAAGAAGATGATCCCAAGTTCTTGTGGGGTAAATTTGGTGATTTAGACAGAATGATGCCACTTGTCACACAGCAAGTTTTTCGTATAGGAGGAGTAAAGTGGCCACCAAGATTGTGCAATTTGGCACCTTCAGTGTACAGCAATAATCCCACAACAGTTCAAGAGCTTAAAAACAAAATTATCGAGCAGATATCAACCATTGACAACAGTTTATTGAAAAACGTGATAGATAATTATCAAACATATAATTTGATTTTATATTTTTGATAAAATATTGGAATCTGCCGAGACATTATTAAGCTATTTATAATAAACTGAAATAAAAATATTTGCAATATGTGAAAAAGTCTTTTTTTTATTAAAATTAAAATGATACCTAAATCTTGTACACCCTTTACATGAACATATTATAGAGAATATAAACTGATGGATTAATCCGAGACACAAGCCAAAGATTTTAATAAATGGTGTTGTAGATATTCACATTCGCATTCGAATAGAAAGCTTATTTTAGATAATTACATTTGCATTCGCCAGAGTTTTTGCTCATATTTGAAAAGAATAGAATCTGGCAACATACGAGTATTTTTACAGAAAAGATCCAATAACCAATGTAAAAAACAAGAAAGTGATTTAAAATAAGTATCAAACACTCACACACACATACATAAACGGGTGATTTGTCAGTGTATTTTGGCAATACCAAAATTACTTAGTAAGGTTTGTCATTTCACCATGAAAAGGCTAATGCTATAAACACATTCAGGGCTACCGACCATCGACCACACGACCAGAAAGGACGCTAGCTACAAAAGTAGCCAAGTAACCAGCTACTCAATTATTTAAACGACTACAGCTACAGTTACAAAATAAACATCTAATTTGGCTCATTGAACATCACCTAAACAAACCGTAACAGTGGTGCCACATAGATTTTTTTCGAGTTTTTAGTGTTTATATTTCATGCATCTTATTCAATTGACAGCACTTAACTGTTTTTTGTCGCCAAGAAAAGTAGAATTTAGCCTACGTTGGCTACGGGCTACAACGGTAGTCGTTTAATCGATAGCTCTGTTGCGGCTAAAATAATTATTCTCATATGCACACATGTATTCTATTTTGGACATTTTGTTGTCGAATGTGTTTATTGCAAAACAAACGAACAACGTTTGCAAATCATTGTTTCGTAAAATCCCACCAGTTTATGGAAGGAGATAATTTTTGACTCAATTGGTACGTCAGCAAACAGAATTTCCACAGAGAAAGTTTGGTGTGCAGAGCAGCCAGAGGTAGTTTAAGGGCTAAAAATGCATCCTGAAAGATGCACTTTTTGATACAGTTGGTGGGCTGGCGGCATCATTGGTTCGTACATCTTCAAGAACGTGAAAATCCCAACATTACAGTTTATAGAGCAAGAGACTGTGTAATAATTATCAGCTATTTTTTGCCAAAAATGGAAGAATTAGACTTGGTTGACATGTGATTTCAACAAGGCATTGCCACAAGCGATACCATACGCAATACCGTGAACCCATTGAGAGGCGAGCTTAGTGAACAATTAATCTTACGTTTTACAGCAGTCCAAGATCATGCTATTTGACCAGAATATCTTTGGAAACGAAATGCCCAGTATCCGTATACGGTCAACCATAATTCCTACAATATAAGACAACATTTCTGCAAAAAGTATGCTAATTTTTGGGCTAACGGATAGACCAATTATGACGTATTCGTAGGTAACATTTATACGAATTTTCAGTGTTTTTTTTCAATTTTCAAAGAACAAACGGCTTAAAAATCACCCATTATTCGCATGTTATAAAATTAAAACCAAAAAATTATTTTTTTTATAATTTTAAAGTGTGTTGTAGGTATTCGTTTTCTATTTCCCAAAAACTGGCATTCACAATATCCTCTGATTTAAATGACACAATATAAATCTTTAATTAAAACAACTATTTTTAAAGTAATTAAGACGCTTCGAAGCGTAAAAAACATCGAAAAGAATCATTTTTTAGATTTAGGTCAAGCTCCATTTGATGATAGATGAAATAAAAAGATATTTTATGCAAAATTTCATCTTGATGACAGCAAATATCTGTGAAATATTTACCAAATTACATCTATGGGTTATACAGAGACTACCTTTATTCTTGCAATGTGAGGGGCAAGGCATAAGTCTGAAAGATGAACATACTATATTTCACCCTAAGTAATTACTTTCAAAGGTTGACAGACACTCACTAGCACTATTAAGAATCTTAGGTAAATGGTAATTTATGTTTGCCCACACTTAGACAAACTAACAGCTGATTTAAAAAAAAGAAAACAAAGAAAGGAAAATATAAAAATTGTAAATCAAAATGTAAAAAATGCATTAAAATGGATAAACCTAATAAAAAAAAAAAAAATAGAGTGAGGAAGAAATACTTATCAAATATCTTCAATAATCTCCGGAAATAGAGGTAAGAACATTTTAAGCTGCTTTTAGGCAAAAAGCTTACAACAAGTGTTCCTGGTATTACCAGCTCCTCGTATTACAAGCTCTGCCCATAATTTTTTTGTCACCGTTTTCCCTTGTCTACAATTTAGAATCCAATTTTTTGCCAAGCTTGGGTGATCTAACATAAATTGTGCCATTACTTCTTTTTGTTTACCGTTGATTTTGTTAACATTAGTCCTAAGGAAAAAAATATTGTTAATTTTTAATTTTTTATTGTTGAAAAAGTTTTACACTTACTCGTACATGTTTACCTATTTATTTAAAAAAAAAGCTATGAATTCACATAATATGTGTATTTTGTTTGTAAACCAAATTAATTCATGTTTACGAAAGCTCAAAACATACGAATAACATTTCGAATGAAGACATTCATTTGACTACTCGTTATCGAATGTCATAATCTCAAATTTCGATAGAACTTTTTCGATAACAAATGTGGCGATTTCAAAAAGTAAAATTTCGATCAAAATCATGCGATATCAAATGCGACGATATGACCCCCGAAGCTATTACTTTAACCGATTTTAAGATATGCAGAAATTAATATTTAGTTTGTACCACGCCCATTTGGTCAATTTCGACCATTTCTTACCTGATGATTCGTATTGAGTATGAAGCTTTTTGTACTAAATTTATAGACTCTTACTGGACATAGACAAAAAAATATTTACTTTGTATGGACGTGCTGGACCGGCCAGCTGGAATTTTAGAAATTTATATAGCCTACATTTGCTTCCATACATACAAAGGGATACTGTAAATAATCGGTTCAGCCATTTAGCTGTCTATAAGGCAAGCAAACATACATAAATACCTGCAAACGCTTTTAAACTTATGTTTTGTCATTTTAAAATCGACATTGAAACATTTTAAGCTTGCGGCTGTTGTCTTTAGAAATTCAACATTGTTATGTTCAATTTAATGTTGAATATTTTCAAATTAACAAAAACAATTTATTTAAAGGTGGATACGTTAATTTAATGTGGTTTTACATACTTTCAAAGTTGAATTAACGTAAAAAAAAATTAAAATGTAATTTTCGATCGATATTAAAATGTAATTTTCCTCTCTGTGTAGCATATCTCTGATTAAAGCTTTGGATTGTTAAAATCTCTGACTTACTGAAAGATTTAATTTTTTGGAAAGCCAATTCTTTTCTCTTACAGATTTTTTTTTAGTTTTTCCCAAATGACATTAAACCAATGGAAAACCTTTTAACATACAATAAATAATTCCTGAATTTCTGAATTTTCACATATTTTTAGGTAAAAATTAAAAAGCACCTTGACAAAATGCTTAAATTACTTACGAGGCATTCAAATTTTTTAACAATTTCTTCTCATTTTAAAGAAAATAATGATGCCGGTTTTAATTTGATATTAAAAAAATGAAAATTAAGTATGTCTGGGTCAAATGTCAATAACAATTTGTATAAAAACTAGCCTAGCCAATTTTCATCCAATTAATCTTATTTATGTTTTAATAAGCATGTATATGATAAATATTTAACTGCAAAATTCTGATTCAATTTTTTTATTGCAAAGCTGATAAGTGTTGAAATGTGCTATTAATCCGTTTTATAATATTAAGTGATGGCATCCTTGAATTAAATCAAAAGCATTTTTTGAAATTCTAGTATAGCTTAGTATGAAATCAAAACGGGCAATTTAAAAACGAATTTTTTTAACCTTAGAAAATATTTTTCAATTTATTCACTTAATTTGCGGGGAAAAAGAGCTGCCATAGAAGACACAAACATAAAAAATGAATTAATAATCAAATAATATGGTGACGTCAAGGTCAACAAAGCTTAAATTTTCTCAGAAATTCAAAAAAACACAGTTGACGAAATTTTATATAAATTTCTTTGATGATATCAGATTCATTTAGAGTGTAAAATTTAAAAAAGCCTTAACTCTTAACAATAATTAAGCGGTGTACTAGACACATGCCAAACAATAAATTGTGTAAATTTTTGTGGTTAAATTACAAGTAAGTATTTTTTCTGTAGAAAATGATTGTAGAAATAAAGTAAATATTTTTAATTTACAGTTTTGTTTATTTATGGTCAAATAAACTTGAAACATCTTAAACTGTAAATTATTTTTTCCAATAATAATAATAATAATGATTCGTAATCATAAATGCATTAACTTTATGTGATAGAAAAGAAGAATAGCTAGCAGAAGTAAATTATGTTTGCGCTACGTGACTCTAAAATTAAACTAGAGATAATTTGATTAAATTTAATACGAACATTCGTTTTTATATTTTTATCTAAATTAGAATACAATTACACTCTATGTTATAACTATTAAAAACAGGTAAATAGAGCCATATGTTCGGCGTGCTGACCAGAGTTTGCTGTGGGAATCAAACGCATGACCTGCGATCTAACAGGCTAGCACACTACGTACTAGGCCCATATCTAGGGAGTAAATTTATTGTTTCTTATTAAAATTAATTTATAATTTGCGCCTACTGTTTGAACAATTAAGCTCAGAGCTTTATATTCATTTAAATCATTTAAATAAGTAAATCATTTACACCAAATTTAGTTTTAGGATGTAATAGCTGATATTATCTCATGATCGGTACATTAGTAAAAAAAAAAACTCACTGTCGAACTACACTTGAATGTAAATAAGGTCTTTTTACCTTGATTAGTGGAAGAGTTGGTTAAAATTTGTTCAATTCTGTACTAAGCCACATTATAACACATTTCAGGCAGCACAACTTATCTATTTTATTTAATTAGCCGTAGTTTAGTTAATGTCGGTTTATATTATTGAACATGTCTTCATAAAACCTAATAGTAAAATATTGTAAAGATTATGCTTTTACTAAGCAAGGCCCGAGTTTCGTGTTTTTAACAAGCCTTTATATTACTAAGCTTATATGGTTAGCATTTATCGCAAAATCAAAGATAATTTGTTTAAATTTCGCCTAACCTAAATTTATTTATTCAGAATTGGACCATAAATTCGCTCATTGTCAGTACAATCGAAAACCGAAAACAAATTAATTTATAAATCTAAAAAAATGCATTTTCTTGTGAACGGAATTTATGACATTCACTAATGAGACAAAATTTCCATAGTTTGCACTACCAAAACTGAGAAGAAAAAATCTACAACAAGTCAAGTACTTGATGTTCGTAATTGAATTGGGGCCAAACTGTGGAGCAGCGGATAAAGAAGGCCACAACAGTATATTACTCGTGCAACAAGTTATTGAGTGAAACATAGAGACTACGATCGGACCGTATACAATCATTTAACCATATGAATGCTCTACCTGGTAGAAGGACACCAAAAATAAGTAAATTGCTATAGAGCTTAAGCGAGTGCAGAGAACTGTATGTATAGAGAAAACGGCACCATATGATCACATGAGCATTTTGATTCCCTCCAGAAGATGGTGGAGTAAACGGCAATTAAACAATGAGTATATTCGTTGCAGACGTTTTCGGCGAAAGACGAAACATTGCGAAGCCACATAAGCTTCCAGATTATACCAATGCTTATCAAGCGACGAAGATCACTACAGGTGAAAATATCATGATATTTAATAACCGGGCGAAGATACATGTCCTAATATCAACAAGATAATTATCGAAGCTAGTCACGCGATATAAATAGAAATTGGTGCGTCTAGACTCGGGTAATCAAGTTGTTCTGTGATGGTTTCTAGGACACTATAATATTGATGGAAACGTGAGATCCGACAACTTAGTCGTAAAGGGAGAGTCCAATCTCACCATGAATATTCCGAGCTTCTTATCCTGACGCGTGTGATTAAGCAGACATTAAAGCACAAGTTCTTGCCATAGCTTTGCGAGCTAACAAGACCGAGAACCTAATAGGTCAATCGAGGAAAAGTATCTCTACAGATTTGGCAGTTTATACTAGGCACTATACTAGACACTGAAATTATATTGAAATAAGCGCCAACTATCCCCTGCAGAAACTGTAGAGAGGACAACAGCGAGGAATCGATAGAGCATCTATTATGCGAGTATCTAACGTTAGTTAGAAAGGTGCTAAAATTCTTAGGCTTAGGCATTGTGGACCTTAAACCGGCTTTATTTGCGGATCGGGTTAGCGGGTTAGTTATAAGTATACATATCAGTCGGCATTGTAAGTTGCAACAAGTTTTGTGGTATCAAAACTGCACTAAGTGCTAAGATGGGGTACGCTCAAGATGGATCTAACCAACAAATTATTATTATTATATATATATATATCTTAATCACTGTACCGAACTTGGCCCTTTTCTATTCGAAAAATAACATATTGTAGCGTGGCATGATGCTGTCGAGCTTAACGGGTTATAACTTTCTCAAATGATTATTTTCATTTAAATATTTTTCTTTTTTATTGTATTATGTACACATATATATGTCCAATATGTGAATATTATACAATATGGCGAAATTAATTTTTATTAACAATATAACAATAAAACAGGTGCCAGGAAATCACTTAAATAACAATTAAATTAAATTGCTGGAAAGAATATTGAAATAAATTTTACCACAAAATATTACAATTCAAAAAATGAAATAAAAAACATATCATAATCATCGTAACCGTTGATCCGACTGAACTACAATTAGTAGTTTTTCATCATTGTAAACCAGTTTGGTAGTTTGGTTAGTTTGTTTAAATTTTCTTACATTTTTGGTAGATATTTCCTCTTAATTTAAAAAATGTAAGCTTTGATTTAAATTAACAACGATATGCACTAACTTAGACGGTTTTATAAAATTTTAATTTATTTAAATTAAAGTTTAATAACTCTGTGTAACCCAGCCTTTACCTTATTTCTGCATGTGAAGGTACTTTCTTGAATTTTTGGTATGCGTATTAAAAACAAATTATAAAAAATATTCTTGAAAGTATGCAGGAAAGCAAAGGTTTCGATTTCCTCGAAGCAAAAGTTTTCAATAATTGTCATAATTCAATCACTAAAAACAAAATAGTAATGACAAAATAGGCTGACTCAATCAGCCGCATTCTACAATCTATTATTTTTTTAGTTGTCTACGTATGAACATACATATGTACTGTGAGCGTTAAAATAAAGTGTAGACCATTCTTTAGAATTTAGTTTATGTTTCAGTCTTTTAAAACACCATGAACTTAAGCATTTTGCAATTTTATATTTAAAAAAACAACAGCAAAATCCCTTCGACAACTAAGGTTATACAACTAAAACAAAAGTACGCTTTTTTTTACGCGTCAAAAAAGTTTACAAGACAAGAACCTATACAAAAAGAAAGAAAAAAAATTTTGTGAAAAGAGCGGACATCAGCCGGCGAGCTAGAGGTGGACATATGCTCGACATCATATTCCATTATTAATTCCCATATTTCTATTTTATATTGGTATGAGTAAACTAAATTTGTCAAAAAAAAAAATTATTTTTAAGTTAATTTATCTCCTTACCTCAAATTTGCCCACCCTTTACATATGTGTAAATTTTCTTTTTTTAACCCTGCTGTTAGATTTCAAAAACTATGCAAATATTAAATTTTAAGACCATAATAAATATTTTATTAAACGTTAATGTATTTACGAATATTTTGTAAAAATCGAATAAATAGCCTTTTAATACAATTAACATCATCATTCAGACCGGGCACAATCGACCCATGGGAACTATTCATCAGTATACCAGTTCACACCGACCTCACCCCAAAATAAGCTCCTATTATACCATTATATCCGTTTTGCTACTTCAACCTTCAATATATCTCCAAAGCAATGTTCCAACGGTATGACAGCCAGAACAGAAAATGCTTTTCAGACCACCCTGCATAAAATAAATAAACTCGATTATATCCGATGTATTCCAATGATCTCCCAACATTATTAACAGACTGCAAGACTAGAAAGTATGCGGATGAATCAGATTCACACATGGGCTTATGCAAAGGGTTTGGCAATAAATCCTAAAGAATCTAAATGCATTACCATTCAGAAAAGGCTTAAACAATTAATAGGTACATCTGATGTGAGCATAAATATGTAATCAAATATTGAAATCGTAACCTCTGGTCAAAATCTTGGTGTTTATTTTAATAGAACTCTTACTTGGTCTGATCACGTCAATCAGGCTTGTGGACGTTCCTTCTCTGTGCTAAGAGCTATGTGGGCATCTCATTAGTGCACCCCAATTAAAATTATAATTCTCCTGGCAAAAACGTATTTAATTCCCACTTTATGGATGTGAACTCTAGTTATGATTCTACCAGTCAGAGAAAGTTAAATAGCATTTTCGTTTGGTATACGATTTGAACAGACGCTCCAGAGTATCAATGTTCTCATCCCACATGTATAGAATTTCTTCTGATTATCTTCTCAAATTAAGAATCTTAGTTCTAATGCACAAGATAATATATACGTACCAGCCTGAACATCTTTATAATAGACTGTCTTTTGCTGAAAATTGCAAAGGTAGGAAACATCGGTTTTCTGGGTACAAGAGCCTGTTGTCTAAATGGCATTTTTATATATTCGCAACATATCTCTAGAACTCGATTCCATATAGCTGTTAGGTATTAAGTAGCGCACGACAATTAAAAGCACAACTTATGAAACTATTCGCCAATGTTTGTATTGTTTATGTACAGTTAGTCACTAAAGTAAGTAAACAACTAATCAATCTTTTTAATAAAAACCTATAAATTAATTCAAACAAAAAAAAAATTGTTTACTTTATAGACCTAAAGGCAGTTAACAATATTAATATGGAAATTAAACAACATTCTTGTATTTGTTTAATAAGTGCAAGGAAAACAATAAAATTCCCTAAATTAATATCACAAACTTAAGTATCATAAACAACTGGTAACATATTATGGTTTTTAACAGAAAAATTAGAGAAAATTTTGTCATTTTTTATTTAATAGGGTAAGCTCTATCTGTTATACTTTCTTTAAGTCGTAAATGCTTCGAATCCACCAAGTCTTGCATCACAGAGCTGTGAATTTTTAACCAATTCTCCAATATAATATTTTTTAGATCTGTTCTTGCTCTTACCCCTAGTTTTCGTAATTGACTGCCCAGATAGTTCCAAAGGTGGATTAAGATCAGGTAAATAGGAATGAGTTTTCAGTTGTGTAGTCTAATATAGCAGCCATTCCTTGACTTGAATGTTTCGGGTCATCAATCTCTTGAAATATAAAAGAGTCCTTTAACACTAACATCATGGCTCCTTCTTTCAAATTATTGCTTTTGAATAGGTATAAATACTTAACCATAGTTACATCAATTAATACATATCTAGAGTCTTTGGCTAGAATTAGTGTTAACAAAGCCTAAAAAATCCAAATTGGATAATATTTAAATATGTTATCAGCTCATAATTCATGAAGGTACGACAAATCACTTTTTTATCCTTATCTCAAGATTTGAAAGGTGTTTAAAAATTTCAAAAACTGACTTTTGTTGTACTCGATAGTGCCTATCAGAACAGAAAAATAGCATTACATACCAGTAGATGATGTGTCGCGCCGTTTTATTTATTTGTATAGGGTGAGCCATCTATCGATTTAAATTTAAACCAGCGGTTTTCGAATTAGGCAATAGTTATGCTATTCTATTCTGTCACAAAATTCAGTATATTATCTCCACTGAACAAAATGAATCAATTTACGCTTGAGCAACGTTGGGATTTATTTGCCGTATTTGCAGCTTAGAAAACCCAAACGTGGTCTTACGTTACCATTGCGGTCAATGGAGACACCAATCGCACCATGATAACCAATTTTTTTGTACACGCTCTTCATGGTCTTGATGTGAGCGATGTTTGGTTTTAACAGGATGCCGTAATTTCATACCAAAATCAATTTATTGAATCAAACGTTTGATGGTCGTTTAATTAGCGGTGATGTCAGTTGGCCGCCAAGAAGCTGCGATTTCACCTTTGGACTAATTGCTGTGTGGCGCCGTTAAAGACAAGTGTTATGCCAACAAACCAGACACAATTGAGCATTTGAAGGCCAACATTCGTGATGCCATTGCTGAGATACGATCCCATTCACTCGTAAAAGTTCTCGAAAATTGGTCCGATCGAATGGGGTACTGTGGGGCCGGCCACGGCAGCCATATGAATGAAATAATATTTCATCTCTAACCGGAATAATCGTACTTCACAACAAAAAGATAATTTTTGCAAAATTTCAAACCGTTTTTGTTTTATTGCATTTTTAAATTTGAACCTTTAAGTTGCCCACCCTATATAAAGCAACACAATAATATAAATAAAGCAGGTCTGAAATTTCAAAAATAGTGCTCTGGTGGGCAGCCGTGGGCAGCACTAAATTACTGACGCTAGAAAGTAGACACTTTGAACCAGTTAAATTTTGATTTGTTCAATATTCATATTTTGTAACAATTTAAAGTTGGTGGAATAAAAGCTAAATTGTATAAATATAAATTTTTTTATTTTTTAGTTTGAAGTTTGCGCTTTGAGGGCATGTCCTTCGTTAAATGCGAAATAATTAAAAAGAAATTAAGTGCAATTCAACTAAGAAAAGTGTAACCTTTTAAACAACACACCATATAAATTTTTCCCCAATTCTCATTTTCAAAAATATACTTTTTTGCACAAATTTGTTCGGGCTGCCTCAACGTGCACTGGTTGGCACACGTTATCCCCGCTGGCCGAACATCTTCGGCCTTTTACACACATATGGTTTTTTACACAAATAAAAAGTACCCAATCGATAATGATGTATTCGATATCATTGTATCGATTTGAGACGGAAAAATATGTCATAGACGAAAATATATGACAGATATAATGCGATCTGAGCGGATTAGGAATTATATTAAACAAATATCGGCCATTGTACCTAAAGAACTGAAGAGAGTCGAGGGAATTCGAAGTGGCCAATGGGTTACTATAGGCCAGCATTTTTAGGTTCTATACACACACGCACTGACATACTTATTTCAGAAGTTATGTGAGTACTGAAAAGGTGGTCAAGATAAAAGAACAGATCGAGCGATTGTTTTGATGTAAAGTAGCATTAATGCTAATCAGCCCTTCGCGAAGTAATACGTAGCTTCAGTTTCGCACAGGGAGAGTGGGTGATGGAAGTAGGGGGTGGGTTCAGTACGTAGGCGCTAGTGATGTTTATATTTTCTAAGCATAAGTATAATTTTTTAGCAGGAGTACGTATATGTTGCACACAAATACCTATACATATTCCTATTGATATATAAAGCGTGTTTTTTAAAGAGGTATAGAACTTTAAGTTGGCATTACTTTTCAAGATGGCGACCGATTTAACAGCTGTCAAGTGATTTATTCTCAGTTTGGTTTGGCAATTCATCATGAATAGACTCACGCCTGAACAACGCTTGCAAATAGTGCAATTTTATTTCGAAAATAATGGTTCTGTGCGGAAAACGTATCAAAACGTCCATTTTATCGTCGACAAAATTGTCCATAAGAGTAGTTAATTCGATTAACCATGGAACGTTTTCGCACCACGTTTACTCTTATTGATAACTCGCATCCCCAGAGACGCTATACGGTGCGTACAGAAGAAGCTATTGCTGCTGTAGAGCGTAGCATTGAAGAAGACCCGAATGAGTCCATCTGCCATCAAGCATAGGAATTGGATCTGTGTCCATCCACTTTATGGAAGATTTTGCGGAAGAATCTTGGTTTGCGTGCTTACAAAATCCAACTCGTGCAAAAATTGAAGCCAAACGATCATCAAGTAAGGCGTAGATTCGTCGAATGGGCCCAAAACAAGATTACCGTTGTTTCCGATTTTCATAAGCGAATTTTGTTTAGCGATGAAGCGCACTTCTGGTTGAATGGCTACGTCAACAAACGAAACAGCCACATTTGGAGTGAAGGTAATCGTCAAGTGTATGTGGAAACAGCGTTACATCCAGAAAAACTGACTGTTTGGTGCGCTTTATGGGCTGGTGGAATCATTGGTCCGTACTTTTTCAAAAACGATGGTGGCCAGGACGTTACAGTCAATGGCGATCGGTATAGAGCCATGATTACTAACTTTTTCATTCCTGAATTGAATAACCATGATGTCCAGGAGATGTGAGATGACGCAACATGTCGCACAGCTCGTGCCACAATAGATTTATTGAAAACACGTTTGGTGACCGCCTAATTTCACGTTTTGGACCTGTGAATTCGCCTCCAAGATCTTGTGATTTAACACCGCTAGACTACTTTCTGTGGGGCTACGTAAAGTCATTGGTCTATGCGGTAAGCCCAGAAACGCTTGACCATATGGAAGACAACATTCACCGTGTTATTGCCGATATACGGCCACAAACGTTGGAAAAAGTCATCGAAAATTGGACATCCAGATCCGCACCAGCCGTGGCGGTCATCCAAAATTGGTCTGACAAGTGAAATGAACAACTGCCTCGTAATATAAGGGTCAGAGAACTCTCTTGACCATCTCTTCCCAAACCCCAGAACAGCCCGAGCTTTACTAATCGTCAGACTAATATGATCAAGAAATGACAATTCCCTGTCCATCAAGAAAGATTGTAACAGTCTCTAGCGGGTAGAAATCAATTATAAAAACCTTCGTAGTAAATTCAAGAAAGTTAATTACTGCATAACTAGCCTTTAAGAAACCATTCTGGGTGACTTTATAGATCTCGTCCGAAAAGAGAGATAATCTGTCACCAACTTGTCCATTAGCTTAGGAATAGCACTTAGCTTGGCAATACACCTACAATTTGATATATTTGATCTACTACCCAACTTGTGCAAAGGAATAATAAACGACCCTTTCAAAATAAAAGGAAAATGACCGATTTCCAGTAGTTTATTAAAAGTAAACATCAAAAGACTGCTTAAAACAATAGCACAATACATTAAGACAGAGGTTGGATTTCCTTCAGGCCATGACAAGTGTGTAGATTTCACCTTAGATATAGACTCGAGATCAGGTTCAACATCAAATTCATGAATATTAGAAATTGACACGCTTCCCACGGAATATGGATATGAAAATTTACCCCCCGAATCCGAGATAAAGTCCAATTATCTATATGTATACTGAAAAAAGTCAGCAAAGATATTCGAAATGTCAAGATAATCAGAAGATGATACTGTAGCACAATACATTTCAGTAGGAAATGTACTCATGTACTCCATACACCAAAAATGATTCATTCTACTAAGTTCAGCACGAGCTCTCAAGTAGAGCATATAATCAGTACTTGACCCCGACTTTGCAAACATCTTAAACAACCGCGATTTCCTATTCCTCAGTCTCGCTAAGCTAGCTGAATTTCATGGAGGTCTAGAATGAACCAAACGACGGTAAAAAAATGGAACACACTCATCAAAGCATTGGAATAAAACCCCGTAAGACCTACATATAGTCGTATCAAGAGAACAAGAGTTGAGTGAGTTGAGCAAAGACGACCAATCAACAGAAATGAGTAATGAATTCAAACGACCAAAATCTGTACGACTAAAATCAAAATGACGTTCCATATGCACTGAACGTTTCACCTTTGATAATAAACAAAAATGAAGTTCAATACTCATGGACAGATATATGATCTATACGAAATAAGCTAAAAATACTTGAATCCTCAATAAATATAAGATCATAAACCCTACAAATAGAGTTCAGCACATAGTTCACCTAAAAAAGACGAATATCAAACATAACGGACAGAATATCACCATGAGATGGTGATTGAACTCCCATGGAAACAAATACAGTTAAGGTAGCTAAACAACAATGTTAAAGTGAATTCCTTTATATTGGGTTTTGTTACAAATATAGACTAATCACTAAACATTTTATCTATTGGATACATTTGCCAATCAAATTTTTTAATTCTAAAATCTAAGGTTATTTGTCCTTGTTTTAGAATTTAAAAGAAAAGAACATGTTATTGTATTTTAAGATAAAATATTTTTCTTACATTATTTTAAAAATTTAAAAAAAATATGGTTTATAAGCCCTTTTTTAGGTAAACAGTACATAGTATTGTATTAAACCCTACGGCTGTTATTGATTTTTTCTATTTGTTGTTTCTTAATTTAAGTGCTAAAGCGTTAAGTTAAAATATTTAAATTCAGTTCATTGTAAACTATAGCCCTTAGGTCTAATGTGTATGTTTGATTGCTTTACTCGCTTGTCTGTCTGTCCAACCATCTATTTCTTTATAGCCATACAGAGAACAACATTATCATCATCAGTTTTACTTAAAACCTTCAATCAATTTGTGGTCTAGTAAGCAGACTTATTTTTTCGTCTTTTACAGCATTTGTGTTCCCATCATTGCCATTTTTACGACAACATAACTCTGTTAGAACTTGTCGTTAGTGTTGTGTTTTCGGCAGGGATAGAGAGTGTGACCAAATAGGAGGAGTTCATCTTATATGATTATATGCATAATATATTTTATGCATTTTTTAACATTATTATTGTACTTGTACAATATTAAAATAAACTTGTTAGGTTTTGTAAATTTTAATAGATATTGACGTTTGACGTTGCTGCATGTTGGTTTTTTTGTGCAAATGATTTAATAAAGTTAAATAATAATAATAATAATAATAATAATAATAATAATAATAATAATAATAATAATAATAATAATAATAATAATAATAATAATAATAATAATAATAATAATAATAATAATAATAATAATAATAATAATAATAATAATAATAATAATAATAACAACAACAGAAACATTATAGCTAGGTCTATAATTGATAGGATTAAAATAGATTGTCTGTCCATTATGCCGACAAAGTGAAGCTCTTGTCGCTTTATTGTGTAACCACTTAGAGAACATTAGCGAGCTATCGATAGAAAAAAGAGAAAATGTTGAGGTAAGTAAATATTTTACTTTTTAATTATCATGTTAATATTTTTTGTTGTGACAATAATGTTTATAATTTGTTGTAATTAAGCTGGAGGCAATAAAACCATTGTTTTACTTTTGGTCTACATATTTAAGCAATAGCTGCATTGTGTTTTGATCTTTAGTACATATTCCGAATATATTAATACGTATATTTAAATCATATTAAGTTATTATTTAAAAATTTTGATGGATGAAAGGAACATAGAATATTAAATTTAAAATATCTTTGCTTATCCTATATGTTATATAAATAAATTTTGCATATCTTTTGCCGTTTAGTCAGATTTGGTAAAAATCGGGGTAATGATTGATACTAAAAATTTGAATCAAAAGTTTGGTAAATCCATAAAATTTCTTGTGTAAAAGTTTTTCCATTATTAAACTTGGCTTATATGTTAACTAAATATTTAAAACCTAACTCACCATTGTGTTTGTATTTAGTTTTACAGTACCTTTAACTATTATTTTAGACTTATCAAGCAATAGTTAAACCAATCAACTTAGAATTGTTTCTTGAATCGAATAAAAATTTGCGATGAATATTTTTTATTATATGTCCCTGTAAATTCTTCGATCGTAAATACAAACTTCAAAGATATATTCATACAAACACACATTCATTTTTATATATGGATAGAAGAGGTATCTGAGAAATATTTGCTCAAATTTGGTTTTTCCTTATTTGCCCAAAATTGACTGAAACAAAAAAAATTACTTTTTGTGGTCACACTACGCAGATTTATTTAACCATTTTTGTCTAGTAAAATAGCGTCAAATAGAAATATGAGCAAACATATTTGCCTGCGTTCACACATGCAAAAATATTTGACCCAAATAATATTTCATCACCACCAAAAAAAATAAAATAAATAAATAAATAAATAAACAAATAAAATATTGTCATAAATATTATAAAAGTGCACAACGGAGTACGAAAGTTTTCTTGTTTTGTGTTGCGGAGTTGAAGCAAAGAAAAACTATTGCATTTACTTATTTATTAAACTTTAGTAATTACTTTATTAAATATTACTTCTAATTTATTTTAGTTTTTGAAATCGCTAATATATTTTTTGTATACGAAACTTTGAGTGAGTCGTAGTTTCAATAATGATCGAACTACAAAAAAGACCATATTTGTCTAAAAAAAATTATACTCTAAATCTTATATTCCTACGTACAGAATTTTAAGTTGACTGCAGCATTAGTTACTTAATAACATAACTCTTTCATATGCCACATAGATTTTTAATAATTTTAGCAAGTAATGGGACCTGTATCAAAGAAGAAAAATCTGTCATTAAACAAATTATTTTCTAACTTTAAATTATATACCACTTCTTTCCTTCACAATTATCTGGTTTATTTCTGCTAGCAGACAAAAAATATGTAAAATCAAAAAAATATTTACCAAAAAATTTTGAAAATACAGTGCACTCGGGATAACGTCAATGAATTATAACCGCGAATGTTAACGTTTATCAGATTGTTGCCGTTTATGAATGTACAAATTTATTATATAAAAAACATATTGATGGTGTAGTTTTAAGCATTTTCATTGCTTATAAATTAAAATCAAACAAAAATAAATCCAAAGAAGCAAAAAAGGCTTCCAATGAAAACAAAAAATTAACCGAACAGAGAAAGTCAATACATATGTAACTTCCTTTCTATAATATTTATAAGGAAATTTGGAACCAATTTCGTAAAATAAATGTATTTACGCACTCATGTATATGTTTTAACTGTTACTGAAGCTAAAATTTTGTTTTATTTAGAGTTGATGTTTTAAAGCTTTGTGGTTTGGTTGGCGTTTTAGAGTCAACAATGTTAGAAAAAACAGGGTTGAAGTTTTGGAATGTTGACGTAAACGAGTGTCCGTTATCCCGATTGCACTGTATTTGACTTTAATTTTTGTTTGACGGAAAATAAAATTTTTCCCAAAATCAATTATTTTTTGTATGCTTCTCAAAATTATTATGTGTTCGCACTACGGCAAAGAAATATTTTATATTTTTTGTCAAATATTTGCCAGATGTGACTGTAGCTTAAGACAGAATAGCTTTTAGCGAGCAGACTTTGTGCAACATCCGCTTTTCAATCTCTCCCGTTTTTTGGCTGATGTGGAAGGACAACTAAGATTTAACTGTTGCCCTTCGCCACATACATAAAAAATTCCATATTTAGTATGAATTTGACTAGCGTTGCCAGATTTGAAATCAAAAAAATCAGTACAAAGCAGAACAAAAACCAGTACATTCGATAAAAGTCAGTACACATATTGCGAAGAACAAAATTCATTACATAGCGAAATATAAAATAGTTTAAATAGAATATTTTAAAACTATGTGTTAATTATTGTAAATTATGCAAAAGATAAAGTAATTTTATGGCGAACTTACAAAGTATATTTTTATAAACAATATACCCTTTTCTATAATTTCTCATCCCTTTTTAGTCGTTAACAAATTTGAAATTAATTACAAACTTTTAGATTTTATATTCACAGTTCTTAATCTGAATCGAAAACACTCGGTTTTTTTAAAATTATTATAGTTCTTTTTTATACGTTATCCAATATATACTACTATTAAAGTCAAAAAAATTTAGAGAAATTTATGAAATCTTTATTTGAACAGATAGAACGATCTATATAATTCAATGTTTGAAGATAGTTTCAAGTAAATATTGACCGCCGCTACGCCTCAAATGGTTCAAATTTTGGCATACTCTCTCCAAAATATCAGCCGGTATCTGCAATATTGGCTTCCAGTGCGTGAGCCGTTACGGGCTTGTCCCTGTAGACATGAGTCTTAACATAGCCCCACAAAAATAGTCTAAATGCCTTAAATCGTACGATCTAGGCAGCCCCCAAACTTGAAATAAACTGTTCACCGAAATCGCCTTTCAATTGGACTCTTGTTTCGCGTACTGTGTGGCATGAAGCACCTTCATGTAGAAACCTCATGTCAGCCAAGTCCGGGTCTTCCATTTGAAGCAAAAAATTGTAATAATCGCACGATAACGCTTGCCATTCACGGTAACGTCCTGTCCTCGTCGTATTTGAAAGAGTAGGCGACCGACCCATAGTCTACACCATATAGTGCATTTTCCGGGATACATTGGCAGTTCTTGCAATAATTCTGGTTGCTCTTCGCACCAAATATGGCAATTTTATCCATTCAACCAGAAGTGAGCTTTGTCGCTGAATAAAATTTGTTGATAAAAAAACCATGAATTTTGATAATAAAATTCAATAATCTGCAAACGATATTAGTTTGTAAAACGATTCATGGTTAAATTATAGATCTAACTGAACATGTACAGAACAGTAACATGTTACACAAAAACAGCTGACATGCAAGAAACAGTAGAGCCCAAAAAAAGTTGCTAAAAATCACCCGATATTAGTTGCAGTATTACTGATGCGCCTAAATTGTGAGTTTAAACGAAGGTTTGCATCGTAACATATTTATTTTTGGGCATCTGCCAACGGGACAAATATTAACCCCAACAAATCGACTGCACTAGTTGTTGGATGAGCACCAGATGATTTAATACCCTATCTGTTAAATCTGCGAAGAGTCTTGGTGTTATCTTGAATGAAGAACTAAATTGAACTGATCATAAAAGAGCTAACTGCAGTAGAACTTATACAATGCGCCGAAATCTCTGGATGTCGCAACATTTCACACAGATTCATATCCGATTGTTTTTGGCAAAAACATATTTATTATCAACTCTTTTGCACGGTTATGAGCTATTCGCTAGCTATGGCGCAATTAGACGGAGGTTAAATGTTACATATAACACTCCAGCTGTTACATATAATAATATTTGGTATCCGGAGGAATAGGAGAATTTTACATTTTGCAAGACAAATTGATAACACCAATTCGACACTTTATTAAAGTGCCGTGCACTAATACTTCTAAAAAAATTGTTTATAATCAGCAGCCACCCTATTTATACCATAGAATACAATTTTCAAGATCGAATAGAGGAAACAAAATAAGATTTATAAAATATAACATAACTATTTCTGGGCAACATTCGCCTTTGGAGCCAACTCCCCTCAAATATAGACTATTAGCAATGCAAATCATTTCAGGACTACCATATTGAAGCACTTTAGTTAGTCGGTTAGTTTAGTTATTTTAGTAAGTTTTTTCTTTTTTCTATTTGTCAAATATATATAATAATAATATATACTGTTACGAAAATGAAAATGCTGAAGACAAAACTTGTGTCAAGGCTTAATAATTGCCATAATTACCTGTACTAATAAAGAGTGTTGCCATCCGTATGTTTAACGGTTTTGCCAGGTCGATTTCTTTTTGTATTTTTAATTTTACACTATTTGACTTAACGTAGATAATTCGAAGATTCGTGTCTGCACTAGAACATTCGAAACTAATAATGAAATACTATAAAAAGATGGCGCATTGCGGTTGGTGAGTTAGTTATCATTTTGCTGTCATAAAGCAAAGTCCGTTAAAGCAAAAATAAAAAGTGTTGTATACGCGAATATCAATTTTCTGTATTAAAACAAAGTGTATAAAAATGATAGTGGAATTAATAAAGACCGTAAAAACAACAACAAACGTAAAGTTTTTTATTTTAACGCAATTTAAACGAACTCAAGCGTTTTAAGAAGTTTAAAACGTAACAATATGCACAAATGTGTTCTAAATTTAAGTCTTATTTTATATTTTTCCCCAGTTTTTTTGTTTAATTTATTTATTAAGATACAAACACACTTATAACAATTTTCCTAACCAATATTATACTATAAGAGATAATCTTGTTGTATTGGATTATTCGAATAATAAATTAATAAATAAATAAAATAAATATTAACAACTATTAAGTCATCCTCTTATAATTCTTAATAACAGTTCCTATATTATGCACAAAACCTAAATAGGCTAAATTGTATTGCTGCATTAGTATTTTTCGAGCCAACGTATTGGTGCATGATGGAGTATTTGGTGGTTTCAGTACAAAAAACGCTAAATCGCAAATAAATTCATTCATTAATTAAGTTCTTTTTATAAAAATCAAGTAGCATATAATATAAAATATAATGTCCAAAGTACCGGCCATGAAGTCTGCCATTGGTTGATTAGGGTATAACATCTGGGCCAGCGAACGTATTGCCTCCACTATCACCTTATCACCCTACGTTGCCGCAATTCTTCAGTCCGGATTCTGTTTCGTCCTGATTTTGGGTTAAGAGGATGCAGGACTGTGTGGTGAAACTTATCACACGTCCTGCAAGTTTCCATTGAGGTACATCCTTTTAAATTGTGGCTTCTGGAGAGGCAGTTGACGCACAAGTTGTATTGGTCCACCACTTTTTCTCTTCTTGTTACTGACATGGCTAAGAATTTTCGACAAAAGCGCATACCATGAACTTAATGACAAAGTGGGCACACTAAATGGGCTTTTTTTAGCGAAAACTGCGATGGCATCTCTGACGATTGGCATACGATTGTGTGTAATGCTTGCCCTGCCGACGATTCCTAAGAAAGCCAAAATTAAACATAATTATTAATAAAATAAATATGATGAGTGTTAAAGAGAAAATGAGATATGAGTGTGTATGAGATGATAATTGGAGTAGACTTATCTGTTATTTGGATGAAATATAGCCAGTCCACAAAGGGAAAGTGAATCGAAGTTGTGAAACTATATCATCCTGAGTATGGAAAGGTGACACAATTTAACGATGGGGCGAGTTATTATTTCTATAGATATTCGTACATTTTCATCTGGACCCGGACGATTGGCTTCAATCCACATTCAATCCACATCCATTCCCACAACGACATCTCCTGTGCTCAAGTTCAGGATAGAGTTCTTCCATTCACAACGTTTACGTAATGACTTGAGGTGGTCATGCTTCCATCGTATTGATGGTGAATTGCTTTCAACTTTTCCCATCGGTTGATGACAGAAATTTCCTGAAACTCTGAGAAAGAAAGTAAGGGGACACCTCGGAGAAAATGACTAGGGTTTAAGGCCGATAAGTCCATTGGGGTTTCCGACATAGCAGATATTAGGCGAGAGTTTATGACACCCTCAATTCGTGCGAAAATAGTTGCAACTTCTTCAAATGTGAACCTTTGAGCACCTACGATTCGTTTGATGTGGTATTTGAACCATTTGACAGCAGCTTCCCAAAAGCCATCCATATTAGGAGCATATGAAGGAATGAACTTCCACTCAAAGCTATTCGTTATATATTTCTGCGCGATGTCCTGAGCGATATTCTTAATGAAAGTTGAAAATTGTTCTTCAAGAGTTCTGCTAGCGCGGAAGAATACTCAAAAGCAGCCTCCGCTCTATGTCTACTTTGGCTAGTCCGCTTTTTTGGCTTTTTTTGCATAAAATAATAATAATAATGCATAAATGAGTACAATAAACGAAAATCAGTATATGTACTGATAAAAGCAGTACGTCTGACAATCCTAAATCGGACAAGCCACGTCTACTTATTCAATCTAACCTACTTTTCATGATGTTTATTGTCCAAGAAGTTGTTTAAAAAATTTAGAAACTTCTACTATTACTCTATTCGAAATTAATATTTACTATGCCACGCTCATTTGTCCAATTCCGAAGTTATTTAGACCAAATTAAGAGACTTCCAATTTAACTGATCTCAAGATATACAAAAATCAATATATAAACCATGGCCACTTGTTTAGCTTCACTCTTTTTTAAACACCAAATTCAAATTCTTTTTTACACCAAATTCAAAAACTTCCACTTTAACCGTTCTCAAGATACATATATATATACGTATATAAAAATCAATATTGTTACGTTTTTATCTTTTAAAAACACTTATTTATGAGTTCGTAGATTTCAGTTGAAATAAATCTTGTGTTTGGATTTTAATTAAAATCGCTTATTATAGTTTTGTGTTTTACTGCTCGTTACCTTTTCACGAGCAATAACAATTTATATTCTTAATTACACTCTTTCTTAACAACTTTGCAAACAACAATTACTCCACAGATTTTTCTACTTAAAAATCATCCAAACCAATCGTAGTTACAGCGTAGGTTCGATCACAACCTCTACAACCAAAGTTTAACCCAGTGTTGCCACTAACAGCATTGTAAATTGCACACAACCAGCATAAAAATTACACACAAACCGGCATCAAAATTACACGCAAAAGAGAAGAGCAACTCTTTGCCTGTCGTTGAATTAAAGAAAATGATGGAACAAAAAGTAAAATTACAGACAAAGCTAATTACACACAGGCCACACACACAATATGTGTAATTACACATACAAGGTGGTAACACTGGTTTAACCCCACTAAACTCTCTTCACGCTGAGTTGAAACCAATAACTCGTTCGCTGAGTTTTAACCAAATAAACTCTCTTCACGCTGAGTATACAACACACCAGCGCTGTCAACTTTTTATGATTAAAAGGCGCAGACCTGCTACTCAAAAGGCGCTAAAAAAACGCCAAATTATAATTTATATAATTATTTGTAATCAAAACGCGCTGTAAAAAGGGTTAATAATATACAAAAACATAAAAATATGCTGAAACTGTAAAAAATCTATTCAAATTTCAATTTTTACGAAGATATTTTAATAATTTGTACGATTGCTTAAAAAATGCAATTAAAAACAATTTAGAACAAGACAACAACTTGAAAACGTGTTCTTTATTATTGGACTGTAAAGAAAATACCTTTCAGAGCTAATGTTAGACAATGTTGTGTTCTTTAGCTACTGCTGTTTGTGTTGTCCTCGATTGTTTGTTACAACGTGATATAACCTGGAGGCTTAACACAAAATTGAAAAGCACGATTACGCAGTCGACACCCCACAGACATTGCGAAATACACGGAAGGCTGAATTACAGGCAGATGCATACAGAGCGGGCTTGCGGATAAACATCTACAAAACCAAAATTATGCAAATTAAGATAACAACACAACGATCTTTCGAATTGGAAACACAAATTTGAGAGATGTCCCGTCTTTTTGCTATCCCGGCAGTATCCTCATGACGTCTGGTACTTCCAGTGCTGATATTCGGAACAGACTGAATCTAGGCAGCCAGTATTTTAGCCGACTGAATCGACTGAATGCTCTGTAGGGCGTTCTCCATATATCTTTCCAAAAACGAAAATTAACATCTTTAACTGGTGTGTGCAGTCTATTTTTGTTTCGTTGTGATTTATGCAATGCGGCTGAGTTTGATGTCAATTCCATTTAGGCATTTATAAACCGCTGTCTACGACGCATATTGAAAATATTCCGGTCAGAAACAATGAAGGAAATTGCGAAAATGAAATAGATGGATTATGCACACTCTGAGCAAGCCAAACTACGACTTCACGAAACTGTCCATTGAATGGAACTCACAGTAAAGCAGAAAAATCGGAAAGCAGGCTCATTCCTAGAAAGACAGATTGAAAGAGAATGACTTGGAGCCAGATTAGATCATTAACTTTAGATAAGCGTAGATGGGAAAAAATTTTTATGGCTCTATGATCCCGTTGGGATTTTTAAAGGATCTAATAACTTACAAGCTATGTTTTAAAGGATTTAACAACTTACAAGCTAGGTTTTAAAGGATCTAATAACATACAAGATTAGTATTGTAATTAAGTAATTAAAATTTCTATCTTTCTTCTTCAAAATATTTAATTTTTTCTATTTTACTTAAAATAACTTATAAGTGTTTGAAAAATCGGTCCTTGAATTTGAAATAAGTTTTAAAATCACTATTTTTTATTAATTTTTGCACAAATATTATCTGGAATAACGTAATTTACACAGTATGAAGCATTTTAAGTCCATCTTCTTATTCTTCTTAATGTATTATGTCCCTTCCGAACGTTAGCTATCATAATTGAAATCTGCTCTGAACAGTGATTTGTACTTGCGTTGAACGATTGGCGTAAGTTTTTAAGCCATGAGAAACTTCTTCTTCCTGGATGTCTTCTTCCTTGCATTCTTCCTTCGATTGTTAATTTGAGTAATCCATATTTTTTTTGGGTGTCGCATAATATGACCAAAATAGTCTAATTTACGGCATTTCTTTTTACAAGCGTATTGAGACTTCAGCATTGGTTATGTGATCAGTCCAGCTGGTTTTTAACATCTTTCTGAAAACACTGAGGCTACTGATAAAGTTCATGCCTCAGCTCCATAAAGTAGTATACAAAATACGTAGCATTGAGCATTAGTGTTCTTAGTTTTAGCGATAAATCATGTCCACATAGCAACTTTTTCACCTTTGTAATCGCTTTTCTTGCCTTCTCAACTCTAATTTTTATTTCTTAGAAATGATTTCAGTCAGCATCTAGCTGATATCCCAAATAGGTATACTTTCCAACTCTTTCCAGGCTGAATTCGTTTGCTTTCAACACGGTGTTATTAATACTGTTCAAATTTTTACCAACAGTCATATATTTTTTCTTGGGTTTAATTTTAAATCATATTTATTGCACGTCTTTACAACGGAGTCAAATAGTAATTGTAATTCTTCTATACTACTTGCCATGAGAACAGTATCATCCTCATATCTTAGGTTATTGATTAATACACCATCGACACGAATTCCGCCACCAATATCTGATAACGCTTCTTGAAATACTATTTCGGAGTAAATATTAAATAACAATGGTGACAAAATTCATCCATGTCGTACCACTCCGAATATTGATATTTGCTGATAAATGATTTTCAACACGAACTTTAGCAGTTTGATGCCAGTACAATTGAGTCATGACGCGATCTATCTGAATCTGTCGCAAAATATTGAAAAGCCGTTGATGATTTACTTTGTCAAGTGCGTTTTCAAAGTCAATAAAGCATAAGAAAACAGATTTGTTAAAGTCTCTACAGCGTTCTATAAGTACACGTGTTACATAGAGAGATTCTCGCGTACCAAGGCCATTGTAAAAACCCAATTGCGAGTGAGTAATAATACACTCTATTTTGCTATATATCCTTTTATATTCGCAGGAATATTTTCAATATATGGCGACTCATCAAGCTAATAGTTCTTGTAATGCTCTGTAAATTATAATATACAACAATATTATTATTAAATTATTTAAATTTTATTAAATTGTAAAATGAATCAAACATAAAAATACTTTACAAACTTTTTCTCTATCTATGTATATCGTTTTACGAGTGCTGCTCTACAACTGCTTCTGTTACCAACAGCGTTGCCAGATCTCCACAACACTTTAGTTAGCAATAGCGCTGCCAGATCTCCACAGTTCTGTAATCACTGCATGTTTTATGGGATTTTGATTTTGGTATCGTAATAAATGTTGATTGCAGCCATTCTGATGGAATTTTACCAGCATCCTATATTTTATAGAAAAGGGAAGTTAAGATTTTGATGCTGCTTTCACTAAACAAAATTATTACCGCTGTTACTACGCCATCGGGGCCAGGCGCTATAACATTTTAGACCTTTCTATGGCCATTCTTAACTCGTCCATAGTAATTGATGGACATGATATTGTTGTTGGTATTTGGGGCATTCTTTCTCGATCTTTTTGGAAAAGTAATGTGATGTAATCTTCCCAATCTTTTATTTTGTCTTTTACATCCGTTAGTTAATTTCCATTAAGATCTAAAAGTTGAGTTTCATTTTTTTTTTTTTTTTTTTTTTTTTGTTATAAGATGTCAAATTTTTTATCTTTGTGTGTAAATTAAATATGTCATAATTGCGTTGGTACTGTTCAATTTCATTACATTCTTTTCTTAAATATACTTCTTTCGCTTCTCTTATCAGTCTTCTTACATTTCTATGAATTTCCTTATATAGTATTTTCTGTCATCTTCATTTTTATAAGTACTTCTCTTATCCATTAAATAAAGAATTTCATTCGTCATCCAAGATATTTTCTTTCATTTTTGCTCTATACCAATTTCATCATTTATAACTTTATTAACTGAACTTGTTTCAAACTGGGTTAAATTCTATATTGTCATATCATTAGATCGTTACTATTGTTTTCGTGCTGGAATTGTTAAGTTTTTCCAAGTTTAGCTTCACCTCGTGTTTTGCTGTGTTATTGTGTTTTTTTTTTTTTTTTAATTTTATGTTTATTCGAGCAGCAAGTGTGTTGTGATCAGACGGAACATTAGCACCCGGGTAGATTTTAACAGCTTTGACCGAGTTTTTATATCTGCTATAAATCATAAAATCTATTTGATTGCGAATACAATGGGTTGATGTATCGGATGGAGTTTTCCAGGTATATAGTCTTCTTTTTGGTAGTTTGCAGAATGTATTTGTTATTATTAAATCATTCTCAATGCAAAACTATCATCTAATATTCCTTTCCCCAAGCCAAAAATCTTCTCTTCCTTTACCAATTTTTGCATTAAGATCTCCTAATTGATTTTCAAATCTGATTTGGTTTTAGTTTATAACATCTTGTATTTGCTAATAAAAATCCTTTAATTTTACCTACATATATAATGTCCACGTTTGTTGGTCAACCTTTTAACTGCAGCATAATAATTCTATTTGATATAAGCTCTACATAATTTATGGATTTTTTAAGATGTTTCGATGTTATAACAGCAACTCCATTTTTATTTCTAATAATATAATATTTATAATACAACTACATTTTCCAGACCATCTCATCTCGCTAACTCCAAGAATATCATATCATATAATTTCCTATCAGTGTCATAAACTTTTCCCTTTTCAAGCATACTTCGTATATTCCAAACCATTTTGAGCTAACCTGGAGATTCTTCGCACCTGCTACATTTAAGGAGCGACTGTACTCGGTGCCATTTTCTTGATTTACAGCTATATGATTTATTAGTTTTCAAAATTATGATAAACTTGGAAGTATTTAGTGATGTTCTCCCGTTGCCTTCCACCGTTGTGCAAATGCTGTTTGTCTCAACTTCTGCTCACCTGTGATACAAAAGAACCAGCTGTCATTTTTTGGGCTAGATTTTGATCAGTCCCGGGTATTTCATTTTGCCGGAACCGGCCATATTAGAACATGGTGAGTGTCCCCACTTCACCCCAAGACAGTTTTATATGAATTATTGAGTTTATTGAATTTAATGACTTTTTATTTCTTACAAAAATTAAAAATAGAAAAGCGCTAACCTAGCGCAATTTCTTAAAAAAGCGCTAAAGAGAAAAACATTCTACTTTTCGGTAATTGAAACGTACAAATATAGCGCAAAAGACGCTGAATTAGCAACACTGCAAATAAACTAATCATTGCTCGCATCGATGTGCCTCTTGTATGGCTGAGTAAACAATAATTCGAAAGCTCCTGAACCTCTCGATACTTCAGGTTTATTCATTTCCATTTCTTTCCTTTACTTTCTTTTTAGTTTTTATGTAGCCATGAGAATGTTAACATCTACTCTTTAAACTCTTGTTGTTTTTGTTATTGCATATTTTTTCATTGTTGCTATTTATTATTATTTACTACATTACTGCTAATGTTATTGTTAATTTGGTTATTTGTAAACAACACGTATAGTTGTTATTGCGGCTTTTGTTTATTCTTTTTAGCAATGTAACAAACACAGTCGTGCCCAGCCTGATTTTTGAAACAATATTTACTTTGTATGGGAGGTACCATACCCACTTACCAGATTCCGCCCACTTTTTGACTTATGTTTTGTATTGACTACGAAGCTATCTGCACCAAAATTTAAAAACTTTACTGTCACTATATTGAAGATATAAACAAATAAATATTTACTTCGTATGGTCGTGTCATCGCCCAGTTTAGTCTCTGATTACTTCCAGACATACAGAGAGATTCTGTAAAAATTTCAAGAACAACGGTGCAATTGATTAGCTGTCTGTCACTATCCCCGAACTTGCTTTACCAGAAGGGCGCCCAGATTGTTAAAAAAGAAGTTGTCAAATCCGTGTACAGTGTTATTAATAGTCATGTTTTTACCATAATTTTCGTATTCAAGGCTCATTATAATCATTATATTGCTGCTTTTTATTATATTATGTATGCAGTCTTTCGAAATGTAGTTTTTATTATAAAACAATAGTATCAAATTGTAGACGTAAGCGTAAGTAAATAAAATCATGTATATTAGTATACTAATATATGTACGTATGTACTCAAATAACTTTTAAGTCGCAATCTTTTTACCATTTTAAAGATTAATACTTTTAAATAACAAATGAATCTAACGTAGATTTGAGAAGACCAGAGCATGTCTAATGATTTCCATCATTAAATATTCACTTAGCAAAACTAGTCAAGCATTTCATCTTTTTCCTTTTTTTCAAAGAAAGTGGATCTAACATTGACCCAACCTCATTCAAAATCATTATTTTGGCAGCGAATACTAAAGCGTAATTGAATAACCATTAAATCTAAATAATCCTCATCATTTACGTTTAACTATGTAAGAGGGTTTTTACACTCGAAAAACTTATTAACAAGCTGCAAAATTTCCTGAACAATTTTATATTGTTCACTTTTTGAGCTGCAAACGTAATTAACTTGTGTAGCTTAACCAGATTTAGCTGCAAATATACCAAAAAAAATTAATTAAAGAGTGAATATTTACATCTAAATCTATTTTACTTTCTTTTAATAAAAACTGAATTATTTACATCTAAATTTCTTTATTTTTTATTGATTTCGTTTATCTGATGATTGTAAAAACAATATTTGCATTAAAATTCAATTAAAAAACAATTCTCGTTAAGTAGCTCAAACTAACTTTTAGTAAGCTTGCTTACTTGTTTTTTCATTTATGCACAACAAAAATGTTGCTACGGACTTCATCAATATAATAAGTCTGTTTCTTTACTTTTTGGATAAAGTTCGGTAAAATGAGAGTTAACAACAATTGCTCTCAATAAGAGACAAAAGCGCGCAAAAGTACGGGAAGTAAAAAAACGAAAAATTATGCCACAAAAAAAAATTTTAATTTCTTTCTACAATTCATTTGATATAAGAACTGGCGCAATATATATTAATTCA
This sequence comes from Wohlfahrtia magnifica, assembly GCA_023159175.1. Lineage (NCBI taxonomy): Eukaryota > Metazoa > Arthropoda > Insecta > Diptera > Sarcophagidae > Wohlfahrtia > Wohlfahrtia magnifica. The sequence continues at coordinate 1,000,031 of JAKWBJ010000504.1, read as the reverse complement.
ATGTTTACATTATTTCGCATAATTAAAATAAATAAAATAAAACAAAATTAGTTTATAAATATTATTTAAAGACTTCAAAAACTCTTTTTTGAACAAAACTTGTAAATGTACATAAAACACAAAAACTATAAATTTGACTTATGAGGGATAATTAAATAAAAAATAACAGTTTTTTAAATAAATAATGAACCAGAATTAAATTTAAGTAGTTCAAAACAATTTTTTAAACCTTTTTTAGTTAAACTTTTCATTTTTTTTTTTTTATTTTGAAAAAAAAAATTATACTTTATTATTCTTTATTTTGTAAACAGCTGACTTTTGTTTACCTGCACAAACTATCACGAAAGAAGTACGGGATGTTTTCGAGGAAGAAGAAGAATTTTACTCTCTCTAAATCTCTCTCACTTACCCAATTTTTGCGTACGTGAACGATTGCCGGTAATATTGGGACTAGGGAGATCGATTATTCGACTTTTCTCAAAAACCAGTTTTCGAATAATTCCAAAAATAGCACTTGAAAAAAACTGGTTTTCGGTAAATAATTATTTAAATAACCGGTTAACTGGTTCTTTTATTTAAATATTCTTTTATTTAAATTGTTCCTAATTCTTGAAGCGCAGAACTGGACCACGTTGTTTTAAAAATAAGCAGAACCTGACGGTGAGCTTAAAATTAAAGTGGCAATCAATACTAACAATAATTCTAACAAATCGCATAAAATCTATGCCAAAAAGGTGTGCGGAGGCCATAAAAAACAAAATGTATTACACAATGTACTGAAAAATGCTTAAGTTTCGAACAGCTACTCAAGGAGCTAATTTCGTTTTTGTTGTATTACTTGGTAGAGAATGGAATTAAAGGTTTGTTATTATAGTTATAATTTAGGTGCCTAAGATAAAAAGCTAAATGTTTTACTTTGAATAAATCTATTAGTAATATACGAGTCCTTAATTGCCTCGACAAAAAAATTTGCTTAGATTTCGAGCAGCACTGTATGTAAATTTATGCAGCACCTATTTAATAATGCGTGTGTCGTTGTGGTATGTTACGTAAGAACCCACCTTCCAACCAAGAAGTCGTCGGTTCAATCCCAGGCCACACCATCTGACAATTTTCAACGATATCACCTCACAACATTACTACCGACTGGTTACGTGTATTTACGCTGTGAAAAACTTCACTAACTAATATATCTGTCGTTCGGAACCAGTGTTTGTGGCTTGTGGACTTTCAATGAGTCTAGTTTATCATTCTCCATATATAAAAATCAATATTTATTTACAGAAGATGATAAAAGGTTATTTTTGCTCAAGAGTGCATATATCTTTCGATCTACCTTGGTTTTCACGTTCTGTGTGAGACTTTCAAGGTTGTCATATATACAAAAATGATTAAATTTATACAAATAATTAAACGATGAGCAAATTTACAATAAAAAAATATACAAACGTATAAAAAGTATACTTATTTAAATTAGCCGGTTATTCGTGTTAAGTTAACCGGTTTATTCGTTATTCGTAAAATGAAGATTTTGAAAAAACCGTATTCGACAAAACCAAAAAAAAACGGTTAAAAACGATCGAATAATAACCGTGCGATCTCCTAATTGGGACCTAGCGGGATCCCAATGGAGAGTAAATAAACAGACCTAATATTTAGTAATACCCACTCCTCTGGAAGTTTTGAAAATCCAAATTTGAATTACTAACGTTGGCTTGAAGAAGCTTAAAGCCACAAGCAACGAATGCTAGTTTAACCTTCATAAACATTAAAACTTATATCTTAATTTTAAAACGAAAGCAAATTTAAATATAACTTTAAAAATAAAATTTACAAGGCTTCAAAAACAGTTGTTCAAGAAAAATAATGCATATTTTACGGCCACGGATGATATATGTTACCGCCGCTTTTCAACACTGTATTTTACAGAGCGTACATATATATATCTATCCCTCTTTTAATTACTTATTGTAATATTACAATATTATTTGAATATCTAAGAACATATGCTAAAAAAAGAGAAAAACTGTGAAAAGCATAAAATTGTTAAAGTTAACGAATAGTTCGAACATTCTCTAGAAAGCATATCTGAAAAATCCATTGGTTAAGAAACAAGTAGTAATTGATCTTGCACATATTCTTGGCTACTGCACCAAAATGTAAGAATAATGGCTGTATTGAATTGAATTGAATAATTTATATATTAATTAATATAAATAATTATAATTTGAAATATTAAAATTATTATATTATTATAATTTATAGGAAACTTAATGCAGTCTTAAGAATAAATTTGAAAATAAAAATTTTGTGTTTTATTCTGGACTCGTTCAAATTCAAGCCATAGTCAAGATCCGTATCGGAGTAAACGCGTTTTACGTTTACAATATCAAATGTGGAATTGTAGAGTAACAACTGAAATATGGATATGCAAACGACAATGGATTAGTTACGTATTACGGCACGAGAGTGAAAATATTTCAGAGAAGGCCTAAGGATGAAACCCCTTTTCACGAAGCTGGAAGAAGGGTTAGTCGACCGCGAATTACTTGGAGACGATTCCACGAAAGCCGAGATGTGACTTCTTAACTATATATGGAATGAACTTCGAAATATAGGCCAGAATTTACGCTTGGGCAACGTTGGGATTTATTGGAAATTTTTATCCAAAACAAAGACAATTGGTCGGAATTGCAAGAAAATAAAAAAAAATAAAAATTAATAAATTGCATCTCTTCGGATAAAGCTCATTTTCATCTTGGTGGGTACGTTAATAAGCAAAATTGCCGTACTTAGGGCTTAGAAAACCCAAAGATAGTCTTACAGAAGCCAATGCATCCATTACGAATGACTGTTGGTGCGGCTTGTGAAGTGGAGGCATATATTTCTTTGAAAATGAGAACGACGCAAATATTACGGTCAATGGAAAAACCTATCGCACCATATAACTAATTTTTTTGTGCCCGCTCTTCATTTCTGTGAACGATGATTGGTTTCAACAGGATGGTGCAATTTGCCACACATCTCATGCCACAATAGATTTGTTGCGTCAAACGTTTCATGGCCGTTTAACCGAAATGGTGATGTTATTTGGCCACCAAGAAGCTGCGATTTGACGCCGTTGGACTATTTGAAGGCCAACATTATTGATGCCATTGCCGAGATACGACCCCATACACTCGAAAAAGTCCTCGAAAATTGATCCGATCGAATGGGGAACTTTGAGGCAAGCCATATGAATGAAATAATATTTCATTTCTAACCGGAATAGTTGTACTTCAGAACAACAAAATGAATTTGGCAAAATTTTAAACCAAATAAATAAAATTTAGTGAACCATATAATCACAAAATTGCTCACATTTTTTCTATTCGACAGAACTAAAGCGAATTTTCCAGACAATAGCAGTAATAATTTCGTTTGTATGTAGTTCTGCTGAGGACGTCGCGAACAAAAATGGAAAAAATAAAAGAAGTCATCGTACATAATTGAAATTTCGTGCACACATTAATTAGGTCTAAATATATATATGCGAAATTTTGAGGAAATAGGACTACGGACACACCCACCGCTCACAGATATTTAACACAAAAAAACCTATCTAAAGTCTATATTTCACATTTCAATCAAGATAGATATTGATGTTGTTAGTTGATTTCTTGAAATAAGTGAAATTTTAAAAATTTTGTATTATATAGTTTCAAAATCAGAAATCTGTTCTTATATACTGTTTTAATACTTTCTCAAAGTTTGGTAAATTTGGTAAACTTTTAATTGAAGTGTATTTTTCAAAGTATGAAAAACATGAAAACAATAAACAAAATTTAACACTTTTTTTATTTTATTTGTAATTTTGTAAAGTAAAAAAAAAAACAAACTAAACTAAAAATTTTTTTAAAAAATACTGTTTTTATTGCTATTTTTCTGAAGTAAAAACCAATTTTTTACATAGTATTTTTATTTTAAATTAGTTGAGCTTAGTGCCCTCTTGCGACAATATAGAGAATTAACCGAAAAAAGTATTAAAGTATGTGATGAACGATTTCTTGGTTTTGTCTATGGGCAACGCACTGTGCGTTGCACAGTGGCTCATTTTAACTTTTTTCGTTGCAAAAATCATAACTTTTGAAATAAAAAAGTTATTGAAAGAAGAGACTTTAGACTTTAAATCGTGTTTACAGCATGCTGCAAGGAGGACAAGGTACTCTAAAGATCAATGTGAAAGTCGGGTGATTTTTCCAGTATAAATTGTGCATGTAATTTATAAAAAAAAAAAAAAAAAATTTATTTTTAATACTTAAATCTTAATTAGTTTATAAATATTAAGTAATCACTGTTTCTAGTTTATAGATCGCTAAACGGCTGAACCAATTTTCTAGAAAGTTTTGCAGTATCTCCTTGTATGTCTGAAAGCAACTGTAGGCTATATAAATATAAAAAAATTTCAACTGGTCGGTACACCCTCATACAAAGTATATATTTCTTTATTTCTTCAAAATCGCAAAAGTAAGAGTCTCTAAATTTCGTCAAATTAGCTTCGTGGTCAGTACAAATCATCAATCAAATAGTGGGTAAAGTCTTATAAGTGGACATGGTACTTCCCATACAAAGTAAATATTGACTTTTGTATATCTCGAGAATGGTTGAAGTGAAAGTTTCTAAATTACATAGTTAATACAAATCATCAATTAAAAAATGTGCTTGATTGGGGAAGTTGGCATGGTACCTCCCATATAAACTAAATACTGAATTTTGTATATCTTAAGTATGCTGAAATCAGAGTTCCCAAATTTGGTACAATTGGCTTCGTGATCAATATAAATCATCAGTAAAAAAGTGGACGGAATTGGGAGTGACATCGATTACACATAGTAAAATAGGCAAATAAAATACAAAAAATATATACAAAAATATACAAAAAATATTGAGAATTCTAGTGGGCCACGCCTAAAAGGGTCTGAGCACCCCCTGAAAACGGTCTACCTACGTCGCTGAATGTAAAAATAATTTGGAAAGCTTTTTTAACTTCTTTTCTCACTTTAAGCAAAACTCAAATAAAGTAAACAACGAAACTTTTAAGAACTATTTTATATTTTCGAGTGTAGGTAAATGGGAAATAATAAACTTATGGTTATCAGTTAGGACAAAGAACTACCAAAACTTCATTATTTTTCAATTTTTTTTTTTCTAAAAGTAATAGAAAATCACTATTATTACCATTTGATACCATTTGACTAAACATTTTATTATATATTTTTGTACTTCTTCTTTATGCCTTCGTTGCTGTTGGTTTTTTTAGCATAAAAGTAAATTGTTTTTAACAAGATCAAACATGATCTTTTTTGTTTCCTCAATTTTTTTCTTTCTCTACTTTTCCCAGATACAGATAAAATGATTGTATGATTGTACTGTTTTGGGCCACTAATAGCGTACTTTAGGCACGTAACTTTCTATTTTGTTGCAGAAAGCAAATGGAAACAAAAATAAAAAAGAAAAAAACATTACAATTTTACTTTATAATAAGAAGATTCTTAAAGTTAAAAGCAGCCATAAAGAGAGAACGAAAGAAAAATAGGCAATTTTAACAAACATTTCGATATTTCTAACCAACTATGTATGTATTTGAATCACTTGATTTTCATACGTTTGCTTTGCTTTTTTTGTATTCGTAAATTTGTTAAAAATTAAGAATGTTTTCCTTTGTTTTCTTATGGCAAAGTACGAGTACAAGACACAAACTACCCACTACCAAAACTTAAAGAAATGTTGACGTAATGAATGCAACATTTAGAGAAAATGTGACCAACCTTTAGTACACTAAAGGCTACTCACGTAATTAGTTTTAAGTAAGTGAAGTTCGAATAAAAATGATTTTAGATCAAAATATTTAGATAAATAAAAAACTAAATATATTCTGAAATTCACTTATAATATGTATATATTAAAATGATTTCAAAGTTCGGGTTCGACATAGCTCGAAAAAACTAATAGTTAGCCAGAACTGGCTAGTTCGTAGTCTCGTTCAACTGAATTTACTTAGAACTGATGAACTACACTTTAAACCACTTTTGTTGAAAAAACACTTACCAACTATTTTCGACCTAAAATCAAACAATTATTTTTTAGAAATTTTTTGTTAATTTTTAAATAAATTGTATTATTAAACAAATTATGTTTATTTTTTTGTATAATTTATTATAGGCACTTCGTCATTGAATTAACAATTTTATCATTATTGGGATACGTGGGTACAGATTTTATTTAAGCGCTTTCCAATAAAAACGTAAACATTTTCGGAACACTAGATCTTTGAAAGCTTAATTTTTTTCCCCTCACGGGACTATTAGTAGAACTACGAAAGTAAAAAATTTTATAAAAGAACTACATGCCAAATAGGAACAATAATTGCCAAATATTTTTCAACACTGCTTTTGACTTCTTTGTGTGCGTACCAATATATAGGTTTTTACTCTTAAATTAACGATTTTTTTAAACAAATTGAATTTTTTTTACAAGTAAAATGCAATTTTTTTTAACACAAATTGAATTTTATTCGGACAAACTAAACTTTTTTCAACACGAAATAAATTCTTTTCACTTTGAATTAAATCGTTTTCACTTCAAATTAAATTTTTTTCATTTCAAATTAAATTTTTTTTATTTCAAATTAAATTTATTTTTTATTATACGAGTAGATATCCGTAGCGTGGAGTTTTTATAAAAAAAAAATAAAAAATATTTTTTTTTATACAATTTTATGTTGCTTTTAGGCAAAATTGTTTAATATTTAACATTTTAAAGTTGTTTTGACATGTACAGCTCACCCCAACCCACCGAGTTTTATTGGGTTTTTTGGGTCTTGTAACTGCTTCCGAATTTCTTTCAAGTCGATAATATTTTTTGTTTGTTAAAACAATTACGTTGTTTTACTATCAATAATGCAATTTTGCACTCTTGGTGGATGCTATGAGCTGCTAAAACTCAGTGGTCAGAGCAAAGTACAATTACTTCGTTTGACCCATGCATTATGAGGAAAACGGCCGGAATATGAAGACAAACATGATTAAACTCAGATCGCAAAACTTTCAAAACAATACGCTTCCGCCGTATTTTCCGAACATTGCTCCATCTGGCTATTGGCTATTGCGACGGATACAATATACTCATATCTCTTTATGTCACCAATTCCCTTGATTCATAATTTTGGTAAAAGATTGGGAGCCTACCGAGCCAGTAGGTAGGGTTACTTGACCAACATGTTTTTAATTTTTAACCGGAACTTATTTGTAATAAGCTGGAATAAAAATCTTTATAATATCTAAAAAAATGTCTTTTTATTATTACAATTAATATGATACCTCAATTTAGGACACTCCTTATAATACCCAATTATACCTACCCGGGGTTGCCAATCCTGCTTTTAAGCACGGTTTGTTTAAAAATGAACATTTTATTAGCACATTATGTATTTTTGTGTAAAATTAAGCAATTTAGACAATACATGATCCTAAATTTAAACTAAAGTCTTAGAGTGTACATACATATGTATATATATTAACTGATTCCCAAGTTAAATCATAAAAAGCTGTGGACGAAACAAAAGTGTTAACTATAAAATATAAATTAAAAACTCTGTTACAATGTGAACAAAAGATGAGAAAATTTTAGTTGTTTAATTTAGAAATTCAGATGGAAATACAAAACATGGTAACAAATCCAAAAAAGGTGAAATGAAACAATGCGCTAAACAATCCTCAAAAAATAATGCACTACTTTACACTTCGATAACCTGCAAGTTCTCCGACGTCAATGATCGACCAAGAGGTCTCATATATTATTATAGAGGATATGGATTTCTTAATGCCTAATCTTGAGGCAAAATGTGAAGAAAAGTAAAAACCCATTAAAAAAAATACTTTGAAAAAAATGTATTGGATTTATTTTAAACTAAAATAATTACGTACTTTGAAAAAACAATTATATAAAAAGATATTAAGTGTATAATCCTGGAGTTTTTATTATAAGAGTCTAAGCATCTGCTGAAATATTGCACTTGATGCATCCGTTAAAAGTAGAGGAGCGGTTAACACAAACATGTTTTAAACAAACAAAATAGTTGTGGGTCTTACATTAATGATTTTACATTTCCTTTCTTGGAAGCTTTTCTTGAGTGGATAATATGACTTCGACCCACTTTATTTTCATCCCATACTTCTCTGGCTTGGGGGAAATATATTGAGTAAGCCGCGTTCGTCTTCGATATGAAAACAGTTGTTGGCTTATAGTAAAGGATTCATATGGTATACATATACAAGTTACCCAGCTGTTCTGCTGCCTATTAACCTTCCTACATGTGTATTTCCATAATCAAATTTAGACATTGTCTCATTGGAAATGGGTAAATGTGTAGCGCCCCAAAACTCTCACCGGCTTAGAATTTAAAAGATACATTGCTTAGGTTCTCCTTCTGGAATTTTCGTATTTCAGACTGTAGCCAATTTGTTTCTTTTTCAATTTGTCTCAAATGATGCCGTATGCAATTTTATCAACTATAAGAGATTTAAATATAAATACAAAACGAACAGGAAACAGACAGAATTCCAGACGATAGTCTTGGTTTTCGCTCAGTATTGTTTACATCACTATGTTTACAATTGCGACGAAGCACATTTTATACCATTTTTCGGAAGAGAGTGTTGGAGACCAACTGAAGAGTTTCTTTTATTTTAAGGCATAAAAGCAAAAATTTTGAAAAATTCGTAGATGACTACATTGGTTGCATGTCATTTTCTTCGTACAATAATTAAAAGTTGCACAACATTTTTCAAAAATTTAAACTTAAAGTACAGTACTAGGCTAATACTAGCAATTTTCTAAATGATAACCATATTCGACCAATGGAATGAACTCATGGTATGCTTCTTAAGATGACCTTACACAATGTATGGTAGAGATTTTTTCGTCAGTAAACCTATTTTTTTTGTTGTTAAAAAACAGTATAATAATGATACGATACGATTCACTTTTTTGTCCACTTCATGGTGTATGCTGATACAATTTGGAATTCCTGTTTCAGACTACCGATATAGGACCATAAGCCATATAATAAAAGACTATATTCTATGTTCTAACAGTAGAAATAAGTGAGGCTCATGTTATTTCAAAGTTGAAAAAAATGTTGCTAGAAATATGTTGCAGTTGGAAAATAATGTTGACATATACATTAGGGTGGAGCGCAAAGTTTTTGTTTTCGAATTTTGTTTCTTCTGTACAATGAATTGAAGCTTCGTAGCCTTAAAGATGCTGAAAAAATATTTCAGCTTCCTAGGTCAAATTCTTGAGGTGGCGCAGAAAACTATAATCTTTTGAATTAGGCTATTTGTAAAAATAATAGTAATTTTATTTATTCACATAAAATAGCACATTTAATGTAATATAAGTAAGTATTATCACTAAATATAGTTCGTTTAGTTATACATTATCAGTCTCTTTGTTGAAAAAATTTAGATTTAGTATCAACAATAGTAATCTTGTCTAGTAGGATGGAGTGAAAATGGCCAATATTTCTAATTTTTTTTTTAATCACCTGTATGGTTAATCGATGACCAAAAAAAAAGCATAATCCATGCAAAATAGCAAACCACGACAGGAAAAAAAATACAAGGTACACATACTTTAGGAAGTGAGACTATTCTTCTGATAGAATTTATGTTTTACTATAAAGGCCTTTATTTTCCACACTTTATCTTTATACAGCAACTTTATTTAATTTCCATTTAATAAACAAATTACTCAACACTTTTATTTACGTCTTAGTACTACTTTACTTTATGACTTCAAAACTATAACTGAACTCACCAAGCGAATGCGCCACCTGTTATAAAATCATCATCAAAATCGAATATTCTTGTTGTTACTACAAATTTCTATTTATCTACGTTATTAAATTCAAAAGGTGTAAAATTATAATACACAAAAAGGAATCGAACATGCAATACCGTTAAGCATGCAAATGGTAGCACTGTTAATAGCACAGACAATGTGGTGTGGCAGCCTTGACAGAACCCAATATAATATATGTTATCATAAGGTTTTTTTAGCTAAGACTACTACTGTACTAGTTTAGTTTATTTTCGTAACCATATTTTTATCGAATTAACTCGAGCGCATAAGGGTCTATTATAATATATACATATAATAGGGTCTATTGCTTTAGCAGATAGCTTTCATATCCGATTGATAATGACTTAATTAATCAGTATTAAACAAACCAAAAACTTCACCAAAGAAATTTTTGCAATTTTTGATTTCTTGCTTAAATTTTATACATATGCTACAGTCAATTGCGAACCAATCCTCACTAAAAAAATTGCTTTGAGTTATAATTATAACAATTTTTTATTTTAGCCGCAAATAACAGAATTCATCTAAAAACTGTAAGAAGACATTTGTTAAGTTTCTTACATTCAATAATACAAAAACAAAAATTTCCAACAAATATAATAAGATTTGGCTAAACAACAAATTCGACTACAAAATTAAGGACCCTATCGACTTAAGCCAATGCACGGTGTGTAGGACACACCTGAAGAGTTAAAACTTTTAGAGTTCATTACTCCACTTAAGGGAGCGGTTAGAAAGCAACGATAACAACAGGAAGAAAAACCACTAGAAACCATTACTTTACAATACTTTTTTCCTTTTTTTTTGTCAAACAGCACAGCACACTTGATCAACATGAAGATGGGATTGTAATATTATAGTAATTCTTATTCACAAAAGAATAATAAAAAAAGAAAGGAATTTTATGTCGATCATATCCAATTTTATACCACCTTAAACAATGGCATTATTCTTAAGAGCATAGTGAAGACAATTTTAAAATATCGGCATCACAGCTGATATTTGTATGTACAGTGGCATATATTCGTATAAATGCACTCTTAACTTTATTTTGCTTCGTTTCCTCTTACCAATGTATTATTCAAAACGAGTTCTAGATCTTATTGTTCACTAAAGTAACGGTAACTTGTATTGAGTGCAAAAAGTTGTATTTGTTGTTATTGTTTCTATAAATCATTGCAGTTTCGAGGTATTACCCAAAAAGGGTATTCGTTTAAATGCGATGACTTACTTTCCAATGGGAACACCACAGTTATTCATTTTCCAATAATTAATTGGTCCACGGTTATTACGTATTAAAAAAAACAAATGTTTGGTATCCATTTGGCCCAATTTTACAGCAATGATGACCCATATTTGGTGAAAAAATTTTAACTTCGATTTTTTTTGTTTTTTTGTGTTTGTTGGCCTATGGCAGCAACAACTGTGTGATGATCAGGAACAATCCTGTATTATTGATGGTAAGGTTTTAAACGTCTTAAGCTGGGATCACACGATCTTGCAGCGAGCTTTCATCAATTGGCAGAAGTGATTGTATAACATGATCTCACTCGAAAATCTTCTTTGGTACAATCCTTGACAATAACCAACTAGTTTGATCAACACTTGAGATGCTGAACATATTAGGCTTTGCTACCAACTAAATTTCCGTATCCATCATTATCGTTATTATCAAAATTGAACGAATATTTTAAAAAGTTTTAAGATAGCAATTGGTTCAAATGCTGTGACCTCAAAGAGAAAAATGCCAATTATAAAATATCCCTATAAGCTACTTGGAGTCAATATTACTTTCCTATCAAAGTTAGTGTGTGTGTTCTTCGAAATAATGAATAGCTAACATTAAGTTCATTACACACCTACATATGTATTTTGACAGTCTACGAGTGAATGCCCAATTTCCGAAAGATAATCTAATTTTTCGATGTGTTTACAGCCGTTCTGATATATTCACTATTTCTAGTCGTTCTAAGCTTCACCAATAAGCTTGGCACAGCCAATGTCATGGTATATTATAATTACTATCGAAAATACACATATTTGTCAGAAACGATCAAAACTAGTCGGACCTTATTAGAAAGTCTTATTTCAAATGACTTATCTTTATTCAAAAATACAACTAATTTGATACAAATTTTTGTATATGTTACAAACTAAGCTCGGTGTGTCATATATATACAATTTCTAGGTACAAAAATTAAAAAAAATGAATAAAATAAAAAAGTTTAGCTACGCCAACGACGAACATTATTTCATCACACACTCACCTTCACATGCTTTGGCGAAATAAAAAAACAAAAACAAAGCAATACAAACAATCAAATGCTGCACTTAATGGGCCTTGCAAAAAATAATGTCTATGATTCTTAATGCAGATGATGTTGCACAAATGCTTAAGCATTAAAGGTCGTCATCGTTATCATCGTCATTGTTTAGTGTGTCGTTTTGGTCATTGTCGTCATCGTCACAGTCGTCATCATGATGATCATAATCATTGTGCAACATACAACATTCAACAATCACAGTGGCAGCAATGATTCTATGGCATTCAGAATTTTCTTTTTTTTTCCTAATTCTTTTTATTCTTCTTCTTGTTGCTTTTGTAACTGTTGCACATATCATTGTTGTTATTGTAAATGTTTCATTGCACTTCTTTAAATTGTTAAAGGCTTTCTAAGGAAGTTACAATTTTGTTGTTTTTCTCAGCTTTATTATTATTATTATTGTTGTTGTTACCAGTCTTGTTAGCAATATTGTTGCCATTTGTTGCATCTCATGTACTACTCATACCATAGTTCTAAATTTAAGTGCGTTTCTTGCTTATTTTCTTTTTTCTGAATTAACCATTTGTTTGCAAATTTCTGTAGTTTGTTGTTGTTTTATGGTTATACTATTTTAGTCATGCAGCAGCTACTTTTTCTGTATTTTGTTTTTGCCTACTAATAGAAGAGAAGGTGGTATTTTTGATGGGCGGTCAAGGAAGTCTTTTTCATACCATTTACACAGAAGAAAATAATCTAAACCAGTTTATTTTTTTATCCAGCATTACCTTCATCAGTTTTATCATACTTTATACATACATATGTACGAATAAAACAATAAACCCTCATCAGCATCATATTGAGTATATTAATGAAATATTGCGGATAAAAATATTCTAAAAAGTACAAAATATGTGTAGATTTATCTGCCATCATAGCTTTTTTGAACAGATTTATTAAGATCGTATACAAAAAGGTACTAATAATACTTATTCGTTGTTATTAGGGAGATCGATTATTCGATTTTTTTCAAAAACCGGTTTTCGAATAATTCTAAAAGTAGCATTTAAAAAAAATCCGTTTTCGGTTAATAATTATTCAAATAACCGGTTAACCGGTTCTTTTATTTAAATAAAATTGTTTAAAAATAAGCAGACGCTGACGTAGAGTCTAAAGTTAAAGGGGCTATCAATACTAACAATAATTCTAACAAATCTCATAAAAACTATGCTGAAACGGTGTACGGAGGCCATAAAAAACAAAGTACTGAAAGTTGCTTAAGTCTCGAACAACTACTGAAGGAGCTAATTTCGTTTTTGTTGTTGTATTATGTGGTACAGAATGGAATTAAAAGATTGTTATTATAGTTATAACTTAGGTGTCTAAGATAACTAAAATTAAATGAATAAATCAGTTTGAATAAATCAATCAGTAATATACGTGTAATTAGTTGCCACGACAAGAAGGGTTGCTTAGGTTTCGAACAGTTCTGTATGTAAATTCATGCACTACGTATCTATTAGTGTGTGTGTCACTGTAGTATGTTAGGTAAGATACCCACCTTCCAACCAAGTAGTTGTCGGTTCAATCCCAGGCCACATCATCTGAAAATTTTCAACAGGCGATATCACCGCACAACATTAGCGACTGATTATGTGTATTTACGCTGTGAAAATCTTCACTTACTAATATATATGCCGTTCGGAGCTTTCAATGAGTCTAGTTGATTATTTTCCATATCACACACTAAATCATGAACAGTGACAACTCAAAAATTATCAAAGTCATATATCTAAGCTCTAACGACTACGAAAGTTTCGTTTGGATCACTATCTTCCTTACATGAGAAATTGTTGTTATGATTGTTTTTATGTTCCCATGCCACTTGTACATTATCAACTAAAGAGTACTATTTATAGCTGTGACAGTAAGATTCTGAGTAATTGAATATTAATGAACAAAATTTTGAGTTAATCAAAATGTATTTACAGTAAAAGGCCACAATTTGATATAATACACACAACTTAATGAAAAAAATTTTAATAATATGTTTAAATATTTAATTTTGAATTAAACAGTCACAACTCATAATTACCTCTTATGTGCAAAATTATTACACAAAATTAAACAATTAAACAAAAAAATAAGTAAACTGTTTTCTAAAACAGTTTGCTTCAATGTGGAACTCAGTTTGATTATTTAAATAAAACCATGTTATTAGAAACAGTTTTTTGCCTTTTCTGAAAATTTACAAATTTTGAGTTGTGACTGTTCATGATTTAGTGCGCGATATATAAAAATCAATACAATAGATGAGAGAATGTTATTGTTGCTCAAGTGCGCATGTCTTTTTCGACCTACCTTGGTTTTCACGTTCTTTGTGGGACGTTCAAGGTTGTCACATATGCAAAAATAAAACCTAAATTTATACAAATAATTAAACGATGAGCATATTTGCAATAAAAAATATAGAAACGTATAAAAATTATATTTATTTAAATTAACCGGTTTATTCGGTATTCGAAAAATGAAGATTTTGAAAAAACCGTATTCGACAAAACCAAAAAAACGGTTAAAACCGATCGAATAAGAACCGTCCGATCTCCCTAGTTATCATATTAAGGTTTCGTATTTAGAAATTGACTGATTTATACATATTTGATTAAAAATAAGAAAATTTTAGACATTAGTTAACATTAGTAGACAGCTGAGTTAAATCTTTTTAATATAAAGTTTCGTACTGACCTATTCTCTGCAACCTTCTTCTACTATAACCCATTTGGTGATAATTGCTTTAACAATGGACTAAGCCAGCCAGATTCTGTTATATAGCGGCAAACTTCGATCTGAAAGAGTTTCTAGGAATATCGGTAAATATCACTAAAATATCGGTAAATATCAGTTTATAATTGATCGTATCTGCGGTACAGTAATTGTGTAAATTGTGAGTAATTTTTTGTGTAGGAGAACTTCCGAGTTTACACGGATAAAAATATATCTTACATTATGCTACTAGCTAAAACCCGGCATGCTTCGCTACTCCTGTCTTCTTTATTATCTTTATTATTATCTTAGTAATAATTTTTTACGCTTTTTCCCTATTTGAACCCTTCCAGTTCAAATCCAAACATTTATTTCAGAAAAACACTGTAGAATCTGCTTTTTAGCCGGATAAAGTCTTCAAACAAACACACATTCATACGTAGCCTTAACCCGGTGTGCTTTGTGTGATACCAGCTTATCCAACCTTTCCCGCTTTAACTGTTGTTCTCCACATACAAAAAAATGCATATTTAGTATGAATGGAAAGTGCCAAGCCCACTTATTCAATTCCGACCAGTTAGTGACTGATAAAGTGTATAGTTCACGACGTTGTTGGAACTAAATTTATAAACTTCTACAATTACCTTTCTCAAGAAATAAAAAAATTATTTTTTCGTTCTATGATTTGTATTGACTTCGAAGTCGTCTAGACCTAATTCAGAAACTTACACTTTAACCGTTCACAAGCTAAACAAAAATCAATATTTAGTTCGTATGGTTGGTATCCTTCCCACTTGTCGAACTCCGCCCACTTTTTGAATGAAGGTTTGTATTGACTATCAAGTTATTCAGATCAAATTCAGAAACTTTAACTTTGAATTTCAGTTTGCATGGGAGGTACCACGACCACTTGTCCAATTCAGCCCACTTTTTGACGGATGATTGTATTGGCTATGAAATCATTGGACTTAAACTCAGAATCTTTAGCTTTAACCATTCTCAAGATATACAAAAATTAATATTTGCTTTGTATGAGGGCTACCATGCCCACTTATCCGATTCCACCCACTTTTTGGCTAATGATTTTTATTGACTATGAAGCTATATATGTTACCATCTTGAAGATGGAGACAAACAAATATTTACTTTGTATGGGTGTGGCACCGCCAAAATCGAATTTTGGAAATGTATATATATAGCCTCTAGTTTGTTCCAGACATACAGAGAGATGCGGTAAAAATTCCAAGAAAAACGATTCAGTTGTCAATAAAGTCCAAAGATACATGCATAGACATACACATACACACATACATCAGATCACGAGAACATCACGGATAATAAAAACCTAAACAACAATAGTCCACAACTACTTGATACCATACAAGACCACCGTGGTTATAGCATAGCAACCAAATGCCTAGGTAAAGATCTGCAAGTACTTTGCGTCAAAAACTTTGAATATGCAATGTTAACTAAAGAGTTTTATAATGATATCAGAGTTTTGACACCTGTTGATCATCCGCACAACACCTGACAAAAAGCCCAAGGAAGGTTTAAAGTACGTCAATTTAAAAATTAATACCATCTAATATTATTAGTATATCAAGCCAATATAGAAGAAATAAGTTAGTAAAATAATTTTTTAAAAACACTTAAATCACGATAGGAATAAAATAAATAATACAAAAAAAAAGATACTTTATCCAAATTTTAATTATTTTTATAGTAACTTGTTTTAAAATTATTATATTAAGAAAAGAAAATATTGAATTGTAAAAACTGTACTTTAAAAACGAATTTGTGATATTGTACTGCAGTCAGGCTAATAAGATTTGCGGGCTATATATAAATTTGTTAAAAAACTTTGAATAAAATAAATAATAAAAAATAAAAATAAATAAAAGACATACATATATACATACATACATATACAGCACCGAGCATAAAAAATGCAAACGCTATATAATTTATATAATTTTCATTAAGGAATCCCCAGCAAGTTTCGTTGTGGGTAGCTGATACCTTGGCAAACTTCAAAAAGCTGGTGTTATTGGCCCTGAAAATACGAATAAGTCTGAATACAAATGTTGCCATAATAATGAATTCAAGCATAAATCTTATTTATGCTTTATTTACTCGATTCTTCATACTTTTTCAGAGGAGGATATGATCTTGTACGCGGCCCTAAAAACAAATCAAGAAATTTTCTAGCTGGTTTGACTTTAAAACAATGAATATACCACAATCTTTTGAGACTCGTATCCCATAAATGTTTTCATTTAAATATAGAGTCATTGCACGTTTGTCCAATTTTTTATTGCTAGACACTATGTGGCGTCTTTTACATACGATAACTTTCATAAATGTGCCGCTATGGTATGGTTGGTAAGACATCCGCCTACCAACCAAAAGGTCCTCGGTTCAATACCAGACCGAACCATCTGAAAAGAAAAGAAAAGAAAACATTTTTTCAACAGCGGTATCACCTCATAACATTAGCTAGTAACTGGTTATGTGTATATTATTATTATTGCAAACTTCTCTAATGCATTTGCCATTCGGAACCCTTTCAATGAGTCTAAAAGTAGAATCGGGTGCAGCTCATAGACTGAGAGAAGTCCCCATGTTCCTTCATGGAATGTTAAGGGAATTATAAATTAAATATAACATTCATAAAGAGCCTAAACTTTGGTTATGGAATTCTCAAATGAAAATAAGGTTTTAACCTTTTTTTTCTGTTTTGAAACGACTTTTTTACAAACTGTATATATTAAAGCGAAAAAACACTATTTATGGACTATTTATGGACATTTATAAAACAGTCTAACCTTGCCATAATTGTAATTTCTAAACAAAGTAATTGGGCAGAAGAGTAGTCAAGCCTATGCCTATATATACCAACAAATGAACCAAAACGTGTAAGTCATACTGTAAACAAATTTTATAGAAACAAACAATTTCTTAATCTATACTCCCAACTCAACTTCTATCTGTTAAATATGTACTCCTGGAACCTTTTTTCTTATGCTACGAGTCTTATAAAAATTATAGGCAGCCGTTTGGATGTAAAAGCAAGATGCAACGGAAAATACTTTTTACTTCAATTGACTTGGAATAAAATATTAAAATAAAAGTCAACTAAATTTATCTGAGGTTATAAATCAGTGATGTGCAAAAGTAAAAATGTAGTTGTGTTAGTGAGAACATGGAAATTACTCTCTCAGAGAGAGTAAAATTAATGTTTTAAAAAATTAAAAAAATCAACATGCATCCGACACACATGTGCATTTGTCGCTGTTTCAGTGACGACTAAAAGCAAGAGCGTAAGAATACGTGTGAATTGAACTTGAACAATTGTTCTATAAGCAGCTCACGCCTGTTATAAATATACATACTATTTAATTTAATTTATTACTTCTTTTGATAATATATTGTTAAGTGCTTATGGCGTTTTCTTTTCTGAAAGAAAATATTGCACGTTATTGACCTTTCTTTTTTTGTAATTCTTTTCTCAAAAATTTAATTTTAGGGAAGCGTGTTGTGTTTATCTCTAAAATATTGCCGTTAAAAATCTTTGATATTAATTAATTTTTAACTACGTTTTATGGCAAAGAATAAAAAGGTGCAACATTTATTTTCAGAAATGAAAACGCCGCTAGAGTCTTGTTTAAAATATAGAAACCTATTATATGAATGAATTGGAATAATATAAATATCAAATAATATTATTTTTTCCTACATAAAAAAGAGCATAATTAATCTCTAAGTTCTTATTTTCCAATCTGACCATATACGAGTAGAAAACTATTTATTATAAATATTTTATATGCCATATTTTGAATAATTTTGTAAGCATTGTAAGCATTTTATTATTATCTACAACCTTTATCCATCCGGCGTTGAACGGAAATCTATACATACATATTGTATGTGTACATATTATAAATGGGAGATAAAAACCCTCTTTTCCCGATCCTGTCATTTTTTTAACCTTTTGACGTCTCCCGGTGATATATTTATTGAGGAGCACGATAATAAATATTATTTTAATTGGAAGTGCCACGCCTACTGTAAAGTTAATATTTTATCTTAGTGTATAACGTGTTAATAGAAAGCATGTGGAAAGACTCTACATTTTATAGTTCCCAAGATTCCCACGTGTTTCGTAGGAATGGACTATGATTCAAAAAATCTCCTTTTACCGTTTATTAGCCCCCCAAAATGCAACAAATAAAGAAACAAAAATAATTTACAAAGAAATTTATAAAATTGTTACGAAAATAAAAATGCCTAAAAAGAAAATACACCGGATTAGTCCTTTGGGACTGTATTGTGGGATTTTTGTCTATTGGTTTGTGTCAAGGTTGATAATGTGTGCCGTACTGATTTGTTTATATGACGGCATTGCCAATACTACCGTCTTAGGGTATTACAATCTTAGCAGATATAAAATAAAGGATATGAGAGCGGATCTTTCCGGATCTTTCCATACTGTAGGTAGTTAGGTATACAAGAAGGCTGCTTTGCCTACGTCGATATACTATAGTTATCGTTTTGCAGTCATAAAGTAAAGTCGTGTTTAGGTGTAGATAAATAAGTTGCTGTATTCAGATAAACTGTAAAAAGGAAAAGTGAGGAAATAAAAAATGTAAAACAACAACAACGTAGTGTTTATTTTATTTTACGCAATTTAAAAGAACTCAAACGTTTTAAAAAAGGTTAAAACGTAACAATATAAAGCGATATGCTCTTTCAGATAAGAAATTTTTCGTCTTTTTATTTATTACCTTAGTGAATATTACAACTAGGGTTGCTGAAAGAAAAAAATTCATTACAAAAATTTTCCTAAACTGTAACAAAATCAACTGTAACCTAGTCTTTAAACTTAAATATCATACACTATTTATTAAAATTGCTTTTATAATTCCTGGAAACTTGCTTTTGTTTAGTTTTTCTATAAAAATTGGTATCAAAAAAATAATTCATACCATTTGTTTACATTATTTTAACTTTAGTGTATTTATCATTTTAAGTGTTTCGCTATTTGTGCGCACCCTTGATTTATATGGATTAATTAAATATTAATATTTTTTCATATTAAGATTTTTTTATAGTGTCAAAATAATTTGAAAATATGACTAAACCAAAATCTAACTTTGATACAAATTTTACATTAAATATGTTCAAACACAAAACAAACATAAGAAGGCAACCATTAGACAACGATTATAAACAGAATTTGTTGACGAGCGCGTTAATCAGTGTAGGTTAACCTGGGATATCAATAACTGCTAATTGGTTTATAAAGTGCATTGTGTTCTAAAATTTTATAAAGCCTGGCTTAGTAGTATATCCGTGACTTCTAAAATGGAAAATATGCAAATATGTATTTTTGCAATTACCCACTTGAATTGTGTCCAAATATTCACCTATACATCTGTTGTAATATGTAACGTTTACAAGAATGATCATATGTGTTAATGATTTATTTGGCTAGTTTATGGAGTTTATTTATTTTATTGTTTTTAAAAGCTTAAAATAGTGTAGCCACTTTTGATGGTAATTGCAGCATATAAACTGCGAAGCAGAATGTCACTGAGCCTTCCTAGTCGCTAGGATTAAGATGATCCCATACTCTTCACACATTATTCCACATTTCGTGGTATCCAATAACACTACATTTGAGAAGGGGTTAAAACAGGGTAGCTGAGGCAGCTAATCAAATATATTGTAATCATTTTTATTTTACGTAAGCTTGGCGGTGATTTGAGGTCATTATCATGGTGAAAAACGATATCCGGCGTCTGCGAATTGAAATTTTTTTAGCAGTTGTGAGGAGATTAATGCTTAAATCGACAACCACTAGGCCTTGCGCAAACTTTGTAACATCTATTCTGCGGGTTCCTATAATCCTCTGATCCACTGTTACATATTTTCTGGTCTAACAGTGTTTTCAATACAGTCGAATCTCAAAATGTTATAATATGTACTTTTGTACTGTATACTCGTAATGTTTTTACACAAATAATTCAATGTATTGTAGGTGTTTTTATCCTAATATTGTATATAATTTTTTTTATTATAATTTATTTAAATATACACGATTAGCATTATAATTACTTTGGGTCTGGTTTAAATATGTATAATTAAATAAACATAAATACATTACTTACAAGGCACGTGCGATAAGTATACGAAAAATATTATATTTCCAATTATTTGATAAAAATAATAGTTTTGACACTTCAACCCTGTTAAAATAGTTTTGTGGTGGACTTTAGATTTTTTAATAGAAGTGACATCACGTTTATTTTTTGTTTTATAACTTCTCCGACAATCACTGCAGATGGATTGTGTTTATTTAAACAAATTTAACATAGTCGTACACAATTAATAATATTAATGGTTAATTAACAACAACAAATTTAAAATTATTATCAAAAAAATCATCAATTACAAAGTATTATTATGACGAATGGCTTTTGTATAAAGTAGCAAAATACATTGTTTTTAAAAAGATTTGAATTGTATGAAAAAAGGCTTTGCATAAATGAATTATCATTTGGAAAGCTTAGAAACTTTGGCTCCTTAATTTGCAGGTGTTTTATATAAAAAGGCATGTGTGAATACTGGAATCTAAATATTTTTGAAATAGAAAACTACAGAAATACTCGTACATAGTTTAATGGGAATACAATTTTTTAAATAACTTTGTGAATGATTTTTTGAGAAATGCATAAAATATATATAATGATCTTTTCACATCTTTACATTTAAAATCAATAAACACCAAATTTTGTATAGAGATAGTGAATGGCATTAAAAACTGTATTGTTTTTGTATTTATCCGTCCTCGATCACCAACGAAATTACAAGGTTAACTAACACCCTTAAATAACTTTAATATTTAATCGACTTTCTATGGCCAGAACTCAGGCAGTAGTACTTGGCTTATAAACAAACTTGCAGTGGTCATGTGATTTGATAGCCGTTGTTAATTTTTCCGGGAAAACGTTAAATCACTTAGGTGATGCGATGAGATATTTCTGTACAATTTGTTTTTGTTATAAAATAATTTTCATATTAATAATACAACGCATCACCTAAATGATTTGCGAAGTGAGCTTGTAAGCTTGAAAGTTGCTTGTAATCTATGCTTGCAAATTAATCATATAAAAAAGGATTAAGCCTAAAATTCAAACAGTTTACGGATAAACACACAAACTGCAAATTCCTTATTCAGCATTACAACATTGCCGCCAAAGTCGTAATACTGACATAATGGAAGTCAATGTCGATATCTATGGACTACATTTGACGAGTAATTGGTATTATGTAAGTCGCATGAGAGTCGACACGCTGTCAATAGTGACTTTTTGTCGATAAATTCTTTAGTGATTAGTAAAAGGATTTTGGATGGCAACCGAATGGCAACTAACATGAACACAACATTCATAGTCGGCCCATAAAACTAATTAAAAATAATTTGAAAAATTAGTTGAAGAACTTGAAAATAATCCCAGTTTAGCAAAAAGTTCCAAATGTGAACGATTTCAAAGCAGACATTTTGAATTTTAAGGTTTGGAAGAATTTCAAATATACAATTAAAAAGAAAATGGTACGGAAAGCCGAAAATAATACAACTTGCTGCGGACGTTATAAGCAATTACATTATTACGGAAGAAGCTGCCGTCGATTGATTGCAGCGTGAAAAACAATTGAACCCGGCAGGTGAAACCCAAGGAATTCAAACTCCTGCAGGATATTTTGTAACGAGTGATATCAACATTTGCCAGACGCTTTTAGAATATGACGAAAATGTTCTTGAAAATTGAGTAAATGTAACTCAAGTTGTCACGCCAGAAGCTACTTCCAACACAAAAGAAGGAAAAAGTCACTTCAATGATAAAAGATAAGAATTGTCGGAAAAACAACATGCCATTAAAGGAAAGTTTTTACGCAAATTTCAGAAGCACTGACAAAAAGCTAAATATTTTTCAATTATTTTTTTTTTATAAGATTTTAATATAAATTTGGGACAACTGTCAAAATAGTTAGGGATGTTATTTTTCCCCTTTAAATAATCGTAGCAACTCGACCTCGACACAGCTGTGGTTACATAACACCAATTCGTCTATAAGTGACTATAAGATCTGATTCCTAGGAGCAGAAAAATTCAACATTTTAATACAATAATTTTTAAATAATTCTTCCTAACACCGAGTGAGATGAATTAAAATAGATTTTGTATTTTAATAAAAAGTCATTTTACATTCGGTGGTTCCAGTGATAATATTCGGGACAGATTGAAGCTATGGATCCAATCTTTTGGCCGAATAAATTCTATATGACGTTCTCTCCACATATCTCTCTAAAAACGAAAATTAACATCTTTAACTCTTGTGTGAAGTCAACGCTTTTGTATGGCTGTGAGGGATGTCAGTTTCATTCAGTCATTTATAAACCGATGTCTAGGGCGTATTCTGAAAATATTCTGGGCCGAAACAATATCCCACCTTTCCTTATGGTAAAGATCACATCAAGTTCCTGTAATGAGATTGAAATCGAAATGGATTGGATATACCCTGACGAAACCAAACTACGATATAGCAAAACTGGTCAATTAGGGGAACGCGCAGGGCAGCCCATATCTGTAAAAGACAGGTTGAAAGAGAAGCTACTTTCCATAGAATCGCTTGGAACCAGATTAGATCATTGGCTTTAGACGGATGTAGATGGAAAGAATTTGTTATGGTCTTATCGTCCACTTCGGATTTTTAAAAAAAGGACCTAATAATAATAAAAATAAAGTAAAAACACTTACTGATGGATTCACCATCACCAATAAGTTAATACATATTCCTTAATTATATCGAGACCAGTTTTATATTTTTATTGTCCGCTTGCAGCCAAAAAGCTAATACATATTCGTATTTTACATATCTTTTATTATCAAAATAATTAAAAATTCATTGTCTATTACTTATGTTTCAAAATTAGATCATATTTAATCGAAACTCTTATTTAACGTACTATTGAGCATTTAATGCGATTTGGCTGGGAATTAACCTAATAATATCATTCTTTTAAGTTTCGTTAATATAAGGATAGTAGGGGTATATGAAGGAATAAGAATAAGGCCAGTATGGATCCATTTTAACTTTATTTTCTTATAATTACAACCTCGCCTAATATATAAAATCAAAACAGAAGCTTAATTATAAACACTATGGTTTGTTCTTGAGTCATAAGATGCCATTTTCAAATATCATTAAATTTTGTTTTATAAATTGTGACCTGTAATTTGATTGCAAGTTTTACGTGAATAAACCAATGAATAAATGGTCATATTCGCTTCAATTCCAAAAATGTCTTGATCTATTTATATTATTTGGGGTATATAAGTATATAGAGTGTTTTTGATTGGAGCTGCATGAGAACTCTGGATGTCGGTAACTATGGTTTGACAGCTGTGTTGACATTTCTATAGAGTAAGGTTTGCAAGTCATCATGAATCATTTAACGCCATGACATCGCCAATATGCATGCAACCAAATTTATTGGCAAAAGTAGTCAAAAATTGGACTGATCGAATGGACCATGTAACTCGTAGTCGTGGCGGATATATGCCTGAAATCATATTTGAAAAATAAATGGCATGAAAGTATCTACTAGATTACAATAAAATAATTTTATTCCACAATATTTCTGTCTTGTATTATCACTTTAAGTTATCAAACACTTAAAAACACCCTATATGAAAAACAAATATTTAATTAATAATGAAATTTTGATTAACGATACAAATTGATTGAGATTAAATCTTTATACAAAGTAAAGTATTAAATTCCCCCTTTTCGACATCAACCGCAACACTTGTTCATCATACACATTCAGCCTGAGATGAGATTGAAATAAACAAACACCTTTTATGACAGAATAATCTGTAGTTTAGTTAATATGACGTTTGTCTAGTAAGCAATGCTACCCCCTTCTACACCGAGCACAAGGTCGTTTGTAATGCAACAAAATTAGAAAAAAAATTAAAAAACCCTACCAGAAGATGCAAGTTAAGTAGTCATTACAGCTGCTGGAATGATGTCAGGTTTAAACTTATTCATTGTTAAATGCAGATACATAGACTCTGTAAAATTATATTCAAATGCATACAAACATATGTATATACACATATACGTATATGTTCGAATGCACAATAATTATAATATTTGTATTTATTTTTAGAATATTTTTTAATATAAAATGTATGCATATTTTAAACGTATGTCTGTACAAAATGTAAATTCAAACATTTTAATGATGCAAACAAAAAATAAAAAGGCTGTCACAGTGACAGACAGACAGTCAAACACATCATTAAATTGTAAATTTACTCATAGTTATATTGCTTATGCCATTAGAATTCTGTCTGTTAAGTTATATTCAACGGCATGTGCCAATAATGTGCAACATCTAAACGTGTATACAGAAAGGAACGTGTGTCATATTAATTTGAAATGATGCGAACACTTTAATAAAGAAAAAGCAAGAAATTTTCATCATTCGCACATCTAAAGTTGTATTTATTTTTCTTGTGCCTTTTTCATAATTTTGATCGATTGATTCTACTTACTTTAATACTTGTTTTTTTATTTTTTTTCTTTCAAAAGACTATTTCGTTAATTTTTATTTTATATTCTAATCAATGAATGGGTTTATAATTATGCGGTGTTTAAACATGTCAGGGCATTTCAGATATAAGTATTATTTTTTAATATTATTTTTTATTGTTAGAAAAACAAACAACAATAACAATAAGAAAGATGTACATATATTTCTTAACATGTCATGGCTGTAATTTATTTTTATCACACATATAACATGAGGATACTGCGCATCATTTAATTGCATTGCATGATCCAATGTCATAATCTCGACATTAGATAAAAACAAAATTTATGTTTATAGTAATGAAAATTTTAAAATGGAAAATGTAGTGAATAACAGTGTAATAATATAATTTCGAGTATACTGAGTATATGGTATATAAATAAAATTTATTTAAATAAGAACCAAAGACTTAGAAAACATGCACTATTAATGTGTTGACGTTTTTGTTGTTTTTTTTTTTTTTCTTTTTACATTTTTTTCTGTTTACATGAAAATGTAACTGTTAAAAATGAACGGTAAATATTGATAGAAGTCGTAGCTTAATAAAATCAAATGATGTTCCTTTTTTCAGTCGAAAAATCTGCAACAAAATATTAAAAATTTCCACTGGTAAATTCTTCGTCGTCAAAGGGTTAAGAGCTCTTAATTATTATCATCATTATCATTCCAGGCACCTTTGCAGGAAACTGCGACCCTTAGGATCTATTGTGCCCGTTCCGGCCTACAGTTTGTTTAGCAGATCTTTTACCTTCCTAATGAACAACAAAAGAGCTCTTAAAATATATGTTAATATTTGTACGGAAAATTATTTAACTACATAGGTTGTTAAAATGTTAAGCAAGACCTTGGGCTCTTAAATTGCCTGCTAATACGATACGGAAAAAAGTGGTCACCATGATGACATATTTTGTGTTTCATACAACAAAAAAACAAAATGTAACCAAGGTAACACTTATTATGACTGAAGTGAAAGAAATAAATCAAATAAAAAAAACCGATGGCGAATTTGAACGAGAATGTCGCTATGATATTTCACCGATGAATCATTGTCACAATCTTAGTATTAAGTCAAAATTCGTATGAAATTATCATAAATGAAAACTATCATTGATGAATTCTAGTGACAATGACATAACCAAGGGGAGTTATGTATGACAACGTCATTGAATGTCAAGACTTCATTCTGAAATTTAGCGACATTGTCTGTTATGAGTCCACTACATGCTGAACAATGCAGGATTTTTTCTGCTACATCTCCCCGTTAACGAATAAATTACAATGATATATGATGATATTTTCTATAAGGACTCACTAATAAACGGAGGCCTGCATGACAAAATCAATTTTTGTCATCTATGATAATTTGGACATCTATGACAATTTTGGTCTGCAATCGATGATTTGCTATTTTCTGCGTTTGTCACAACGATTCACATTTGCATTCGCCACTGGGAACAAAACAAATTTACGCAGTTTATTTAAGAAGTTCGTTCGTTTAATATTGTTTCTAAATGCAAAAAATTTAAGGGTTGCTAAAGTTAGCAGGCTAAACGAATACCCTTTGTGTTATCTTGTAATTAGCTTAATTAATTTAAAACAAATACAGTATACATATATATGTATATGACTAATTAGTCGGGATCTGCAGCGAGTCACGGTAGCGTCCAATATCAGAGTTAATAACATCTCCTTAGCTTTAGTAGTGGTCAGTTGAAAAAGAAAATTAAAGTTAGACTGTATTGGTTTATAAAAATATCTCATTGACCAGTTTTAATAGTAAAATTGTTTATTTATTAGCAAAATTGCCGTACTTGGAGCAGAGACAGCCCTCAAGCCGTTAACAAATGTCCATAACACGAATTGAATTTGATACTTTGGTGCGGTTTACACGCTGTCGGCACACTGAACCAAAAATTTTCGTAAATACTGTAAAAAGGAGTGTAGAATTGGAGAAATTTCTTTATATATCACCTAACAAACATGTGTAATCATATTCACGTCTTTTTTTAGTAAAAATTTAATATTTTAGTATATTATTCATATTGATAAAATTTATTCATATTGAAGAAATTTCTTCAATATGAGTAAAATGCCTTCGTTATTTAGCGGAATATAAATATAAAGAAATTTAGTTGAATTTAATAAATAGAATAGTAAATTTAACTAATTATTTTAGTATAATTTTACTCATATTGAAGAATTTTTATTTAAATTTGCTATTAATTTTTATTTATATTGAAGAATTTCTTTTTAATTTAACTAAAATATTTTGTCAATTTTTATTCATATTGAAGAATTATTATTTAGTATAACTATTAATTTATATTCATATTGAAGAATTATTTTTTAAATTTATTAATAAATTTTGTTAATTTTAAGATTTTTTTAAATTTTATTAACAGTTTTTACTCATATTTTTTATAGAAAATAAATAAAATATAATAAAATAAAATATAAATAAATTTGAAAACTTTCTTTTAATTTAATTTTTTATTATAAGTATCCCCATGTTATAATTGCTGTATGAACATAGAAATTGAGTATATATTATATTATTTTAAATATATCATAAAATACATACTTACATATATAATAAAAAAGCAACCTAAATCAAACATTAACTAAGCAATATGTAGTATTAAAAACGTTTTATAATAATTATAATATAATGATGAAAAAACGTTATTTTTTAACTAAGTATTCTAAAATGTGCGGATATATATTGTGTGAAAAATTCTTTGCGATTCGTATAAAATTATGAGCATAGGAGCAAAGCGTTTATTCCCATCTCAATCTTAAATAATGGGAAATTTAAATTTAAACCGGCTCTCCTGAAAAATTTTGTTTTTGAGTTATGACACTGTTGCAATAAATGAGCGAAGTGTACTTTACGTAAAAGTCTTGTGAACAGTTAAAAAAAAATTAAGTAATACTTCTGAAAAAATGAAACAAGATAATTCACATAACATTAAAAAGATTTAATAAAAAACTTAAGTTTACACCTAAATTTAGCTATTTTAAACTTAAAATCAACGTATTAATCTGTGAGCTGTTGAAATCGGTAATCTAATATTGGGAATCACGTATAGAAAATCTTGTACATAATTTTTTCCCATTGATGACATCAAAAGTTTATGTTGATGGAACAAAAATGCTATGTAGTAGCAAAAAATACCAAAACATTGACCATCTGAAAAAAATTAAAATATATATAAGACATATACATATACATATACATATATATATATATATATATATATATATATATATATATATATATATGTATATATCTATATCTATATATATATATATATATATATATATACACATATGTAAGTATAGTATAAAATTTAATATGAATAAAATGTAAACTTACTTTTACTTATATTTGTCATTTCTTTCATAGTATTAAATAAAATTTTATTTGCTTTGTCCCTAAAGCGATCTTGCAACACCTGGCAAACATTGCATTTACGTATGGACTCTGATTTTGGATATAAGTGCATGAAATCCATATCGATTCGAAAAAATTAATCAAACATACATTTAATAAAATCACAGTTACAAAACTTAAAGAATATCATTCTAAATACTAGACAACGTTTTTTTTTTTTTTTGAAATAACATACAAACCAACTTAAAACTAAATAGTTTTTTATATTGCGGCCATTTGTCTGTAATATCAGAAGTGTATTTCGCACTTGCTACTTCCGATAGCCGGTAGTTTTTAGTAGCCGCCCAATGGTTTTCAAATTCTCCCTAAGCGTAGTTGTCGAGACTGATTGCTTTAAATCTTTCCTCAGTAATTTCTGTAGCAGAGTCTAATGAGACATAAGTTATATCACGTGAACTTAATTCTATAAATAAATTTGTATAGCCCTCACCTAAATTTACAGTCCTCTTCTGCTCACCAACAGAAGTTTTTGATAAGTATGCCCTCCTTTAGACAATGCCAGTTTTTTAGCTTTCTCATAATATTAAAATATTTGTAGTACAGTTTGCCTTGAGGCTTCTTTCCAGGTTGTTTTAAGTAGTAATATTCCTAATAATAATTCTTTTAAAACTACAATATAAAGAAAAGAAATAACTCATACTTACTACAGGCTCAGTTTTAAGAACCTCAATTATATCGGTTGCTATATTTTGAGCACTTCATTTAGAAAAATGTAAAATTAAGGAAAAAACTTTATTTCAAATTATTACTATTATTTTTTATTTTTTTTATTGAAAATCACTCACAAACATTTTTTTAAGATGTTGTACGCAGGTTCGTAGCAGACATGAAACTAAAATTGTAACATAAACTTTTCCAACGCCAGCTTCGTTTTTTTTTTAATTACTAAAATAACTAAGTTAAATTAACGAAATTACATCAATTTTACAGACCCTTTAGTAAATTTAAAACAATACATTTAATTTTACTAAAATAAGTAGGTAAAATTAACGAATTTTTTTAAATAAATAATAAATTAGTTGAATTAACTAAATTCACTTTATATTTACAGGTCTTTAGTAACTGAAGAAAATTATTTATTTTTAATATCAAGTATTTATTAGAAATTTTAGCATTTAAAATTATCAGGTATTATAATTAATTCATATTAAATTCCAAAAATATTAATTTTGTTTTTATGAATAATTTCGGAAATAAATATGAATAATTGATTTATATATATATATATATATATATATATATATATATATATATATATATATATATATATATATATATTATATTTATATTTATATTTATATTTATATTTATATTTATATTTATATTTATATTTATATTTATATTTATATTTATATTTATATTTATATTTATATTTATATTTATATTTATATTTATATTTATATTTATATTTATATTTATATTTATATTTATATTTATATTTATATTTATATATTTATATTTATATTTATATTTATATTTATATTTATATTTATATTTATATTTATATTTATATTTATATTTATATTTATATTTATATTTATATTTATATTTATATTTATATTTATATTTATATTTATATTTATATTTATATTTATATTTATATTTATATTTATATTTATATTTATATTTATATTTATATTTATATTTATATTTATATTTATATTTATATTTATATTTATATTTATATTTATATTTATATTTATATTTATATTTATATTTATATTTATATTTATATTTATATTTATATTTATATTTATATTTATATTTATATTTATATTTATATTTATATTTATATTTATATTTATATTTATATTTATATTTATATTTATATTTATATTTATATTTATATTTATATTTATATTTATATTTATATTTATATTTATATTTATATTTATATTTATATTTATATTTATATTTATATTTATATTTATATTTATATTTATATTTATATTTATATTTATATTTATATTTATATTTATATTTATATTTATATTTATATTTATATTTATATTTATATTTATATTTATATTTATATTTATATTTATATTTATATTTATATTTATATTTATATTTATATTTATATTTATATTTATATTTATATTTATATTTATATTTATATTTATATTTATATTTATATTTATATTTATATTTATATTTATATTTATATTTATATTTATATTTATATTTATATTTATATTTATATTTATATTTATATTTATATTTATATTTATATTTATATTTATATTTATATTTATATTTATATTTATATTTATATTTATATTTATATTTATATTTATATTTATATTTATATTTATATTTATATTTATATTTATATTTATATATTTATATTTATATTTATATTTATATTTATATTTATATTTATATTTATATTTATATTTATATTTATATTTATATTTATATTTATATTTATATTTATATTTATATTTATATTTATATTTATATTTATATTTATATTTATATTTATATTTATATTTATATTTATATTTATATTTATATTTATATTTATATTTATATTTATATTTATATTTATATTTATATTTATATTTATATTTATATTTATATTTATATTTATATTTATATTTATATTTATATTTATATTTATATTTATATTTATATTTATATTTATATTTATATTTATATTTATATTTATATTTATATTTATATTTATATTTATATTTATATTTATATTTATATTTATATTTATATTTATATTTATATTTATATTTATATTTATATTTATATTTATATTTATATTTATATTTATATTTATATTTATATTTATATTTATATTTATATTTATATTTATATTTATATTTATATTTATATTTATATTTATATTTATATTTATATTTATATTTATATTTATATTTATATTTATATTTATATTTATATTTATATTTATATTTATATTTATATTTATATTTATATTTATATTTATATTTATATTTATATTTATATTTATATTTATATTTATATTTATATTTATATTTATATTTATATTTATATTTATATTTATATTTATATTTATATTTATATTTATATTTATATTTATATTTATATTTATATTTATATTTATATTTATATTTATATTTATATTTATATTTATATTTATATTTATATTTATATTTATATTTATATTTATATTTATATTTATATTTATATTTATATTTATATTTATATTTATATTTATATTTATATTTATATTTATATTTATATTTATATTTATATTTATATTTATATTTATATTTATATTTATATTTATATTTATATTTATATTTATATTTATATTTATATTTATATTTATATTTATATTTATATTTATATTTATATTTATATTTATATTTATATTTATATTTATATTTATATTTATATTTATATTTATATTTATATTTATATTTATATTTATATTTATATTTATATTTATATTTATATTTATATTTATATTTATATTTATATTTATATTTATATTTATATTTATATTTATATTTATATTTATATTTATATTTATATTTATATTTATATTTATATTTATATTTATATTTATATTTATATTTATATTTATATTTATATTTATATTTATATTTATATTTATATTTATATTTATATTTATATTTATATTTATATTTATATTTATATTTATATTTATATTTATATTTATATTTATATTTATATTTATATTTATATTTATATTTATATTTATATTTATATTTATATTTATATTTATATTTATATTTATATTTATATTTATATTTATATTTATATTTATATTTATATTTATATTTATATTTATATTTATATTTATATTTATATTTATATTTATATTTATATTTATATTTATATTTATATTTATATTTATATTTATATTTATATTTATATTTATATTTATATTTATATTTATATTTATATTTATATTTATATTTATATTTATATTTATATTTATATTTATATTTATATTTATATTTATATTTATATTTATATTTATATTTATATTTATATTTATATTTATATTTATATTTATATTTATATTTATATTTATATTTATATTTATATTTATATTTATATTTATATTTATATTTATATTTATATTTATATTTATATTTATATTTATATTTATATTTATATTTATATTTATATTTATATTTATATTTATATTTATATTTATATTTATATTTATATTTATATTTATATTTATATTTATATTTATATTTATATTTATATTTATATTTATATTTATATTTATATTTATATTTATATTTATATTTATATTTATATTTATATTTATATTTATATTTATATTTATATTTATATTTATATTTATATTTATATTTATATTTATATTTATATTTATATTTATATTTATATTTATATTTATATTTATATTTATATTTATATTTATATTTATATTTATATTTATATTTATATTTATATTTATATTTATATTTATATTTATATTTATATTTATATTTATATTTATATTTATATTTATATTTATATTTATATTTATATTTATATTTATATTTATATTTATATTTATATTTATATTTATATTTATATTTATATTTATATTTATATTTATATTTATATTTATATTTATATTTATATTTATATTTATATTTATATTTATATTTATATTTATATTTATATTTATATTTATATTTATATTTATATTTATATTTATATTTATATTTATATTTATATTTATATTTATATTTATATTTATATTTATATTTATATTTATATTTATATTTATATTTATATTTATATTTATATTTATATTTATATTTATATTTATATTTATATTTATATTTATATTTATATTTATATTTATATTTATATTTATATTTATATTTATATTTATATTTATATTTATATTTATATTTATATTTATATTTATATTTATATTTATATTTATATTTATATTTATATTTATATTTATATTTATATTTATATTTATATTTATATTTATATTTATATTTATATTTATATTTATATTTATATTTATATTTATATTTATATTTATATTTATATTTATATTTATATTTATATTTATATTTATATTTATATTTATATTTATATTTATATTTATATTTATATTTATATTTATATTTATATTTATATTTATATTTATATTTATATTTATATTTATATTTATATTTATATTTATATTTATATTTATATTTATATTTATATTTATATTTATATTTATATTTATATTTATATTTATATTTATATTTATATTTATATTTATATTTATATTTATATTTATATTTATATTTATATTTATATTTATATTTATATTTATATTTATATTTATATTTATATTTATATTTATATTTATATTTATATTTATATTTATATTTATATTTATATTTATATTTATATTTATATTTATATTTATATTTATATTTATATTTATATTTATATTTATATTTATATTTATATTTATATTTATATTTATATTTATATTTATATTTATATTTATATTTATATTTATATTTATATTTATATTTATATTTATATTTATATTTATATTTATATTTACTCCTTCTGCAAGAAAAATCAATGAACATATGTGTCTCATTCGTCATCAAAGTTAAAAATTTAAAAATTTTATCGTTACAAAAAGTTAGCAATGAACCAAAGCCAATGTGCTTAAAAGTGCACTTATGGTTAATATAAGAGTTCTAATGCATCTGATAAGCTTAGAATTAAAATTCAACGGTTTCCATTTCGGAATTCGAAAGTGAGCAGCTTGCGTCGATTCTATAAAACTGAAACTACAATAGTACAGCTTTCGAAAGTATCGGATAGTGAAGATGAAGAAAATGTTTGGGAATTAGACATTGACGATAGGATTATGTTGGATAATTTAACGATGCGTTAAGGACAAAGGGTGTTTGCAAACCTAAAGGTATTAAGAAACATTCAGGTAATTTTCAGTGGAAATAATCCAATTAAAATTACGTTTTGCCGGCTTATACACCTTTATTGCGTATACGGGCAGGTTTTAATCGCAAACATAAACTCTTTTAAGGAGAATCCATCTGTTTTTGAAATCAATAAGGTTTGTGAGTTCCACACACTAATAAAGTACATAATTGACTAAACGAAACTTTACTGAAAGTAAAAAGCTATAATATTTTCTATAACTAATGAAGAGTTGAAAATGTTTTCTGCATTGATTTTACCAATGAGTATCCACAGATTGTCAAAAGCAAAATTGTACTAGTCTGCGATAAAAACATAAAAAGAATAAAACATTTGAAGTTTCGCACGAATTTAGCTACAAAGTTAAAAGACTTATTTTACAGTCCAAAAATCAGTTTTACCTCGAAAAAAAATACGCCTTTAAAAGCTCAAGATTGGGGGCAATATCGAATTGACATTATTAAATAAAAATACAAGGAGGAGTCAGAAAGCAATGCGTTCTTTACAAAAAAAAATCGGAATCGAAAGTTGAACAAACACAATTTGTTTCGCATGTAAAAGACCAATGTGCTTATCTACAAATAGGAATTTTTTTGAAATGTATTACCACTGAGTCCAATATTCAGCGAGTTTGTATGAACCATACTAATAATTTTTAAAGGATTTTTTGTTTTTTATGTTTTTTACTAAACTACTTGTGTATTCTTTGTTTCTGAAATATAAAAAATTAATTAATATCAATAAAATATACATCCTTATCATGAATATACCCAGGGAAATAAGTTACCTCAGAATTAAATCTTCCCAGGAATAAAATTCTCCTATTCCAAGCAATCATGAAGAATAGTTTTCGGGAAATGGAATTTTAAATTTTCGAGTTAAAATTTATCACATATTTTTAAGGCCATCATTTTTTAAACCCCCTTGATAAAATCGATTCAATATTATTTCATTGATTTACATAAGGCATTGCAACATACAATACTAAAAGTTTAACTAACTGTATCAACTTAAACGTGAGATATTAAAAACTAAAATTGCAAACAAATAACCACAAATTTTTGACTTTGAGTCAATTTAAACAACAAAGGCATTATGTTAACTCGAATACCAAATAACGCACATGGTTTTTATCTAACAAAACTTATTAGGTCAAAATCCATTGGTTAAACGGTTAAATTTTAAATTTTTAAAAGGTTTAAGAGGCACTTAGCAAATTAAGCACACCTACAGTTTTCAATTAAGTATATAAGATATCGGTGTCACACCACCGACATTAGTACTTGCATTTTGCCACCGCCGAGTATTATGAATATATTATGCCCTTTGTCGTTGGTTCGAACATGTTTCATCTTTAATTTTGTAAATTGCCTATGTAAGAAGGCTTTCGTTATATACATAAGTTTTACAGCATAAATCTAAATGCTAATTATGAATTTTTTAGTGTGATAAGTAAAACCTTTATAGTCATCCTATAAAATATGCAATAAAAGTCTTTGTATAAAAAGCTTAAACTTAAGTAAATTGTTTTGTAATCTGAGATAATGGACATGATGTAACACCATGATTACATACACACTTAATTAGTTGTAAGTTTTTAAATTATGATGATCGTAAGCACAGATGTCTTCTCCGCTTTTATAGGATATGGTCAGCATTATGATCATTATAATTATTTAACTTGTTTTAATCCTCTATTGTAGATATAAAGTGTTATTTTCAATTGAGATTTTAATGACTGTCATTATTTTAACTAAAAAAGCATAAGTTCATAATAAATTATTTTCAAACTTTAATACAGTCTTTCAAAAATTTCGGCTTTCTGCCATATATCATAATATATTAATGTCATGTTAAGGTATAATTGAAAGAAAAAAAATTTTTTTTTTAATTTTTTGGTAATAAAAATCATTTTCAATAACATTTTAAAGACATTTAAATTTCATTCCTCGTACAAGGAATATTGTTTACGATTGTATTTTTAGTTTTTCAAGATAAATGTTGTTTTTTATTTTTTGTGACAAAAAAAATATAGCTTTACATCATAAGACGAAAATTCCCATTGTCACCACCTTTAGGAAAATACTATAATTTAAGTTTGTTTTCGATCTTTTGTTTGATGCTATAGATTCTATTTTGTTTTTTTGTTTAACTATTTTATTATACGTTTAACAATTCTCGTGTCGAAAATACAACATTGAAAACCAAATCTAACAAATAAAAAGTTGTGAAAATTTATGATTCTTTTCTTTTAACTGTCAAATATATTTCTTTTCTATTTTCCTATATGCACTCTCTTTACATCTTCTTTCCTTCTAAGCTCCTTGACTAACTACAACATTTAGAATTTTTTTATTCCTTCCCAAACTGTTTTTAGGTTGACTTCTTTCTATAGAACCCCTGAAATTGTTCCCGCTCCATTTCACTCTACACATTTTTATTATGTGGCTTTTTTAAACACTACACCTTAGTAAAGCTTACTAAGTTTTAAAAATTTTTTGTAACAAATGAACAAATTTCCCCTGGAGTCTATTTATTTACTCAAAATATAATTTTAAGATCTCCTATATCTTTCAATTTCAGTGAGCTTAATCTATATATACAAGGTTACAGAAAAAAATCAACTGTTTGAACCCAATAAGCACTAAAAAAATTTAAATTCAAGTATATATATTAAACTAGAATTCCAATAATAATTTCGAGTAAGTAATGAAAAAAAAGGTTGATCTAATTAATGAAAGAATTAAAAGTGAATACAATGGTAAAAAGATGAAGTCGCGGAATAGTTTTGTTGGCAAGGTGTTAAGAGAGACCCTAAATTCAGAACTTTTCAACAATGTGAGCATTTAAATGTAAGGCACACAATTTTATTTTTTCTTACAAACTTAACTTTACTTAAGGTGGTTTTCCGCGCGACTAAATTCCATACATTTACTCCGAATAAAAGTTCATTACAAAATTCAGCGGCGAAAATTAAGAATGTAACAGCGCCGATTAGCAACGAAAAATTGATCATCTGGCATTTGGTAGTTAATCTAAACACATATACATATAATAAGTATATATCTAAATAATCCCAATATATACAAAACCAAACTTATACACAACGTATGTCGCGGGACCTATATGGTTTAAGTTTAAGTTTTATATACTTACACTAGGCGACAATTGAGAGTATAAATTTTTAACTAAGATGATCATGTTGCTGGGAACAAAAACCTACTTGAGATATTTTCAAAATTATATTAAAATATAAAATAGTAACTTTCCTGAGAAACAAAAATATCGTGTTGAACCATACAATATTGGAAAAGTATAATTTATATGGATTTTTTATAAATTAAAATATATTTCACAAGCTACAATTGAAAGTATAAAAATCTAATAATATTAGAATTATAACAAGATATTATTTGTTTCGTGTACCCCTTTTATTTTAATCGTGTTGGCATACTATTGACCAACGTGCTTAATGGTTCGCAAGGTATCCTTGCTTATTAAAAAAGAAACAGAAACTTATTTAAATTTTTTTGGAAAAATAGAATAATATTAATGCCAACTGGATTTACGCTTTTTTACGAGGTCAAAACTTGAAGTTTATTTATTTATCGACTTGCCTTGTACTTTAATTCAACGCTTGAATTGAACTGTATTAACACTTTAATTTTAGGCTTGAATGCCATTCTCCTTTTTGATTCAATATCCTATTGAAATAAAGTCTAACAAAAGACAACAAATTTAAATTTATGACTGGAAATAAACTTGTTTTACACTTGATTTTTTTCTCATCTTAATAGACATATAGAAAAAATGTTACTAAGCGTTGTATTATATCTGAGACGCACTACGTTGAAGGTGATATAATTGTAAATGTATAAATATGTTTTGGGAAGAATTAAAAACTTATCTTCTCAGTATGTTGTAAGTTAACATTTTACTACAGTTTTTAATTATGTTGTAAACATACATATGTACCTTATATGCATCATATGTTAGTTTTTAAAATTTTTTTTTTAATATATAAGTGTGTGTTATGGAGCATTATTGTGTAAGGCGCCCATATAGCCTGAACTAACCGATTGAAATTTTCTAACTTGTTTATCGTTGCTTTTGCTCTTGCTGTGGTTCTTTTACTTAAGTAGCATGACACAAAAAAATTTGTTGCATTACACTTCCTCCAGCTGCCAGATTGTTTTGCCACATTTTCGCAATTGTTACAAAAGGCTTTATTTATAATTTTTGTCATTTTTTACATTTAAACCATGAAATGAACAAATACTTGTACTCAGAGTAGAGAAAGAAACAAACAAAGAAAACAATCCACAGAACTTGGAATACTCGTAGAACTAAAGAAAATATAAAAGAAATGAGTTTAATAACCCTATAAAATACTTTTAAGGTAAAAACGAGTAAAAAAATTAAACGAACACAAAGACAAAATACAAAAACTCTTCCTATTAAGTTTAAAGGAAAAAAAATTTAACTAAAGTTTAATTTCTCTACTGATTCCAGCTTTTTTTTCAAAAGGAAGTGTTATAAACAATTAAAGACATACATTCGGATTAACACTCTGCAAATAGAAAGAGAATTTGACCTCCAATGTTTTTCATTCAGAAACGAAAATACTTTAACGATTATTGTAAAAAAAAGATAAGAAAAAAATTACAGCACTTATAGAGCTACTAGAAAAGTGCAGGAATAAATACTTGTAAAATGATTGAATTGAAAAATGATGTTGATTTTTAAAATATTTATTGGACACTAAGTCCGGCATTTTGTATATACTTACATACATAAGAATTACGCTTAGCACTTTTGTGCCCTTTAGGTTATATTGTATACTAGCTGAAGCCCGGCGTACAGTGAGTCGTTCCCATAGTGTGAATCGACAAATATTGAGGGGGTCATCATAGATAAATGAAATTTCGTGCAGACTCTCATTAGGGCCAAATATAGATATTTGCCAAAAAAATTTTGACAAAATAGGATAACGGACATGCCCACCATCCACATATATTTAAAACAAAAGAACCTATCTCAAGATACTTTTTTATATTTAAATTTTTTAATAAAAAAGGTTTTCTGTAGGACAGAGCTGTGTTAATTACTGAGATAAATACAGTGCACTCGCGATAATATAAAATAATTAAAACCAGGCCAGTCCACTTTTACAAGATTGTTCGTCATTGTGAATGACATCTAATTGAAAACGTTTTTCTCATAAAAATAAAAGTATTTTATGTTAAATTTCTTATTTATTGTTTATTGGATTTAAAAAATCATCAACTTAATATATTTAGAAAAAAGAAATGAACTTAAAGTTCTTATGCGACAAAATCTGCGATTTTCTTTTGCTTAGTTTAAAATCTTTAAAATATAAACAGCTTATTTAAAATTTTTGTACATGTATTATATCTATATAAAGTGATAATTCATATTACTTTTAATTTTTTATTTTGCCCCCTACTATTTAAAATTAGTAAAATGTATAGAAGACTCTTTAAATTATAAATTTTTAAAATTTCAATATTTTTTAAGGTGTAGAACAAACTTGGTTCTAATTTTTTGTTTTTATTTGATAGCACATATTATACAATATAGTTTCAGAAACAGAAATAAAAAACATCTATTTTATATACTTTTTTCAATCCTCTTTCAAAGTTTGGTAAATCTGACCTTCATATTAAAATAAGTGAATTTTTCAAAGTAAGAAAAACAAGAAAATCTAAAACTTTATTCAATTTTTTTATAATATTGTAAAGTAAATAAAAAACCAAACATCCAAAAATTTCTTAAACAAATATAGTTTTTACAGCTTTTTTTTCTGAAGCACCTATAATCCATTTTTGTACATAATACCTTTTATCATAAATTTATTGAGTTAAGCTCTCTCTAGCCACAATATAGAGAAATAGCCGAAAAAAATAGCTTTCAAAAAATGTATACATATTTTATCAAAATCTGTGATGAGTGATTTTTTAATTTTTGTCTATGGAACAATGCAATGCAAACAATCCAGTTCCTTACAAAAAGAGACTGTAGAATTTGCGCTTTTTAACTGATGTGGATATATAGCAAAGGGATTGTTGTTCTCCATATATAAAAAGTTCCATATCTAGTATGAAAGGAAGGCGTCAGGTCCATTTATCTAGTCTCGCTCATTTTTGTTTGACGATTTGTACGAAGTCATTTTGACCGACTTTAGAAACTTACACTATAACCGTTCACGAGATGTACAAAAATTAATATACAGTTTGTATGGGAGGTACCATTTGTTCAATTCCACCCACCTTTACTGATGGTTTTCATTGACAATGAAAACGTTCAGATCAAACTCAGAAGCTTAACGTTTAGCCGTTCTCAAGATTTATAAAAATCAATACGTAGATTTTATGGGAGGTGCCATGCCCACTTATCCAATTCCACCTACTATTTAACTGA
Organism: Wohlfahrtia magnifica; assembly: GCA_023159175.1. Classification (NCBI taxonomy): domain Eukaryota; kingdom Metazoa; phylum Arthropoda; class Insecta; order Diptera; family Sarcophagidae; genus Wohlfahrtia; species Wohlfahrtia magnifica. The sequence goes on along the minus strand of JAKWBJ010000504.1, from coordinate 958,592 downwards.
TGATTTGCATTAAATACGAAGTCATTCAGTTCAAATTCAGAAACTTTAGCTTTAACCGTATTTACGATAAACAAATTGCTTATGTTAACGTTTACTTTGGATGGAAGATACGACGCCCATTTATTCGATTCCGATCACTTTTTGACTGATTGAATATACAGTTGGACTAAATTTTGAGACACTTATTGGTACCATTTTGAAAATATGAAGAAATAAACATATTGTATTGTATTGTATTTTTATATATAAGATGTGATAATATTCATTATACTTAATGAAAAAGAGGTCCGAAATCCACCTTAAATTTTACAAATCCTCCTTATAATTGGAAGAACTTTTAATTTGATTTAAATTGGTCTTCATTTATTAAAATTTGTTGATTACCAATAAATTTAGTTAAATTGAATTAGAATTTGATTTTGGCAATATGTGCATAGCCTTTAGTCATTATATTTATATATAATTGGCGTTATATACTACACAAAATTTTGTCTAAATAACGATAGAAGTGGCAAAAGTATGCTCTTAAAAAAAATTTTTCAGTCTTATTACCCTTCCCCTATTTGAGTAGCAAATTTATCGATGTTTCAATATCGTACTATGTATTCTCAAAACTACAAAACTGGCACTTTGATGCAATGTAAATAATTAATCTATTACAATTTTTGTATCGCAGCTGCTAATTCGACAACAAATAATAATTTTTTAACTGTGTATATAAACGGATGTTTCTAACTGTAAATACAGTTTTATAATTAGCTTTTGCACAATTCTAACTTTAAATTTAAAATAATTTAAGAATAAAATATGGTAACGTTTCCACCCTTTTAAAAATGTTTATTTAATGAGTTCGATGATTGCAAAAAAAATTAGAAACAAAATTTTTATATTGTTGTGTAATTTAATAATTGTTTAATTAAAATCTATGTTATTACACCACGTTTGTACAAATTGTGTAAACAAAAACACTGTCGATTATTACTTTAAGCGGCATCTCTACTTCATAGAGCATCTATACTGATCTACTTTCTACTAAAACCACAACTTTCTCCTTACAGAGTTTAGTCAAAACTAAAGGTTCAATTACCAGCAACAAGTACAACCAAAATTCAAATTACCAATCACGGAGTTATGTGAAGTCATAAATAATCTAACACAGTACTTCCCTTAAGGTGGGTTGGTTGGCGTTGTAGCAATGGCATTACGATAAGTCGCGTCTAATTTAAACTTTAGCTTTTACCTACGTTTCTCCCTACAGATTTTAGTCACAACTAAAACTTTAATTGACAACAACAAGAACATCCGAAGTTCAAAATATTGGTCACGGAGTTATGTGTTATAATGTTATGTCACAACTTATCTAGCAGAGTGTTGCCCATAAGATTGTTTGGTTGCGTTGTAGCTATGATGTTACGTTACGTCACGTCTAATTTAAGATTTTCTCATTATATACATTGATCTTCTATTCTTTAAAATCGATAATATTCCGTAAACATAAGATTAATATCAAGTTCACACATAAGCTTTATTTACCAATTTTTACGCAAATGAGGGCTTAAGTTCGCTCAATTTACCATACAATAGCACAATAGCTCAATTAGTACTTTATTACACTATTATACTCTGTATGGAGTATTTTTAGTGAGAAGTGACAACTACATATGTATATACACTACAAAAAATCCATATTCATACAAGCTATCAAATGGTAGTTTTTAAAATCATTAATTTTTAATAAAATAAATATTAATAAATAACATCTGCTTTTGGGTCTATATTTAATGATTGATTAATAATCAGAAACATGTAATTTTTTAACAATATAATAAAAATCATGAATTACAACAACAACAAATTAAGTTAGTTGTAAATAAAATGAACTCCTCAGGCTCACATCTTCATATAAAACTCAATAGAGTTGCATGAGGGCCAGTATTGTCACTAGAGTTTTGTAAAATACCTGCGCATACTAAAAAATTCCGATTTTTCCCTACAATTCGAAAAAATTTCTCCTACAAAATTCCCTACACATTTTAGTCTCTAAAACGTAAGAAAAACGATAGTTCTAAAATATTTGTGATAATCTATATAATTAATAGGCTAACACATTTCTTTGTATTCATTTTACGACCGTTCTAATGCACTAAATTTAAAAAGATATATATGGGTTTAAAGCTTTTCCTGTACAGATGTGCACAATATAAATTTTATTCACGTCGTTGTAATATTTTGTAATACGACTATAACATTCTTAATAACACATAGAAAGAAATCAAATTTTTTTGTGGCTACCCTGCCGGAGCTTAAACCAGTACCCAACTAGTGCTAAACTAGTAAAAAAAAATCACTAGGCCTAGTACTCAACTGTAAATTTTCCTATACCATCTTAATGCTCAAATTAGCATTGAGTGCGCTTGATAGTGATTTAGTGATTTAGTGCCTTTGTTGCCGTAGTAAAAGTTAAAAGTTAAAGAAATTTGTTTTTATATGGTTTTTATTTATTAAAATATTTAGAATAATTTACATTTTTTGTGAAATGTAAGTACATATGTCCAAAAACACATCAAAAAAAAGATATTGCTTGTGTATCAAAGCGCCAGTTTTAAAATTAAAGCCTAATAATTTTACCATCAATTTCCACTTTACCATTTAACAAATTCCCTTCCTGAATGATGCCTCGAGCCAATGTGGTTTACCACAATGTCTTTTACGTTAACCACTTTAGTTACAATAGAGCAGAGCTGCATTATGAAAACTGCCTGGTGGAACACTTCTAACTTACACTTCTTTTACTGACAAAGAAACGTCCACACCATTCTCTAACAAAATTTTCAAATTATTTTTCTTCAGTGGTTGATCTTTTTTAGCTTAGCTTTTGCTTTAATGAAAGCTTTTATAACTCCTTGGTTACCGTCATTGCTTTTTTCTCCCAATCGCGGTTGAGGACCAATGTTATTCACAACATTTTCTCAGCCTTTTAATTTTTTTCAGAATATTCACGATCCAAAACTCTTAAAGAGTTTATATAGATACAATTTTTTTTTTAAATTAATTACATATTATTTTTTGGACAATTCAAATGACATTATTTAGTTCCACAAAAATTATGTAAGTGGTTTATTGGATCTACTTCTAGTATGTCTAGTGTTTTTCTATAAAAACTCTAACCCCGCTTATACTAGTGCCAACTGTACCAGTACTAGTGCTAGTAGTTTTTAGACAATTATAGCTTAATCTCCTAAAGGGTATAAATAAAAAACAAAAGATTATATGTATTTTTTTGGAAGAATTATTTTATATTTTATTACTTTCTCATCTTTTATTTAAAGTTTTTGTTAATAGATTTCCTTCAATTTATTTCTATTTTTTATACTTTTTTACTAGATATCTTTTATAAAGTTTATAATACTTTATATATTAGGCTGAGCCAAATCTGAGCAATAACTTTTATATGAAATCAAATGTATTTTTTTAATTATAATAAATACATAATAAAAATAATAATAATATTTTTAAATATATTTTGGCTTATATTAAAAGAAAATAAAATGTATTTGATATCTATTTAAAGCAAATTTTGTATGAAAAGTTTGACATAAAATACATTTAAAACTCATTTTATATAAACTATAATATAATTCATAATTTATATATATACATATTGTACAAACGTACATAATTAAAATAAATATTAGATGCTAGAATGTGGCTAATTGTATCAGCCGCTGAGTACACTAGTTTTAATTAAATCCAGGTACAAATACAAGAAATTATTTTAAAATTAATATAATATTTTGTGCTGAATTTTGTAAAATTCTATTAGTACATTCGAAATTAATGCAGTCTCTAAAAATAAATATTTATGCAAAGGAATTCGGTGAATTACAAGGCTTCAGTAAAGACGGTTAGTTAAATGTCTTTTCCTGAAAATATCTTTGAACGTACACATAGAATGACATCTTTTTTTATACACAACTAAGTACTAAGTCCTCAAAACTCCTCAGCAATATAATGCGGCCTACACATCAATGGAATATTGTAATATTCGGAGCTTGCCAACCATTTGAAATAAATACGAAAAGGAAAATTTGGCTGAATTGAAAAGGTGTTAAGATTTGCAAAGGAGCCATAACATATAACCCTCATGGTTCTGGAGGTTGAGGAAGACTCAAAAACTTCTGACAACGTTCCGCCTTAAATAAAAACAGCAATTTGCCGAGACAGAAGGATTGGTAATCTCGTGAAATTGAAGAAGATTGCATATATACGCTAAAGGTTGTTGCCTCATTGAGGACAATACAAACCAGTCTTAACACCAAACAAAACACTTTTGCTTTATTGCAAAATGTGGCTAAGCTTAATATAAATTCACACTAAACCACAAAAGTCTCCAGACGACAACAAAAAATTCATCTTTTAATATATGTATGTAAAGGGTGTCCAAAATTGCGGTATCATTTTAATTTTAATTAGAAAATACTTTTTCTTTAGATATTACAAACATTTTTATTTCAGTTTATTACAAATAGGTTAAAAATGAAAAATTATGTCGGTCAAGTGACCCCCCTACTGGCTCAGCAGGCTCCAGGCAGGCTCTTTTACCAAAGTTATCAATCACGTTTTTCAATAAACTGTTGTCAATGGTTGATATCTGCTCGATAATATTGGTTTTAACTTCTTGAACTATTGTGGGATTATTGCTGCACACTTTCAAATTCAAAAAAAACCACACTACAAAAATTTTGAGATGTCAAACCACAAGATCTTGGTGGCCAATTTAATCCTCCTCTACGAGAAATAATGCGATTTTCGAACTTTTCTTTCAAAAGATCCATTGTTTCTCTAGCTGTATGACAAGTGGCAAGTGTCTAAATCATCAATTTACCACCACAAATTTCCATTGACCATAATCGCATATCCATTTTCACTTAAAAAAAAAATATGGTCCGATAATTCTTCCAAACCACAAACCACATCAAAACATAACATTTTGTGGGTGTAATGGTTTCTCTAAGATAACTCTTGGATTCTCTCACCAGAAAAGAGGTTCGTCGGCGAATAGTATTTTGTTCTAAATTTCCCTGTTATGAATGAATTACAGCGAGTGTTTTTAAAACATCAACTTATATCGTCCACTACTAATATATGCAACAATGGCTAGAGAAATACATATGTTATATATTTTAGAATAACTTTAAAAAATAACAACAAAAACTCAGATTCATTTCTATACACTATTAATGTTTTCTTTCTGTTTCATTTTCTCAAGAAATGTCATTAAGAATGGTTTGGATTTGTACATTTCCTTGATTGCAATCGTTTTGAAAACATTTGAATTAATTTTTTTTTTTTTTTTTAAGAAAAACGTCATTGTCGGAGACACATGTTATGCAGAATGTTTTTATTAAAAGTAACATTTAAATTCAACATTTAACATTTCTTTCTTTTCTATTTTTATTTCTGTCACATTGTCGTCATCGTCTTTTCATCATCATTATGAATATGTGGTAGAGTTTAAAATATGAGCATATCTATCACACAACATATAAGTACAGTGTTGCCACAGGCGATTTATTTTTCATACCTTACTTGGTTAAAAAATGTATCACACTTTTTGTTACACTTACTTCCCTTCTAATCGTTAGAGGAGTTACATCAAGTTTACTCGCAAACTCAAGTTTTTTAGTTTATCATCGTTCTAAGACTCTTATATCATACAGCATACGTTACTTTTTCTTATTTTTTTTAAGGATTAAGATTAATTTTAATTTGGGCTTCAGTAAGAAGTAGAAACGAAATTTCAAGACGAAATTTTCTAAGCCCCTGGAAGTAATCAATATACGAGGGATACTATTTATATTTCGGGAAGTGTCAGCACTAGTGTCAATAGCTAAAATCTGGCAACACCATAATAAAAGTTGAAGTTTTTTAGCATAAACGTACTCACAACGTTTTGATGTACAAGTGCTATTTGTTTTGTTTAACGTGAGTAAGGAAGTGAGTTATTATGGCGATAAAGCACCATCAAAAACCACAATATACAGTATGAATTCGATGCAGTGCATGAACTGATAATGCAAATTTATCATGTGACATATTGAGAGATAGAGGCATCGTTGCACATTAGTTCCACTTCAATACATTCGATTTTGCATGAACACTTAGTTGTAAAAAAAATTGTTCTCGTTTTATACCCCATAATTTAGTTCCAGGCACTCATACTTGGTTAGAGAACGGAGGGTCTCTAGGTAATGCTCGTTCACTGACCATCTGTACATTGATTTCGAAATCACGGTCAGACCGCCTGGGCTAGGATTTTCTAGAACAGGAGTAGGACGGACTGGGTTGAGTATCGCAATATCCTGTCCCGAACTCTTCCTGATCCTCCGAACATAAATAGTTGCCACGACATCGAGGCTTCTGTTGAGATTTTGACGACAGCTCTCGATAGGACAACAGGTGAGGCATGCAGAGCAAGGGTCTGTAAGGGTAGAAAGCAACCACCATGATGAAATTCCGATCTGGTCGACAGCCAGCTGCGGAAACTACTGGCGTCGTCACCGGTGGTCGCTGGTTTCTTTCAGAAGCCATGTGGAAGCTGGACCAAAAACGGATAGGAAACTCTGAATGTCTTGCTGGATGTGCACTTTCTGAATAGTTTTCCAATCACGGAAAGTGGGCTGAGATGGGCGTTGTGTAGCTTTGCCCCGTACAAATCCCCTGGCCCGGATGGCATTATTCCTGCCGATTTGGTGATTTCTTGGCTGATGGTTATTTATAAGGCATGCTTGACATGGTTTAATATTCCTGAGTCTTGGACCGTGTGCAGGGTGATGTTTATTCCGAAGGGGAGTAAAACCTCCCATACGGTTCTTAAAGACTTCAGACCCATCAGCCTGTCTTCTTTTCTCCTGAAGACTTTGGAAAGGTTGGTCGACTTACATCTTCGCAGTGCGGTAGAACCTGACCTATTATATGCGTCCCAACATGCCTACACTAGTGGCAAATCTGTTAAGACTGTTATATACTCACTATGCTCCCTTGAGTATAGGGAGTATGCTCTAGTGGCATTCCTGGATATAGAGGGGGCCTTAACCAATGTGACACTGGATGCGACTAGGTCGACACTGGTGGCACTGAATGTTCATTGTTCTTTGATCAGATTCATAGGGAGACTCCTGACCAACAGAGTCATTGCCTCCATTATTGGACCAGCTACCGTCTACAGGGTGGCTGGAAGGGGCACTCCACAAGGTTGTATCGTATGCGGTTAATGCTGCTGTGTCGGTAAAACTTCGCCACACAATGTCGCAACGCCTTGAAACAGCTCTGAGCCATCTTAGTCGGAGGACCACTGACAGTCGGCTGAGCGATAACCCGGAAAAAACTAAATTGGTGCTATTCACACGCATGTACAAAACCCCGTAGTTTTCACTATCGCGTCTGCACGGGGTTAAACTGGGGCTGTCGGATAGCGAGAAGTATCTGGGGGTAATCCTGGACTCCAAGCTATCCTATCTCCATAATACACGTGTGAGGGCGGCAAGCACGAACGTTGCGTTGTGCACTTGTCTTAGGGCCGTTAAAAGGTCCTGTGGTCTAAATCCTAGAAATTCCTATTAGATTTTTGACAGTCCAACAAAAGTTGTTAGTGGAAAAAGCACTGCGAAGCAAATGGTCACCTGTTTCTTCAGCCGAATGGGTCATGTGACCACTGTTCCGCTTGAACAACGTAGAACGGTCTATTCTGAGTTGTATACGACCATTTTTTTGCCGGAAGTCTACGGAGAAATTCGTAAAACCAACCGCCGAAGACGAATCATTCTCCGTATAGTCCTGATTTGGCACCCAATGAATTCTTCTTGTTCCCGAAAATCAAAGTTAAACTACGTAGTCAACGATTTATGAGCGCTGAAGAAGCAGTTGAAGCGTTCAACAGCTATGTTTTGGAGGTGTCTTAAGAGGAATGGAAAAACTGCTTTAAAAGAATGCAAATGTGTATTGATCATCAAGGAGAATATTTTGAAAAACAGTAAATCCATTTTCATTTAAAAATATTTGTTATTATATTCTATTCCCGAAATATAAATAGTGCCCCTCGTACATACGTAATTTTTTTTCCATCACTCCTCTAGGGAGCATATTGGTTTTCCATTGCTTTATTTCAGTTTCATTAATCAATTTGATCTTTCATGATTAATACACTGTAACCCATCTTTCATGATACACTGTAGCACCTTCATATGATTGTGTAGTGGTGAATATCCTTGCTAACTGGTAGTGATAATTTTTTTCCAGTAGATGACGTGTTTTCATGATCATTCGTCTAATGTCATCGTCACCAGAGGTAAGCTGGAAGGTCAGGGGGCTTCTTCTTTATTTTTTAAATGGAGTTGTTTAGAGGGAAGCTGAAGACTCTTTATTAACACTCGAAACCACAATTAAATTGTTTTTCTTCGTCATAAGGTAAAGTCAGTGGACGATCCTTGTAGTCAACCACACAAGAAGACTTACTGCCTCAGAGTAGCCACCACCGGTAAAGTTCTCGAGTGTGAGTTTTCAGAAAGTCTCGCCTACATCCAATATTGTAACTTGGGGAAGGGCGTTTCCTTCCTTATGACTAGTTTTTGCGCATGAGAAAAATAAGCAACGCTGGCTATTCTTTGTATGCGGAGGACTAAGCGAAGGTAAACCATTGGGTTATCTTATAGTTCAGTCCTGCTATCTGAAAACACAGGCAGAAATGTGATCTTTACCATCTAAGAATTGTAACCGCAGCTCCCAGCTTAGTAAGGTTATGTCTCTTCTGACCGTGTATCAAAACTGGATGCTCATTCTAAACGCTCCTCCTAATTCAAGGTGGAACAGCATACACCGAGGGATGAATAGCCAAGGGGTACTTTGCTGCTAGTACGCGAACTCTGGATACTAGGTGTCCTCCAGTTTCAATTAATTCGCCTTCTTGCAGCATGCCGGGCAATCTTGCAGGTAACTTGCTGACCCGTGGTTTACTAAACTAGTATGGTTTCGAGCAGCAAAACAAAAAGCGATGCCTCTCATTCATCAAATAAAAGGGAGACCATAGTTTCCTCCGATAACACAGAGATGGAAGTAGATACGAGTATCACTGCCTCTGTAACTGAACTGGCTATAAAGGCCATTGTACATGATCTAGGTGACATAGGTGTTCATAGTACGTATCAAGGTGATAATGAGTCATCCCTGGTAAGCAACGATGAAACTGTATGTCGCGATGAGTGCTTATCAGTTATCCTTACTAGTCAGCAATCTGATTGTACAAAACGTTGGGTCGGCTTGGTCCCTCTGGATATCGCAAAGCTCACTTGACTCCTATCTAAATTGGGCAGATTCAAGAGGCGATCGATCCCATATCGAGTCACGATTTCTGAACTGCCAGTACAAAACTAGTTGGATGATAAAGTTCTAAAGTTCTTTTCTTAAAGGCGTTATTCAGCTGTATTCGATAAATTCAATAAAAGTACGTTAACATACATACATATCTGATTATTTCTATATTTTAATTTTTTCTTTAAAATTATCTAACAACCTACAAACAAACTAGCAAGATATCTAACTACTAACTTTCTCAGTCTAAAAATTTACAGTTGTGCTCCGATTGGACTTAAACGGCAACTATGTATTAATGTTACCCACCTTAAGTTTTTAAGCAACAATAGCAATAATAACACAAAGTTAACAGACAAACGTCCTCTAAGAATGACATATGATCCAGCAAATGTGCACAACAATAATAAGAACAAAAGGAAAAACAAATACTTGATTAGAAACATGCAAAATAGACCACCTTAGAAGGCATGAGAGTGAATTTCATTAGAAAACGCAAAGAAAACAGACCTACAGTAGTTTTTAGTTATTTAGAAATTCTTTAAAAAATATGTTTTATAAAATATAAATAAATTTTTTATAACAATACTACGAGCGTTTCACATTAAATACCAAATTGTTTAATTTCATATGTATCTACTAACCAAATGTCAGTGACTATTCTACCCATATCATGTTTATAGCATTTTGATTGTAATACGGAATATGTGTGTATTAACCGTATATTGTTTCTAAAAAAAATAGGAATTCGATGCTTTGGAACATTTTTGTTACATATGTAAATTTTAGATCAAAATATTTCTTTTGCTTTATAGAGTCTTTCAGCACAATAACAAAGACATTTTGATCTGGTTTTTTCTTTAATATATAGGATCACAAATGTACTAAAATAGAGTATTCATTTCATTCTTGTTTTAACCTGAATGATAGCAGTCATAACAACCGCCTTGTGTTTCAGTAGCTTTTTGCGATTTTCTAATTTTCATTGAATATTATTATTATTTCCAGTAATAAATAAAAAAGAAAAAAAAAACTTCTTGCTGCATGAGTTCACTTGTTCTTATAAGCATGGGATAGTTTAATACCTTGCTATAAGAATTCAAAGCAGAAATTTCTATGATATTCTAACGTTTTTACCTTTTTAAAAACGTGTATTTATGAGTTCGTAGATTATGGTTAAAATAAAATAAATTATGTGTTTAATTTTTAATTAAAATCCTTTATTCATTACAGTTTTGTGCACCAATGCTTGTAATATATAATATATAATATATAATATATAATATATAATATATAATATATAATATATAATATATAATATATAATATATAATATATAATATATAATATATAATATATAATATATAATATATAATATATAATATATAATATATAATATATAATATATAATATATAATATATAATATATAATATATAATATATAATATATAATATATAATATATAATATATAATATATAATATATAATATATAATATATAATATATAATATATAATATATAATATATAATATATAATATATAATATATAATATATAATATATAATATATAATATATAATATATAATATATAATATATAATATATAATATATAATATATAATATATAATATATAATATATAATATATAATATATAATATATAATATATAATATATAATATATAATATATAATATATAATATATAATATATAATATATAATATATAATATATAATATATAATATATAATATATAATATATAATATATAATATATAATATATAATATATAATATATAATATATAATATATAATATATAATATATAATATATAATATATAATATATAATATATAATATATAATATATAATATATAATATATAATATATAATATATAATATATAATATATAATATATAATATATAATATATAATATATAATATATAATATATAATATATAATATATAATATATAATATATAATATATAATATATAATATATAATATATAATATATAATATATAATATATAATATATAATATATAATATATAATATATAATATATAATATATAATATATAATATATAATATATAATATATAATATATAATATATAATATATAATATATAATATATAATATATAATATATAATATATAATATATAATATATAATATATAATATATAATATATAATATATAATATATAATATATAATATATAATATATAATATATAATATATAATATATAATATATAATATATAATATATAATATATAATATATAATATATAATATATAATATATAATATATAATATATAATATATAATATATAATATATAATATATAATATATAATATATAATATATAATATATAATATATAATATATAATATATAATATATAATATATAATATATAATATATAATATATAATATATAATATATAATATATAATATATAATATATAATATATAATATATAATATATAATATATAATATATAATATATAATATATAATATATAATATATAATATATAATATATAATATATAATATATAATATATAATATATAATATATAATATATAATATATATAATATATAATATATAATATATAATATATAATATATAATATATAATATATAATATATAATATATAATATATAATATATAATATATAATATATAATATATAATATATAATATATAATATATAATATATAATATATAATATATAATATATAATATATAATATATAATATATAATATATAATATATAATATATAATATATAATATATAATATATAATATATAATATATAATATATAATGTATAATATATAATATATAATATATAATATATAATATATAATATATAATATATAATATATAATATATAATATATAATATATAATATATAATATATAATATATAATATATAATATATAATATAGGTGAGGACATACAAAACCGTTTCCACAGATTTTGAAACACCCACAAAATTTTAAGTTATTTTGAAATTCAAACTAACAAATTCTAAGGCCCATTTTAAAATTGTAAACAATTTTGGTAAGGCAAAGGATTAAGCTTTCATAAAATGTATATTCCGAGAAATAAGATGTTTTTATCAAAAGTTTCTGATTTTTTTCCCGTAATTTTTAAAATTCAACAATAATTATTAAAATTTTTTTCTATGAAAATCTATTTGTTCCACAGTGTTTTAAAGACAATTTTATATAAAAAAAACGAGAAATTACTTGTTAAAAACGGTATGTATTTGCAAAAATTATTAAACTTTTTAGTGATGCAACTCATAAAAAAATCATAAAATTTGAACAATTAATTGATTTATTCAAAGTTTCTCTACTAAAAAGCTTAATAGCTCCATCAATTATCAACCAATTTCTAAAATGGTAGTCTCATTTGATTCATAACTAGACATAGTATATTGGATAGTGATTTCGAGAAAAAAAATTTATATTGATTTAAATGCTAATTAATCTTAAAGCCTAGCTGATTGAAGCAGTATTTTTTCCCTCCGTTACTTCTCTTGAGAACATACAGCATCCACAAAGCATTTCCATTATACACGGTTTATCGCCGTTGATTTTGATTCTTCCCATATTAGATTCTTCTGTCTCAATTCCAGGATATTTGTGAGTCTTCAGGTTTTTCTTGGTCGATCACGAATTCTTAAGCCTTGAGGATTCTACGCGAGTGACATATTGGTAATACTATCGGGACTTTATCGAATATTGTTACCGATCAACCCCCATTTTCGTTTTCTTTGAATACCTGGAGCTTTTGCGTTATGTTATTTAATACATGCCAGGTTTCACTGCCATACAAGAAAACTGATTTAACACATGAGTTGAGTATTCTAAACTTAATTCGTCTGGATATATGTGAGCTTCTCCATACTGACTGCAGTCCGAATGCTAGTCATTCTACTTCCTAGATAGAAAAAGCTATCTACATACTCTCTGGTTGACCTTGCATCATGATGTTTTCCGTGCAGTACTGTTTGTTCTCACCGCCTGGGTTTTCTTGATATTTATCTCAAGTCCAATGTTGCGAATCAATTTGTCTAGGTTCTCCAGTTCCGACTGCATATTGGAGATCTGAGAAAAATTAATAATTGCTCTAATTTTGCGCGAACAAAATTTTGCCACACCCATAAAAAAATTTGAACCCGATGGAAAAACTCTAAAAACGGATTTGAATTCAGCGCATCAAATCTCTACATTCCATATAGTTTTATTTAAAGGCGTCTTTTGCTGTAGACCAGAGATATTTGAATTATTTTTTGTGGTACTCCTTTTGCTGCGGTACTTTCCATATTTTTTTTTTTTTTTTTTTTATATAAGACTAGCACCCAGGGGATGGCCCCTACTCATGCAGTGCATTGTGCTGATACTAGGAAAATAGGTTATTAGAAGGAGGACAGAGGGAGTAGTGTTTATGGACGTTAGATTTAAATTTACTCATGTCGTAAGTGGCAGGAAATACTTTCGCTGGAAGATTATTCCACAACCGAACAGTGCGACCAAAGAACGAATTCTCCCTACAATGCGTTGTGCGATTTACTGGACAATCAACTACAAAGGGATGCGCTCTACGAGAAATACGAGTACTACGTAAAAATAAATGTTTTCGGAATTAATTCCTTAATTTCGTTAGAACACATTCCGTTATGGTACCGATAGAACAATGAAACACACGCCACATTGCGACGGTGCTCCAATGAATCGATAGAGTTGGCTACCCTACCATCATTGATGAGCATCTTCGCCCACTCCTGTACGCGGTCGAGAAGCTCCAAAATAGACTTTGAAGCACCGGCCCATAGATGAGAGTTGTGTTCCATTTTGGGACGGATATAGGTCTTGTAAATATTAAGGAGATCAGATGGGGTAAAGTATTTCTTGCACCGTCTCAAAAAACCAAGGCACCTGAATGCTTCTTTCGACACTTGAAATATGTGATCATTCCAACGAACGTTACAGTGAATTCTCATGCCCAGAACATCAAGAGCATCTGATTCCCCAATATCCACATTACCCATTGACACAGATGACAGCACACCACCATGCCTGTGTGTTAAAAAACAACATTGAGTCTTACGTGCATTAAAATCGACTCTGTTCGCACGACCCCACTCGGAGACCTTCATCAGATCACTTGTGAGTGTGACGTTCATATTCATCCTTCTTACCCCAACCTCCAAAAGGCTCGGTCTACGATCAAAGGAATATGAATGACAAATGTTGCTGTCATCCGCAAAAGAGTAGATAGGATTAGAAGTGAGAAGAAGAAAGTCGTTAAGAAATATTATAAAAAGAGTAGGAGAAAGAACAGAGCCTTGCGGTACCCCTGAGTTTACCCTGAACGGATGAGACCCCATCTATAACCACTCTTATAGAGGGATCTCTGAGAAAGCTTGATATAAATCGAGAGAAGTGACTACCGACACCAAAAGCATTAAGTTTCGAAATGAGAGCCTCATGCCAAACTCCATCAAACGCCTTTGAAATATCCAGAGCCACAACCTTACTCTCGCCAAAACCATGAATGGACTTGTTCCACTTCTCCGAGAGCAACGCCAGCAGGTCACCAGTAGAACGGCCCTTTCGGAAACCGTACTGACGATCGCTAAGTAAATCGTTGGACTCTAGATATCCCACAAGGTGGTGATTAATCATACTCTCCATAACCTTGGAGAGTGTGGAACAAACTGCTATTGGACGGTAGTTCTCAGGGTTACTAGCCTCGCCCTTTTCGGGGATTGGCGTTACATTAGCAACCTTCCAGCAAGATGGAAAAATACCGGCGCGATATGACGCACTGAAAAGGTGAGCTAATGCACGCGCAAGCGTCGAAGAGCACTGCTTCAGGACCAGTGCTGGTATGCCATCCGGCCCAGAAGACTTGTTAACGTTGAGATTTGCAAGGACCCTTTTTACAGCACGAGCTCGAAAGAATATACTAGGCATAGTTTCTGATACTCGTTCAAGTTCGGGCAGTGAAAATTAAAAAGGGACAGAAGGTGATACCCAGGGATATGAAAATCCTGTGGATCAGCATTTTCAGAAACCTGGGTCTCACATAAGGCGCAGCCCACGCACATTGCAGAAATCAATCCGAAAGCGTCCTGCCATTACGTAAATTGAACCAAATAAAAGAAAAAATAAATATATAAATTAACCACGAGTAAACAAAAATCAAACAAACCCCCTCTGAATGCGTACGACAAGGAAATGGGTTACTGCTGGTTGATTATTCAGCAGCCAGTGTTATACCTTCACCACTGAATAATCCAACTGCAACCCCTTCAAGTGGTTCGCACCCAAAGGTTTGGATAGGAATACTGAGGGGAAGGGAAAGCACTATTGCCGATGGTAGGGCACATAATTAAATTCTCCCCTATGGATCAAACAGTCTTTCATTTTGCCGATGTTTATTCTTGCCCGTATACGAATTAGTTATTGTCAGGTGTGTGTTTATTTTTGTATGTTAGTGTTTTGTTAATTGTTATATTGTTGTTTTCGTTCTTATTTATGATGTTTGTATTTTCTTGTTCTATTTATTTATTTTAATATTGTTATTGTATGTTCCGTTAGGATCCGTTGGTTATTTTTGGTCCACAATTATCTTTTGAGAAATTGTTTCGTTGAATTTTTGTTGGTTGATAATTTTATGTTGTTTTGTTACTTTTTGTTGTTCATCAATTCTTTATTACGAACTGCCCTGTCAAGAGTTGTTGCAATTATTGTTATGTTCTCTGTTTTTCTAGTGTGTTTTTAATAAAATTCTCTTAAATTATGTTGTTGTTATTATATTTAAAATCTTAATTATTTGTCAAGTGTTATAATTATGTGTGTTTATGTTATGATTTTTGTTGTTTAATTTTTTATCTTCATTTTTGATCTTGAATTTTTGTTGTTCTATTTAAGTTTTTATAATTTCTATTTTTATTGTTTGTAATTTAATGTAAAGAAAAATATATATATATATAAGAAATGGCACTAAAACATTATGGACGAACATCAGAAACACGTATTGACGGTACAAACGACAGAACACTACTCGTCGTTGCAGTTCGTCTGATGGTATCAAATGCTTTCTTGAAATCGACGAACAGTAAATACAGATGGATACGTCATTCTTCGGATTGTTCTATGATTATGCGTAGAGTGTTGGGCTGATATACGCAGCTTCTATTCGATCTGAAGCCTGATTCTTCGCCTGGCAATGTGTTGCCTAATTTGCTTTTAAACCTTCCCTGTATTATGACTACAAGTATCTAATCCTATCCAGCTGTTACATTCTTTCAAGTCGCCACTTTTTGGTAACTTTACAATGCTGCCTTTTTACTTCCATACTCATTTGATGTAAGGCCGTATTTTCAGTTTTTTTTTTTTTTTTTTTTTTTGTGAAATCAAGTTCTAAGTGTCATCTGATATCCAAGATTTTCTATGTTCTGCGATTTAATTATATGTTGCTATGATATCTTTCCATGAGTGTATTGGTTTGTTGGTAGCGTTCACGAATTGCCATGATTAATGCGTGTCTAATTGCATTATTCCGGAGTTGCTGTAGGTAGAACCGTCTTTGTGTTGTGTGCCTGGTGTGTCTTCCTTGACATTTAATTTTGATCTTGATTTCGCCTGTGATGAGCTCGTGGTCACTGTCGAAGTAAGCTTCTCTTCTATTTCTATCATTAATTAAGATCTTCATCTACTTCTGCTTACGCATATGTGATCTATTTGATTGCGTGCAATGCCGCACAGAGATGTCCATGTAAATTTGTGTATCTCCTTATGCGGGAAGATGGAGCTACCTATGACTAATTTAATTGTAGGGCACAATTATATTAATCGCTCTCCGTTATTGTTACTGACGATAAAACCGTGAGTTCCCATGGTGGTGCGGATGCTGATGTTGTCGCTACCTATCTTCGCGTTGAAATTACCCATGAGTATAATGATCGAATCTCAGTGAGAGTAGATATTAACTGTGCGTGGAATTCATCTTTCCTAGTTTTTTCAGCGTCCTCCGTTGTGGCATTGCACTGTAAAATAGTAACGAGCGAGACACTATCACATGGTCCGATATAAGTTTCCATGTTTGAAAGGAGTTCTTTATTTCCCTTGATATTAACATTCCAACTTCAGCAATAAAATGCTTACAGGTATGCTGCTCAGAATAGGTTTCTAAATTTTCCTTTAGTAATTATTTTAGTATTATTTATTTTAAAACGTTTGTCTTTGGAAAGTTGCTTAAATTTTATCCACCGATTAACACAAAAAAAAAACAAATTTTGCTTCACTTTTCATGTGAAAAAAACCGAATTATTTTTGCTTTTCTGGCAATCTAACATGAATATTTTCACTTTATACCATAATTCGTATATAGAGTTTCTTTATTCCATGGATGTAACGTATGTATCTAAAATGTTGTTTTTATTTCAATATAAAATGTGTTGAATTATCTTTCTACAACTTTTCTAACCAAAATTCTACTACCAAAACCCTTTTCCAATTATTTATACGCCATCATCGAAATGTGTAAAAATATAAATGTTTTCAAGAAGAACAGAAAATTCATTCCCACCATCGAATCGCCGATAAGGAAAACATCAGCCAACAGAAAAACCGTAAAAGTGTATAATACTGCATTAAATAACATGAAGGTTATGACAGACAACAATTTCCTCATGCTTCGTATAACGTGTGCGTAGAAAACAAACGCAAAACCTTTTAAAAATACTCGGACGCCAGTTACAGCTTGCTAATAAATATAGAAAATAAAAGAATGTAATCTAAACTGGTATTCTAAGCAAAATAAAATATAGAATTTTTATACATTTTAGGTGAATTAAATAATGCCCTACTCCTCTGTATAGCTGTTATAACCTATCACTGTTTCAGTTAATTCAGGTGACATTTTAATACCCTGCATCATTTTGAAAGAGTCTTAAACCTTTAAACATAAGAATTTTCTTTAAAATACTAATGTCCTTTAGCCCATCAGTTGGTCAATTTAAATACTGAAAACGAAAACTAGGTTGCAATTTTAACGAGAAGTCAAAACTAAAGACGTAGAACAGCTCTTGACGGAGGAACGAAAAGAGCCCGTAGAGAATGAAAATTCAAATCCCCTTAACTCAAGCGAAAATTGAAGGAATGCACAAGCAGCTGAAAGTCCTATTAGAATTAAAAAAAATTGTATCGCTAAACGCATACTTTATCCTTGATACAACCCCACACTCAGATTACTCTCTATGACGCCCTGCAAAAAAAAATTAAAGGATCCATTGCGCTTAAGTTGCCTTTGCACACAAACAGTGATGAATGGGCGAGGAATAATGCCAAAAAAGTCCTTAAGTCATTTGCCAAACACGTCTAAATTGTTTGAAAAATTATTAAATCCAAAATTAGGCGTTATCCTAATTTACGGTAAATGTATAAACAATCGTCTAATTGGTTTCAGAAGACAACATGTCACAACGAAACAAACGCACAGATTGGTAAACGAAATAAAGCATATCTTTGAGAAAAATACAACAAAATCAACAAAGTCTGGCACAAAGATTTGTATATCAATATTGAGGCAAAATTTGCCCGAAAATATATGGAAGATGATGAAAGTTATTTAGCTGGTCAAAAATGTACTCTCTACGAGGATTGTGTTTATATCGAGTGGGCTATTCAAAAGTTTAAATTTAAAAATGAAATAAAGCCAAAACGGTTTGTATTTTTTTTTTTTTTTTGTGAAGTACAATTGTTCCAGTTAGAAATGAAATATTATTTCATTCATATGGCTGCCACGGCTGGCCTCACAGTACCCCATTCGATCGGATCAATATTCGAGAACTTTTTCGAGTGTATGGGGTCGTATCTTGGCAATGCCATCACGAATGTTAGTTTTCAAATGCTCAATAGTCGCTGGTTTGTTGGCATAACACTTTTCTTTAACGGCGCCCTACAGAAAATAGTCCAACAGTGTCAAATCGCAGCTTCTTGGCGGCCAACTGACACCACAATTTCAAATCCTGTTGAAATCAAACATCGTTCGCATCAATACCATGAAGAGTGGGCACAAAAAAATCGGTTATCATGATGCGATAGGTGTCTCCATTGACCGTAATGGTAGCGCCGTCCTCATTTTTAAAGATATATGGATCAATGAAGCCTCCGCTTCACAAGCCCCACCAAACAGTAACTCGTAATGGGTGCATTGGCTTCCGTAAGACCACTTTTGGGTTTTCTGAGCCCCAAATACGGCACTTTTGAAAATATGCTTCATCCGAAAATATGTTTTTTTTTTTGGCAAAATCGGTATTATCGTGCAGTTTCTCGTTGGCCCATCTAGAGAAGCGAAAACGGAGCGGGTGGTCATGCGGTTCTAACCTTTGAACCAATTGAACTCTGTAAGACGTCGTACCAAGATCTTTTCGCAAAATTCGACGTAAACTGGTGCATGAAATGTTGACTTCTTGAGAATGATGACGAGTTGATATTAATGGATTCTCACGCACACTCTCAGCCATAGCTTCGATATTTTCGGGTGCACGCGTACATCTTGGCGCATCAACAATGAAACCAGTTTCACAAACTTTAGCAATAAACTTACGTATACCGGGCACTGTTGGTCCTTCTCTGCGACCAAATTTTGTACGACATTTTCGTGCAATTTCCAATCAATTGTCTTTGTTTTGAATATAAAAGAGGACTATAAAATGCATTTGGTCTAAGTGTGGGCGGAATCGGATAAGATGGCACGGTACCTCCCATACAAATTTAATAATGATTTTGGTATATCTTGAGAATGGTTAGAGTTGAAGTTTCTAAATTTAGTTTAAATAACGTGGCAATCAATACAGACCATAATTTAAACAAAAAATGTAGCAGGTAACAGTAAGCTAACAGTTAAAGCTTTCTTTGTCTATCCACATCAGTTAGAAAGCAGGTACAACACAAAGGCTCCCAGCAACACTGGTGGAATTACCATAGTTTCCAATAAATACCAACGTTGCTCAAGCGTAAATCGATTCATTTCGTTCAGTGGAGAAAATATACTGAATTTTGTCATAGAGTAAAAGGACATAAGTATTGCCAGATTTGAAATAACCGCCGTTTAAAATTTAAGCCGATAGATGGCCCACCCGATACATCCCAGACGGTGTACCCCAAAAGAGTATATTGTGGTCCCTACTGTATTTGACTTATGCGTCAGATATGCCAACAAGCCAAAAAAAATTACACAACAACATTTGGTGGTGATACAGCTTTTCTCGGCAATCACGCAAGTCCTCATACCGACGACTTCAGAGGCAGGTGCTTCAATTGAAGAAATCACTGAAAAATTGGATAATCTAAGCAAACATACAAAAATACATCCACATAACACTTATTTATGTACTTTAATAATCAGTTAATACCCCAAAACTTGGAGGTTAAATATTTCAGCATGCACCTAGACTGACAGGAATCACCCCTAGCACTTAACATCCTGAATGATGAAGGCATATTTGTTAAAAGAGGAGAGATATATATCATTGCCGTACACAGGGTTTTCAATTCCAACAATTTTAATAAATAAAATATTTCGCCGAGTTGTGGCTGGGCTTTATTTGACGCTTAAGATTAAAGACTTCAATAATTTTTGTTGTTCAATTATCTTGAAAACAAAATAATTAATTGGGATAGTGAAATAAAAATTAATGATAATTCGATGTATAACAAAAAAATCATATATGTGTTAAAAAATAATTTATGTACATATGTACTTACATATTTGGTGCAAATCGCTATTTTAGTTTGGTAACACTTTTACAAATCATAGCTATTTTTGGTGACAATATCTTTATCAGTAGAAATAACAATAACAAGAACAAATCTTATTAATTAATTAAAAGAAATTAATTGATTATTTTGGAAAGAGAAATTCCTAGCATTAGTGTTTTAAAAATGGTTCTAATAAATGACGACCACTATTGTCCGTATTTTATTTATGGCATGTTGTTGTTGCTCAAGAATTGTAGGTGTGTTAGGACAAAACATTAACTTAACGTACAGCTAATGAAAATAATCAAGAGGCTTCGAAACACATAATTTTGGAAGCAAAGGTAGATCCCTTTTGCTGAAATGCATTCGTATTAGAATAACGTTCCAATAATTCGATGGTTTTATGAGATGTAAAATCCACAAAAGGTTAATGTTTATCTCATTGATTTTTGGAATTAAAAATCACTGAGTATATATTGATAACATATGCACATATGTCACTGTAACGACAGTTTCTATGTAATTCACTTCAAAAGAAATATTGATTGACAATGACGTTAGCTATTAATCCACACCAAATAGTTAATTTGTATGTGGGTTAGTGTATTTCACTGTAATTCCCGGGACGGAAAATGACAAGATTTCCGCAAAATTTTAAATTTTGTATTCTCAGGAAATTTTTGCGGGTATTTTTTCGTATAAGAAATATTTAATTAAATTATCTAAAAAGAGCCCAACAAGAATACATATCGCACTTGTACCGTTAAAGTGAGTCAACTCAAAATTTTAAAATTTAATTTTTTGTAAGAAAAGGTTATACAGCGATTATAATCCACTGTAATAATCTTACATCATTTTCTCTACTCATGCGCATAAAAACACACTTTTTGCCCATTTTAGTTATATAATTTCATATTAAACAGAAAGGATTTTCCGTCTACTAAAAATGTTAAGTTGCAATATCAATATTTATTTGTGCTTCAGATCATTCGACGACTTGGCGGAGGTGTAAGTCTATCATAATGAAATTTCATAGCCAAATTAAGCAAAAAGCAACTGTCAGCAGCTAAATATAAGTCCTTTTATCACAGAACTTGCGTAAAACACTAACAATATTACAAATAACCTGTATACGAAACTTTCTCTTAGTCATTATGTTATTTTTCAATGTAAGGATATATGAGAGGGACACATGTCTGTTGTACGATTTTTTCAAAATATGTTAAGCTAGATTGATGAAACTTGCATAAATAAAGATTTAAAATAAATTAGATTTTGAAACAAATTCTGAATATCAGTTAAAGTTTTTAAAAGAGTTAAAAGGTTAAAACTGAACGCTAGGGACTTAATAGCCGCTTTTGGAATTTGCCACATTTGTGCGTATCATGATTTAACGATGTTTATTCTTGGAAAGATTTTTTAATATTTGTTATTTATATAGTTATTTCGTTACTATTTAAAAACGCCAATCAATAATGGAACTTTTAAAAATAATCAAACAATGGATTGAAGACAAACTTCAAACACAAAATCTTGTATGTTCGAAAGAAAGGCCAGAGTATTGCAATCAAACCGACTTCAGCCGAACTGATTTCATTCTTTGATTTCAAAATTATTTAAGATTTCGAAATTAAATCATGTCAAGATTGCAACAAAATTTGAAATAATTTTTTTTAAATCATTGAATGCAATCAATTTAATTACAATCAATCCGATTGCAATAAAATTTTTGTGGAAATCATTTGATTTCAAAGAAATTTTGTTGAAATCATTGGATTTCATAATTTATTTTTTTTTTAATTCCTTTGATTTCATAATTTTTTTTTTTTTTTAATTATTTGATTTCATAATTTTCTCTTTAATTCTTCTAAAATCACAACTATAGTACATATATTAAATCCTTCTTCAAGAAATAAAGCTAACTCTGATAATTTTGAATTATTTACAACAGTATGTAGGACAGAAACATTCCAAGTGTTTGCTTGTTTATTTAGTTGGATTTTCACAGTAGTTGTGATTTCAGGGAAATTGCTTGGAGTACCAAGATTTTAACAAAAATATGATGACACCGAATGATTTTAACAAAAAATTTATGAAATCAAATGATTAAAAAAAAATTACGAAAAAAAATTATTTTAACAAAAAAAATTAATTCAAATGATTGAAACAAAAATTTTGTGATATCGATAGATTTCAACAAAAATTTAGTTACATTTAAAGTAATTGATAATCAAATTTGATTGCAATCAATTAATATATAAATTGAGCATGTATTCAAATCAAGGTATTGAAGTGGTCGGACGTGTTATCTGCTCGTTCTGTATATTTTTACCTATTTTTATTATTTATGAACATTTTTATTCTGAGATTATTCTGTCAAATTTCTGATTTAAATTACTTGTTTTATAAATATGTGAAATTATTGATTTGCAGAGCATAAATGGACGATTCAAAACAATTATAAATACATACTTTAATACAATCAATATTATTTACAATAACAATTTAAAAATATCCTTGTGCTTACATTTGTCCTGTAACATTGAAAACAAAATATAAACAATTACAATAACAATAAACAAATAAACTAAATAAATTAAATAAACAATAAATAAAATAATCAATAAATTTTTTGTGACAATAAAATTTTTAATAAATGGCAAAATGTCGAATAAGCCTTATAGATATATAAAATACATAAATTTATCATCTTTTTCTTTTTATACATAAACATTAACAATAATATACAACAGTAATATAACATCATTAAAAACAACAACAATCAATTTTAAAATATTTTAAGAGATCATCAAGTGTAATTACATTAACAATAAAAACAAATAGAAAATAAACTCTAAAAGCACTGAAGAAATTGAAAAAAGAGAAAAATAACAACGAGACAATTTGCAGTGTATAAACAAATAAATAAGCAACAGCTGTTTTGTATTTCAAATAGACATAGCTAAGAAAAGACAATTTGAGTGGTGCCATCTTGCGGTTTATAGTTTATTTGCTGTTACCCAACAAACATTTTTTGAATTTTTCATTTATTTCTGTTTAATTTTAAAATTTTGATTTTTTGCCTTGGCGAATTATAACGGGGCAAATTGTTTGAATAAAAATTGCACGGTTACTTCAGATCATGAGAGATTTGTGATATGTTGGTTATGCCATGGTTTATGCCACTTCAAATGTTCCGGCCTTCCGGTTTTAGTTGCCGAATATATTTTTAAACATAATGGTCTACACTGGTGCTGTACTGGTTGCAGTAATATAGGCGTCGATTTTTACAAATTTTTTCAAAGTACTAGAAAAAATTTTTTAGAAATTCAGGATAAACTATCCGATTTATCCAAAAGTGTAACTTTGTACGGTGATTTGTTTGAGAGTTGCAAATCATTGGACGCACTTAATTCTCCCCCACAACCAGCACCTAAACGCCGAAAGTCTGCCAGAAATTCAAATAAAGCTGTTAACCCGATAAATATCGCATACCAAAATGTACGGGGTTAATACTAAACTGACCACGCTTTACGCCGGCGGTTTTGATTTTTCTTATCACGTCATTGCTTTTTCTGAGACCTGGTTAAATGAAAGAAAGAACATTTACAATTTCGAAATATTATGCTCAAGACACCAAATTTTTAGATTTGATCGACAACATAAATCTGGAGGTGGTGTTCTCATTGCAGTTCTTGACTGCTTTTCTTCTGAAGTAATTAATTTTCAATCCAGGAATGATACTGAATTTATTGCTGTGAAAATAAAATTTTATGCTGTCCATCTATATATTACTTGTTCTTATATACCTCCTAATTCACCTGTCGAAGTATACAACAATCACATCACTGCTATTAAGAACATTATTGATTTATCTAACCCTTCGGATTACTTTATTGCTCTCGGTGTCTTTAATATTCCTAATATACTGTGGGACAAAACAGCTGAACATAACTACCTAATCCTTTAGGATCTAATGAATTTATTCAGTCTATGCTTGCGTTGGGGCTTTTTCAAATTAACCACGTCGCTAATGCATCTGGTAAGCTACTTGACCTTGCATTTGTTAATATGCCGTCGGATATAAACCTTCAGAGCTTACATCCTATTACCTATCCTGAAGATCTTCACCATCCCACATTACAGTTGGATGTTTTTCGTTATCCTAATATCTCTCCATTGGAATCATATGTTAATTTACACAACAAGGTTTTTTGCTTTTCTCGTGCAAATTACACAAAATTCAATCAATTATTATTAAATGTTGACTGGAATTTTATTTTATCTGGAAATAATCTTGATTCTATGGTTTCGGTTGGTGGCGGTTCCCAAAATAAAGGTACGCAAGAATAATGGTCCTCCATGAATAAACTTTTCAAGAAATATAAGTTATCCGGCTCTTTATTTGATTTCAAAAATTACTGTTTAATAAGATCTTATTACATTGCTGCAAACAAATTAGCATATAATTCTTATTTATCGAGAATGAAAATTAAATTGAAGACTAATCCGAAAGCTTTTTATAATTTTATTAATTCTAAACGTCGAGCAAGTGCTTATCCTACTAATTTGAAATACGACTCATATTATGCTGATGATGATACGTCTATAAGCAACTTATTCGAGGATTTTTTTGCTACAAAACATAATCGGATAAAATATTTGATAATCGAACCTCATATCCTTATAATATATCTCATTCAGCGTGAACAAGTTTTTCGTTTATTTCTGCAGAAACCGTATTATCAAACTTAAGGTCCCTTCAGTATTCATCTGTTCCTGGTCCTGATGGCATACCAAATTGTATTCTTAAAAATTGCTCTGGTCATCTTTATGAACCAATGACTATTATTTTCAACAAATCTATTGAATTGGGCTATTTGCCACCCATTTGGAAACAAACATTCATTATTCCATTGTTTAAATCCGGAAGTAAACTTGATGTGTCGAACTATAGAGGAATTGCTAAACTGAATGCAATCCTTAAACTTTTTGAAAAGATTTTAACTGACAATTTATATCATCAAATCTCATCACTTTTAACTCCATTCCAACATGGTTTCCGGGAATTACGTTCAACGGCTACTAGCATTTTGGAACTAAAAAACTAAAATTAATGATGGTTTTATTGAAAACAAACAAACTAATGTAATCTATACTGATTTTAGTAAAGCGTTTGATAGAGTCAATCATGATATTCTACTTTACAAGTTATCACGCATGGGATTTAGTGATAACGCAATTCGCTGGCTTAAATCGTACCTTTCATGCAGAACCCAACAAGTAAAATTTAAAAATGCTATATCTAAATCTATTAATGTTCCCTCTGGAGTGCCTCAAGGCAGTCATCTTGGTCCAGTATTATTTACAATATTTATAAACGATCTTCCAAGTGTTATTCTTCATTCTAATATCCTGATGAATGCTGATGATGTTAAAATATTTAATTCCTTTAATGATTTTACTGGTCAATCATCTTTACAAACTGATATTAATTATTTCACTGAATGGTGTAATTTAATTTACTGGATTTAAATATTAAAAAATGCAAACATATGTCGTTTTTCCGTTCTTCGAAACTTGATACCAACTATTATTTTAATGAAAATGTTCTGAATAAACTAGTTAACATTATGGATCTTGGAATTTTGTTGGATCATAAATTAACATTTTATGATCATATCTCAATGATGGTGAATAAAGCTAATGGTGTACTCGGATTTATGAAGCGATGGCCGAAAGAATTTTCCGATCCTTACGTAACGAAACTTCTATTTACATCTTTAGTTCGACCAATCCTTGAATACGGATCTATTATATGGGACCCCTACTTCAATACTTACAGTAACAAAATTGAATCGGTGCAAAAACAGTTTCTTCTATTTTGCTTGAGAGGACTTGGATGGAACTCGTATGTACTTCCTGCATATGAAAGCAGGCTCGCGCTTATTAAATTACCTACTTTGAAAAGCCGGCGAACTATGCTGAGTGTGGAGTTTAATTCAAGGTAACATTGATTCGGAGTTAATGCTCAATGTTCCTACTAGACCAACCCGCAACTTTCAACTATTAACCTTGAAGTATTATCGATCAGTCTATGCGAACAACGACTCCTTTCGTCAGATATGCTTGAAATTTAATAATTTTTATCACCTAATTGATTTCTGTGATTCTATTGATGTTGTAAAGAGAAAAATTATTTTATATGAATTAATGTTTTTGAATTTTCTATACTTGCTTTTTTACTTTAGTCTGTAATAGCAATAATAGCTAAAACCCGGCATGCTTCGCTGCCCTGTCTTACTTATTATCTTATACATAATTTTTTACACTTTTTCCCCATTTTATCCCCTTCCGCTTCAACTCCAAACATTTAAGATAGTCTTTAGTTTCTTCCAGAAAAATACTGTAGAATCTGCTTTTTAGCTGTATACAGTCTTCAACAAAACACACATTAATTTTGTTATTGTATACGTACACTGGTGGCTTACACAGCGACTTTTTGGACAATATAATGGTTTAGAAACAACTTAAACAGACAATTTTTTTGTTTTTATATTGGTAATCTATTCACAAAATTAAAAAAAGATTTTATCATTTGCTTTTCTAGAACATATTTTGTTATGATATATAACAATATATATAATGATATAATATATATAAAATAGATCGATTTCTATATCATTATATATTTATATATATATATATATATATATATATATATATAAAATAAAAAAAAATAGATCGATTTCTATATCATTATATTTATATATATATATATATATATATATATATATATATATATATATATATATATAATGATATAGAAATCGATCTATTTTTTTTTACTTACTTGATGAGTTGGTTTAACTCCAGCGTATTAAAAACAGCATCACACCATCATTGACCTTCCATCACAGCGACACAAAACGTCGCTGTGTAATATCAGTTGCTTTAGTTATGGCCGTCAGTGTATATAGATAACTTTTACCCGATGTGCTTTGTGCATACCTGCTTATACAATTATTTCTCTAATGTGGATAGATAACGAGACTCTAAAAAATACACATTTAGTATGAATGGAAGGTCCAACGCCCACTTATCCAATTCAGAAACTTACTCTCTTACCGTTCTCAAGATATAAACAAAACAATCTATAGTTTGTTTTTATGGGAGGTACCATGCCTATTTATTCGAATCCACTCACTTTTTATTTGATGATTTGTATGGACTATGTTTAGACAATATTTAGAGACTCTTACTGTTATCATTTAGGAGATATAGACAATTACATAAATAATTAATTTGTATGGGCGTGACACCATCCAGTTGGAATTTTTGAAATTTATATAGCTTAGAGTTGCTTCCAGATATACAGAGAGATACTGTAGCTATCTATAGACTTTACACAAACATGCATACATATATACATACACACATACATACATACATACATATATCCATACATATATAAATGCATTCATTTTTGAGATATTGGGATGTTTCTTTTTTACCAAAGATGTGTTTTTCATATGACCCCGCCTATGCCACGAGTATCGGTAATATAAGTTGTATATACCAAATTTTAAGAGAATAGATTTGAGAGGTTGCAGAAATAATCCAAAATATGATTTTTCAGTATTTTTTAGTTTTATGAGAACTACTATAGAAACAACAATTTTAGAATAATGTCAAGGCTAAAATATGAGATCAAGAAATTTAATAACAAAAATACATACATATAAATATTTTTCTTAAATTCTTGCAATATAAGGACCACTGAATTCCTCGGACCATCTCTTCACAAAACCTAGAACAACCCGTGTCTTACTAGTTATCATATTAATATGATTAATAAATTACAGTTACCTAACTAATAACACACACAGATCATAAAAGTTGTATACTCGAACGGAATCACACTCCTGCAGGAAAAGCCATATTTTTAAATTTGTTCAAGTTATTTAATTACTTAGTCACAATGGGTAGCCAGACATTGGTCCAGCTCACTTGGGTTCAACACTGATACCGCTGCTACGCCCATAGAAGGTAGTTTCCAAGCGAACCTAGATGTCCTCGCCCAGGCCTAAAGCAAACCAACTAGACGCAAGCACGAAGGAAGGGTAAGAACCGCCTCTTTTAAAATTTAGAAAAAGAAAGACATGAATGAATAGTAGTGGATTTAACACTAAGTACCGTATGAATAATAAGAACAATAAATTCATAAATAAATAATTATAAGTTATTTTTACTTATTTAAATTCTAACTTTAAGAAAAAAGTGTAGAAAATAAAAAGAAAACCTTTAGTATAGTTAGAATGTAATGTACTCTATACAGTAACTTTAAATAGAAAAGTTTAAGACGATTTGAGACTATAATATTACCCAGTGGCATACTTGTGCGACATTGCCACTATGACATATTCGTCACTATGACATCGTCGTCACAGAAGCAGTAGCAAGTCGAATTTGCATGAAATGGTGAATAAAACATTTGATTGATGTATTCCCTTGACAATGACACAAGCCACGGAAGTTACAGTCAGCGTTAAAAAAAGCGTACACCTTTATTCTCTAGAATTAAGCATTTAATTCAGCTTAATAAACTGCGAGGAATTTAAACATTTTATGTTTTTTTAAAACTATGTTTAACGCTTTAAAAATTAAAAAAAACAACTGCAAAATTCTTACAACAACTTGGGTTACACAACCAAATCGAAAGGTACTCGATTTTGTACGCGTAAAAATAATTGCAAGTCTTCTGCATATAAATATTTAGGGCATGCCTTGTCTTGCTCATAATACATGAGCCTTCCACGTTAGTTTACTATTCTGGATCATACTTACCGCCTCGATCAAAAAGTTCCCGGAATTTATTCAGAAAATCAAAACATACAAGTTTATTTATCTTAATCTATATCGTCCCCTTCAAAGCAATCCTTATCAATTGCAACACAAAAAACTATGCAAAAAAAATAAGTAAAAATATCTGGGAAGTGATGCCATTCTGTAAAGATGCTGTGGAGTACAACAAGAATCCGGTTTTTGTACCTTAACCTTTTATTGCTCGACGGTACTTACAAGTACCGTTCCTTATTTTTATGCTTTACTTATTACGAGTATACAGGTATAATATTGTCATGTGTGATCATCAGTTCTGCAAAGTACCGTATTTTATTAAAATAAGAATACAAAAATTTGCTTTTTTTAGCAGTTCTAGTGTTTAGAGGTGCTTTTGGTTTGCGAGTTTCTGATTAAATATAAATATTGATTGAAATTGAAAAAGTATGGACTTTACTTTTTTTTTAATACATATAAAAATATATAATAAATACATATAAAAACATTTACATTAGCCAGGTCCGATATGACATGGAGAAACGGACTGCTAAGAAAAACAGTCCTTATATCCGAAAGATTCTAAATGTTCTAAAGTCTGTTCCTCAGTAGTCATTAAACGGTAGACCCAGTCTCCTAGCATGCGCATCAGCCGCCATATGCCCAGTGATAACAGCCACCAGGATTCGCAGCCTATGTCACAGCATCCCCATGGTAGATTCGTATAGGAACCAGATTTGTCTTGATACAGAGCAGGTGGGTTCATTCGCCCATCGTATTTGTGCCTTGCCAAGCATGTATCGCAGGTCCATAAATCTGCAAGCGGAAAGTAGCATCCCAACAAGATGGTCAAGCTCCTCGTTGCCAAGGAGAGAGCTTGCCCTCGCTAGCTCGTTCGCCGCACAATTCCCTCGGGTGCCAGAGTACCCACATAATCTCTAGGTCTGAATGATGAAACCATCATCTCGTTTAGAGACGCCCAGTATTTACATATCAGTATCCGGATATTAACATAAAATATCCTCTAGTACATCAACCGGTCCGCTGGCCTCTTTATCGCCGAGACATCCGCCTGTAAGACACTGCAATAATCCGGAAGTCCAAAGGATTCTCTCACCACATATGTTAGAATAAAGACTCCACTCCCGAGCCCTTCCGAGGATTTCGACCCGTTCTTTTGCATCTCGACAGCATCGGATTTAATTACCGACTCTAGTAAGATTCTCAATGAGAACATTCTATCCAGGAAGGGTTTGGGTGTACAGTAATCCACCCTAACAGGGATCGTATCCAAATACCGCAAGATGGCCGGTATGCCCATTACCCTCTCCATCGTTAACATTATCACAGACATAATCGTCATCTGCTTAGCCATCAGGTCCAACGGAAGCTAGTTCAGCATTACAAACAAGGCTTTCGAAGGACTGAACCTGTGCGCACCCGTAATCATCATAGATTTCCACCACACAATCGCACCATACATAGGTGTGGGCTTAACCACCGGGTCAAAAATCCACTTGGAATTCCTAGAGTTGATATTCCAAAACTTGCCAATAGCCATACAACACGTGTGCAGCGCAACGTCTCCCCTTGCTGCCCTCGCCCGTGTATTCTGGAGCCCGGATAGCTTAGAGTCCAAGATCAGCCCCAGATATTTTGCGCTATCCGACATCCCCAGTTCCACCCCGTGCAGGCGCGATAGGAAAAAAGACGGAATTATTTATCTATTCTCTGTTGTCGATGGCATTTTAAATATACTTCACAAGCGAGTGAAGCGCAGTCTGAACAGATTTGCCCCTCGTGTAGGCATGTTGGGACGCAGATCAATTTCTATTGTACCGCGAAGATGCAAGTCAACCAACCTTTCCAAAGTCTTCAAGTGGAAAGAAGACAGGCTGATAGGTCTGAAGTCTTTGGAACCAGTCAGAAGGTTTTACTCTTTACTATCATAGCGACTATTTATAATCGTAGGATCCCGGAGAGTTTGGAATGAGCGGCGTATTGTTTAGCCTCACATTCGTTAAACCGGAAATCATGCTATTAAGAGGGAGTTCGCAATGGTCGTAGGCCATGTAGCTGAAGACCCCACAGATGGTGTCTTATCACTGAAACCAGAGAGATGTTATTTAAATTTTACTTGCCACAATGCACGACCCGACTCCATAGCACATAGTAGCTTATAATTGTTCGCACGTAGTCCACAAGCCTTATCACCAACTATCCAGGGTGCCTGAACCAGCAGTGTCAGTTCCACTCCTCTCTCTCATCCGATGGAGTAGCGCGAGCGAAGCTGCCTTGGAATGGCAAAAGTTAACCTGAGTTAAATTCTAAAAGATCTGTCGTCTGCTTCAGAAGGCCAATCGCTCATATGGGCAGCCCAAGAGCTTGAGGCGCCCGTGATACCATCCAGCATCATCGCACTGAGTAAAATGGCCTGGGTTTTCTCTTAGGACTCTCCAGAGTACTCTCATCAGCTTCTTCCGCACTAATTCCCAGTTTTTCCGCGAAGTAGAGCAATCGGAATCGCTCCTATCAATGATAGACCGTATGAGATTTCCCTTGACCGCCTTACTGTAAGATCTATCCATTGACCTATGGGGCTTCAGACGTTAGTCTCGGGCTGTTGGCCCTACATCTGCTCCTCTACTTCTGATCGTTGTCGTTTAGGTCCGTCTTTTGACGCCAGAGGGGATTGCCGAGGCTTGTCAAACAGCTCCCCAGAAGTCAGAAATTCAGATGTCTTCTTGCCCAACATTTCCACGAAGTATTCTGCAAGGCATCGCTTCAGGAAAGCCCTTCTGGCGGGTGAAATGTGCCTATGGGCCGCCTTCTTGCCCTGCTGGACTAAAAGCTCATTGCCAGAAATCGAAGACTTGGTCACACTTCCTTCTCTGATGTTTTCCCTTTTCAAAATATGTACTGAGTTACCTGCTACCCGAAATTTCCGGTTGGCAGGGTCCAATCCAGGGATTTCAGCCGGTCCTTTGCCGGTACGGCCCATAGCAGCCTTAGAGATGCTTTCTTCTTACTTCTTCCTTCTTTAGGTTGGATACCAGTAGCTCGCAGACTAAACTAACCTGAACCTCAGTAGCATTCGATTCACCACGACCCAAGGTCGCCGAAGTATGCATAGGGTGTACAGAGGTTATGAAGAGGTTATATATATATATATATATATATATATATATATATATATATATATATATAATAGATCTACATTTACAAAATTTCTATATATATATATATATATATATATATATATGTATATATATATATATATATATATATATATATATATATATATATATATATATACATATAGAAATTTTGTAAATGTAGATCTATTATTAAGCTGAAAAAGAAATATCTAGGAACACAATTGGGGCAAACGACGAATTCGTCAGCTACAATTCGCTGTGTAATTTCGTCGTATAAAACACAATGCCGACGTCATGGCGCCCCAAACCATAACGTTGCATTCACTATGTTGGACTGTAAGTATAATATTTTTTGGATCAAGTGCAATGTTTGATTTTCTCCAAACTTTGGAACGGTAAATAAAACACGATGAAAAAATTCACACCCTTATCTACATGTTCTTTAGCAAACTCGGGAGGAAGTTCACGATTCTTTACTGAAATTAGTGGCCTCTTGCGTGCTATTCTACTATGGAATCCATTGTCATGCAGAACTTTTATTATTGTTCGTGGAGCAACAATTAATTTGAAACATTTTTCAACGTGTTCCTCCAATTTTGGGGCGTTTATTATCAGATCCTGATGGACTAATTTAGCATATTTTACTTTCGGTACTATTGTTGTTGTTATAATATTTGATGATCGTCTGTACAGTAGCACGACTGAATTTTGTTATCTTAGCAATTTTTTCATATGATTTATTTTCCTTTTGGAGATTTACTACCATATTTCGATCTGAAATATGTGTCTCTTTTCAATTTGCCATTTTCGAGTATAAAAATTCAAATATATTTTCTTTTATTATCACTTTGTCCACTTCAGCTTGTCCATATTATTTCTTCCACCACTGTACATCAAATAATAAAAGTTACTAGTGTACGACGTAGCGGCTGACACAATCAACCGCATTCTAGCATTTAACATTTCTTTTAATTATGTATGTATGTATAAAATTTTAAATTAAGTTTAAGTGCATTTCATTTAAAATTGTTCATACAAAATTTTGTTTAAATAGATAAGCCTAAAAATAAACGAGTAACTAAGTTTTTCCAAAAAAAAAAAAAAAAAAAAATTAAATCAAAAAAATTATTTTGACAAATGACAAATAAAAAAATATACATACACACAAATATATTTTCTTTTGTTTTTTATTTGTAGTTACACAAAATGGTTTTTCTTCTATATGTTGGTAAGAATTTTATAGTCGCTTTACTCCCATCTGCACAGATAAACCTTTAAGGCCATTTTTATAATTTCAAAATCGATGCAGTAAAGCAAGCGTAAAAGGAATTATTAGATCAATATACACAATTATTTATTAAATGATTATCGGTGCATAAAAAACTAAATTAAAGGACATCCAGATGTAGACTGAAGAACACTTAAGTCAAGAACGCATGAATAATCAGTCAGGCTAACGGTAAAAAAGAAACAACGGTACATACAAAGCGACAACAATAAAGCTAATGGTAATACAACAACTTCAACATCAGTCAACGCAACGATACATTCAAAGTGACATCAACAACTTTATGACACCTGACGGCAATACATAAAACAACATCAGCATGCACAAGCGACAACAGCATGATCACACTAACTAGCACATGGTAACACAAAACATCAGCACAATTGGCATTTAGACACAATGCAACATAGCCGCAACTGCATGTAATTCAACGTAAAGATTACAGCGCAAAGCAATTGTTTGTTATAAATTCTATCATTAATTTTCTATCTTTTATACATTTGTACATACATACATATGTATACTATATAAATATAACCTACCATAGTATTTTATTATTAACGCAATTATATATTCTACTACAACTAATATTAAACCTTTATTATAATTTGATTTAAAAATCGTACAAATTTGGATGAATGGAATAAAATCAATTTTTTCCGAATATTAAGAATTTTACGAATTAAATCGAAATAATTTAAAGAAAAGACTGTTTAAAATTAATTTCTATTTTTGATAATTTCAAATTTAATAATTTAATTGCACAATTATAAAAGACTATAAAAAAATCCGTTAAATAAACCGGAAACAAAGAATATTGCAAAATTAATTAATATAAAGTACTTCCGATTAGTCGCACTGGTCTACGAAAAACAAAAAATTTTCTGGCTTTTAAATAAAACTATATGGAATATAATGATTTTGATCCGCTGAATTTAAATCCGTTCTCAGTTTTTTCCATCGGGCTCAAATTTTTTTATGGTAAATTTTTCGCCCTATATATGATAGCTATGCCAATATATTTCATCATAACTTGAAAACGACTTGACCGATTTTAATGCAAGTACCAGCAAATGTTTAGGAACAAAATTTCCTATAAATCACCTGCATAATATTTTTTGTTTTTTTTTTTTTTTATTTTAAACAGTTTCATAGATATTCATAACTTAATTGCGTATGTACATATATTACCTTAAAAAACCAATCAAAACCTTACTAAAAATAAAAAGTTTCCTATAAAAAATAATAAAATAGATATAAAATTAAATATGAAATATGTATGAAAAAAATAAATAAATAAAATTAAATTTATATACTTAATATTAATATTTAACAATACATATAAGGTTAATATAACTTGTAAAATAATTTTAATCAAGGAGAAAAGTCTACATCTGAAAGAAAATTTAGTATTGATCTCAAAGCAAATATATATATAAGGGAGATCGGACGGTCATTATTTGAACGGTTTTAACCGGTTTTTTTTTTTGTTTTGTCAAATACGGTTTTTTCAAAATCTTCATTTTTCGAATACCGAATAAACCGGTCGACTTAACACGAATAACCAGTTAATTTAAATAAATATAATTTTTATACGTTTGCATATTTTTTATTACAAATATGCTCATTGGTTAACTATTTGTATAAATTTAGTTATTAATTTTATATATATAACAACCTTGAACGTCTCATAAAGAACGTGAAAACCAAAGTAGATTGAAAAAAAATTCACACTTGAGTAACAATAACTTTTTCTCATTTTCTGTAAATAAACATTAATTTTTATATAAGTATGAAGAATGATCAACTAAACTCATTGAAATCGACCCACAAACGCCATCTCCGAACAGCAGATATATTAGATAGTGAAGTTTTTCACAGCGTAAATACACAAAACCAGTCGCTAGCAATGTTGTGAGATGATATCGCTTTTGAAAATTGTCATATGCTGTGGCCTGGGATTGAACCGATGACTTCTTGGTTGGATGGTGCGTGTCTTACCTAACATACCACAGTGACACACACACTATTAAATACGTGGCGCATCAATTTACATACAATGCTGTTCGAAACCTAGGTAACATTTCTTGTCGAAGCTATTAAGAACTTGTACATTACTAATAGATTTATCCAAACTAAAAATTTCTTGTTATCTTAAGCAACTAAATTATAACTATTATAACAAACCTTTAATTCCATTCTCTACCAAGTAATACAACAACAAAAACGAAATTAGCTCCTTGAGTAGCTTTTCGAAACTTAAGCAACTTTCAGTACTTTGTTGTAATGAACACAATCATCTTATGTACTGTAATGCACAATAAAATGAAGGAGCTGTTTGTTACACTGAATCACAAAGACACAGTGTTAGAAGAAATTGACAAGCAAGGGCTGTGGGAGCCGTTGAATCGCTAGCAAACAGTTGGGCGGGTGGGTTCTGTCCTCTCTTGTTCAAATTCCTGTTCACATAGAGATTATTTATTAAAGACCCCCTATTTTTTTGACTAAAATATTGCTGTTACGTTAAAGGGAGACCATTTCGACTATAAGACAAGCCAACAGCCCGATTATAGTCGACTGTATAAAAAAAAACTAAGCAAAAGTCATATCAGGTGCTATTGATACGCATGTCTCTTTACCCTCCCTACCTTATTCCTATAGACCGAATTTATCAGGAACCCGAAACATATCAGTATCAGTTGTTATTGATACGCTCGTCTTTTAACCCTCCCATACCTAGTTCCTAAAGACGCGAATTTGTTGGGAACCCAAAACATTTTCACATCTAAATTATTGCCACAAGAAGTAAAACACTTAACAAACGAATTATTGCGGCATTATTTTAAATTCAAAAATGTATTCATTACAAATTCAAAAGTCTTAGTCTTAAGTCAATAAATTTCATAATTTTCTTAAATACTAATATTTAAAGATTATCCCTATATGATGCGAGCATTTCTTTTAACCTCACAGTAACTATCAAAATTCAGTAATAACACAATACTTTTATTACTATATGTACAAAAGCATATTTATATATACATATATTTATCTGTATGTTAATTATAAATAGTTTAAATAATATTTGCGTACAAAAAAAACAACAGTAAAATTGTATAAATGTAGCAGCAAGGGTGATCACGAGAAAGAGAAAAAAAAAGATATTAAGTTTAATCATACATAAGGACTTAGGAAATAGATTAATGATCATTATTGCTGTGCACACATTTTAATTTAAATATTAGGTATATAATTAAATTGGACTCACCAAACATGTAGATCTCGATAAATTGAAGGCCTCTAAGACATGACATTCTACATGTGGTAGAATGTCGTTAAAATTTCTGAATATTCCTAAAATTGTTATGGATAAATATATATTTTCTTAAAACAAAATAACCATTTATGCAAAACTATATACTCACACCCACATGTATAATGCGCTATCACTTTAATATTTACGTAAATTAGAACTATTAATCTACCTTTTCTTTTCTTATATTTATTTATAAACTTAATTCATATGCTTCTTATATTTCTTCTTAATCTTATTTATTGAACAATCGTAATGATATTTTATTATAACAACATAGCAAACATTTAATATTCCAAAGGAATAAAGCGAAATTTAATAATGATCATTACGATTGTTTCAAACATTTTATTTGTTTTTATATGGTTTTAATATTATATTTTTCTACATATTTACTTTTTAGTTAAGACAGGTTTTAATGAAATTGAGAGTATTAAATATGTTTTATAAATGAAACAATGACAGTATGATATACTCCTTTTTTTAAATTATGATTATGACCCTACACTAGGCAAGAATGAAAGAACATTTTTGAATTTAAATTGAATTTTTAACTATGGAAACAATAAATAAACTGCATTCTTTTTTTAACATAATTTAATGGAAAAGCAAATGAAGTTAAATTTTTGTTTTGTTAATAACGGAAAAATTTTGACGGGGTGAAAAAATAACGGTTAGATTAGGACTATGTAACGGTAAACAAATTCATTATAGGCTATAGAGGTTATAAGGTGATTAGTGTGAGTGTTTTACATGTTACATATGGATGGTTATTTAAATATAATTTGACTTATAGAGTTAAATATTTTCCTCTTGATTAATTCTGATGATTTTGCCTGATGTTTCCTTCCAGTCTGCTGTTTCTCAAAATTAATATGCTATTTGGCAAACCTTGTTCTGGTTAAGATTATGAAAGCTTTTGGTTATGTGCTTCGTTGATTTTAAATATATCAAAATTCCGTTTAATTGGTCTTTTACTAGGAGTTGCAATAGCGTATAGGTGAGCTTCTACAAGGAGGTTGCAAAAGGTGTACTTCGAAGCCAGTTAAAGCGGTTAGGACAATAATTTGTTATTGAGTGGATGTTGATCCTGGCATAAAATTAGAAACGTAGTTAGCACAAACATATATTTTGACAGATGTTATGAGAAGAATTCTTACCGTTTTATATAGTCTTCAGAGGCATACGAAGACTTGAGTCCCAAAGGTTCGCCTCTGATTTCCTAGCGGAAATCTTCAGAAAATTCTCCTGTTCTTGTAATCAACACAAAGTTATTGTTTTTGGGCACACTATTATTTTTAGAAAAGTCTTCAATATTTTCTATGTTCTTTTCTTTTCTTCTAACTACAGACATTGATATTTGTCAAACATTACACTTTAATAAAATTATTATTATTTATGTAATTACTTCCTCACTTTATAAATTGTTTTTTATATTCACATATTAATTAACTCAATAATAGTCCGAGGCAATGTATTAATATACAAGGTAAAAATTTAAATGACCAAATAATGAAAATGTTTTTAGAAGGAAGCTTCTATTTAATATATGTAATAAAGAAAACAATGTCAAACTACATTCTCTTGAGAATGAAGTAAATAATATTTGATTGCCGTTATAGCCTTTACCCCTTATATTCCAAAATTATATATTACGAGGGCGGATTGACATTGAAGCTACCTAGCACTAGATGGCAGCACAAACACAAAAACTTTTTCTTTCTTAGAAATTACGATCTGTCAAACGTCAACTGTTAAAATTTTAGCCAAATTCATCGATTAGTTTATTTGTTGTAGTCGTTTGAAGTAAGCAACTTTTGTGTTTCTTGGAAAATGAATTAAACACTATTATTTGAAAGGCAAAACGGCGGAAGAGACAAAAGAAAAGCTTGATAAACATTACGACGAATCTGCTCTGCCAGATTATGTGGTAAAATATTGGATTTCTGAATTTAAACGGGGCCGAACAAGCACTGCAACAATACTATCAACAGGAAGGCCAAAAGAGGTGGTTATTGAAGAAAATATCAAGAAAATCCTCGATATCGTTATGAATGATCGCCGGGTCAAAATACGTGAGATTACTGAAATGGTAAACATATCATATGAACGTGTTTTCAACATTTTATATGAACATTTGCATATGAAAAAGCTATCGGCAAGATGGGTGCCGCGTTTGCTCAGTGTTGAACAAAAACTAGTTCGACAGATCACTTCACAGCGGTGTTTGGACATGATAAAGCAAAATCCTGCTGATTTTAGGCGTAGGTTAATAACTGTTGATGAAACGTGGGTCCACCATTACACATCTGAAACCAAAAATCAATCGAAGCAATGGGTGGAAGCTGGTGGAAGTGCTTCGAAGAAGGCAAAGACAGCGAAATCGGCTGCCGACTGAATTTTGGGATGCACACGGAATATTTATCATCGATTGTCTTGAAAAGGGATCCACAATCACAGGAGAGTATTATTGTGCATTATTGGATCAATTGGTTGATGCAATCAAAGAAAAACGACTACATTTAAACAAGAAAAAAGTGCTCTTTCTTCAAGACAACGCACCGGTTCACACAGCATTAGATACGATGCTAAAACTACGAGAAATCCACTTCGAATTGGTTGATCATCCACATTATAGTCCAGATTTAGCCCCTAGTGATTTTTTCCTGTTTCCAAACTTGAAAAAATGGCTCGCAGGAAAAAATTCATCTCAAACGAAGAAGTGATTACCGAAACTAATGCGTATTTTGAGGAGTTCCCAAAATCTTATTATTCAGATGGTATAAAACAGTTGGAAAATAATCTTACTAATTGTATTGAGCTAAAAGGAGACTATGTTGAGAAATGAATGGTTTTTGAAAAAAAAATGTTTTTTTCCTACTTAGGTAGCTTCAATATCAATCCGCCCTCGTAAAAGGTATAAAGTATAAAACATAAAAATAATATATATTCAACACTTTATATATATATAAAGTATAAAACGTAAGAAAAAAAAATTTTGCATATTAATAAGACCATTATCCTTAAATATAAACTACGAGAAATCCACTTCGAATTGGTTGATCATCCACCTTATAGTCCAGATTTAGCCCCTAGTGATTTTTTCCTGTTTCCAAACTTGAAAAAATGGCTCGCAGGAAAAAATTCATCTCAAACGAAGAAGTGATTACCGAAACTAATGCGTATTTTGAGGAGTTCTCAAAATCTTATTATTCAGATGGTATAAAAAAGTTGGAAAATAATCTTACTAATTGTATTGAGCTAAAAGGAGACTATGTTGAGAAATGAATGGTTTTTGAAAAAAAAATGTTTTTTTCCTACTTAGGTAGCTTCAATATCAATCCGCCCTCGTAAAAGGTATAAAGTATAAAACATAAAAATAATATATATTCAACACTTTATATATATATAAAGTATAAAACGTAAGAAAAAAAAATTTTGCATATTAATAAGACCATTATCCTTAAATATAAACATGTATATGTAATTAAAACTACATAAACAAATCATATTAAAGTTCTCGCAGATGTTGTGTGTTTATCATATAAACATGTTGCTAAACACATACTCCCGCACCATGTTCGTGCGATCACTTGGTGGTGTAAACATATTCAAGTACCGACAAACATGTATAACAGGGATGTGCAAAAATATAGAAATTAATAAAATAATTTTAAAAACCTTTCAATAAACCATATTAAAAAACATCTGTATTTTTCCGATAAATCGAATTTGTTAAAAAGTAAACAGAAAAGGGTGCACATTTAAAACCATTCACCACATTGTGTAATAAACTTTATTTTTTATGGCTTCCGCACACCGTTTTGACACAGTTTTTATAAGATTTGTTAAAAGTATTGCCACTTTATTATTAAGTATGCTAGAGAGTTCGACTATGGACATGTGTGTAATTCAGTATATAATATTGTTACGTTTTAACCTTTTTAAAACGTTTAAGTTCGTTTTTATTGCGTTAAAATAACATAAAACACTATATTTATTTTAGTTTTTTTTAAATCAGTATCTTTCTTTATTAATTCCACTGTACTTTGATGCACCAAATTCGCTTTTTCAACACTTTATTTGCGCCTTACACAGACTTTACTTCTTGACAGCCAATTCAAAACTAACTAACTTACCGGCCGCAATTTGACACTTTTATAGTATTTCATCTTAATTTAGAATGTTCTAGTACGGACACAAATCTTCGATTTTTCGCCGTTAATTCAAATGTTCTAAAATAACACAAAAAGTAACCGATCCATGCACTTGGCAGCACACTTAATTAGTGCACATGATTTTAGAAGTTTTTAAGCCTTGACACAAGCCGATACATTTTTTTAACCTAAAAGCTCATATTAAGCTCTGACGTGGTGAATTTTGTCTTTAGCATTTTCATTTTCGTAGCAATATTTTAATTCATTGTTATTTACAACATTAATATTAAATGATTTATTGTTAGCCCTCCGATGTAAGTGATAGAATATTGGAATTCCTTCTTTATTTTGTATGCAACCATTTTTATCTAAGTATATGAATGCTTCAGGGGGATATTAGTGTATTTGATAAATATGAGTCGTCAGTATAATAGGGGGTATATATTAAATTGTTAGTAGTGCATTCCATACATTTCAAGATATGATTTCTTATAAGTTTAATAATAAAATTATCTATTCTGCTAATGTTTGCAGAGTTATATAATTTTTTATTAGAGATAAATGTAGTGTAGTTACTTGGAGAGGATTTATTAAGTGAAGTACATGCTTTTAGACATTTTCTTTCGAATTTTCTAATTCTCTCCATAAACGAGGGTGAGATATTAAGCCAAATCTTACATCCGTATGTTATAATAGGGCGAATCAAAGTCTTGTATAACAATATTTTAACATCTTTTTGTACATATTTTAAAAAAAAAATTAAAATGTACATATTTTGAAAAGCCTTTCTTGCTTTCTCTATTTGTACCTTGACATGAAAGTTGAAATACAAAAATTTGTCAATATGGATACCTAAATATAGGGTCCGCCAAATATTTTTTTTTTTTTTTTTTTGAAAATGCTATAAAAAAAAAACTACTGAATATTTTCACAAATTTCTTTTTTTTGTTTGAAAGTACAATCCTTCCGGTCAATAATGGAAAATAATTTTATTGAAATGGCTGCCTCGGCTGGCCATGCAGTAGCCTGCACGATCGGTCCAATTTTTAAGCACATTATACCGATAACGATCGCCATTGACTGTAACGGCCACTCCTTGCTCATTTTCGAAGAAAAATGGCCCAATTATGCCTCTGGACCAAAATCTGCACCAAACAGTGACTCGTCTTGGGTGTATCGGCTTTTCAATGTATGCGTGCGAGTTTTTTGTGCCCCAAATGCGACAATTTTGCTTGTTTACATACCCGCCAAGATCAAAATGAGCTTCATCTGAAAAGATGATTTTTTTGGCAAAATCGGCATCTTCTGTAAGTCGATCGCAGGCCCACTTAGCGAAGCGAAGTTCAAGCGTATACACAACCATATTCGTTCAGCGGAAGAATAAAATTAATCATCTGTCAAATCAGACATTCACGAAATAAGCACTAGTTGAAAAAAAAACGTTAGATGGCGGACCCTTTATTTAACAATTTCCTTTGTAAGAATTTTCCTGTCATTAAGATATGATTTAATTTCAAATTTTCTCTAATTATGATAAATTATAATACCGTCTGCAAAACCAATTATATTTTCAATTTTTAATGGAAGATCGTGTAAATATAAACTAAATAGGATTGGGGCATTAACAGCTCCCTGTTGAAGACCATTATTCATTTTAAATATCCGAGAACTTATCTTTGTCTTGTTACATACCACAAAATTCTTCTCAGACAACACTTCATATAGCACAAAGACTAAATGGGTAGGAAAGTTATAATGAGAAAGCTTGTATATTAAGGCGAGCAACCAAGTATTATCAAATGCCTTCTCAAAATCTATACGGCAAGCACCAGTGCAGTATTTTCTGTTTCAGTTCCAATTGATGTCTGAAACTAATGAATTTGTTGCATGTACAGTAGAGTGCCTACATTTGAATCCAAACTGTCTTTAACATATTACCTTTAAATCCTCA
Organism: Wohlfahrtia magnifica; assembly: GCA_023159175.1. NCBI lineage: Eukaryota > Metazoa > Arthropoda > Insecta > Diptera > Sarcophagidae > Wohlfahrtia > Wohlfahrtia magnifica. Next base: position 914,744 of record JAKWBJ010000504.1, on the reverse strand, counting down.
CATTTCATTCTTATCAAAATATGCATTGTTTATCATATTATTAAACAATGTCAATTACTCAAAAATCAAATTGTTTGGACTATTCTTTAAAACTATATTTGGAATATTATCAATCCCAGACGATAGTTTTGGCCTTAGTTTTGAGATGTATAAAATTTCATCTCGCGTGACAAGATATTCATGAACTTATTAAACTGTACTAAGGTTGTCTGACTGTTTACATACCTGTTTCTAGATTCTCAAAACGAGATGAAATAGTCATTGACATGTACCTGGGTGTTGTTATTTGAAGTGATATCCTTTGATGAATATTTTCAAAATATGATCCAGTAACATTCAAAATATTTTCATCATCTCTTTCATACATATTATCCTGGTCTGTCTACAACGGCAGAGGGTCAATATTTGCCCTATGAATCAAGTCCATATTACAGAGTGAAATCTTTAGAAGTTCTAAATGTGCCTGTTTTCTGAATTGTTTCTTAACCAGGGAAAACATATGTGAAGAGTCATAAGTACTCAATTTAGAAAAGTTTCGCCTTGAAGTATCATTGCTTGAATTGATCAAATTATCCTGTAACATTTTTCTAATAATTTTTAGCCAATTTTTTGCAAAAGAAAGTTCATTTGGGGAAAGTACACACTCAAACCTATTATGTCTTTTGATTATAGTTAAAATACTACTTTTCTCCTTCTGTAATTTCCTAATGATGGTAATAATATAATGAAGATGGTCTTTGTTGTCATACTTTAATTGCATCTATTATTAAATTTCAAATTCTGTCCAAATAAAAATCAATCTTAGTGTTTGTAAGATTTCTGTCATTTGGTATTAATGAATCTACTCGTATTTAATCTGCAATGACTTTGGAGAGTTTGTTCCATTTGGTCTTTTTATAATTAAAAATTGTTTCAAAATCTGCCGTCGGAAAACCAAAGGGTTCTTTTCGAGAATTTTTACAGATTTTAATTTGTAGAGCACAGTGGTCGCTATCATAATCTAATGTTTTCAAACAATTCGTAGTTTTATTTTCCCTAACGACGAAAAATCTACTATCCACAATACACAAATCTAAATAAGAAGAACTACGAGTGTACGATAGAGAAACTGTAGCATATAATGTGCACCTAAACCGTACTTCATTATCATATAGCCAGTTGTTTAGAGCCACACCTTTTAGATTTTTTATCGTAATTCCCCAATTAGTACGTATGTTTACTATTTAATCCCAAGCCAATAAATACAAATTATTTTCGTTATCTAATTGTAAGGTCGCAAAGATAGCTTGTAATTTAATTTGAAGGTAGTCATTATTATTTCCAGATGGGTAATAGGCAGATATAACAAACATACTATTATTAGATGATAAAGGAATTTTTATAATACATGCTCAACGACTTTAAATGAACGAATTTTTTCATTATTATATTCTTTAAACTTTAGATCTTCCTTAATAAGAATACCCGTACCACCTCGTCTCGCAGCACCACACTTATCTTTTCTAATAAACCTGTAATTATCAAATTTAATTTTATATCTTGCATTAAGTTTTATTTCATTTATAAGAATTAAGTCTGGACTATTTTTATTAATAAATTTTAACAAATCATACCTTCTATTTAATCTTATTATTGAATTTACATTCATATGAATAATATTTAATTTCCTTAAAGTTATATTTTCATTATTAGAACCATAGTTCATGACGATTGTAAAAGTGTACATAGAGCATCGATTCTTGATGCTTGAAATTGTAATTGTTTTTGAAAATTAAGTATTTGGTTAGATAAATTTTGAATTGAATTTTGAAGATCGACAAAAAAATTGTTATTTTGGGAATAGTTAGTAATATTATTATTATTCCTTACAACATTAGCGAAGTTTAAACTATTGTTTGTATTTGCAAAGGTTTGAGAACGTTTTGAAAAATTTCTATTCGTCTGGCTTCAATTCTTCTTTGCACCTCCTTACACGAGGCTGGATGGCCGTACTTGTTGCAGAGAACACAGAATATTTTTTTCCTCTCCTCTATGGGGATATTGGGTAAATTGTATACACCAACTTCATGTGTTTTATCACATTTGACACATTTAGGCTCCATTAAGCAATTAGATGCGCTGTGGAAAAACCCTTAGCACTTTCTACACTGAGGAATCTCCTCTCTTTTGAGTGTTTCCCATTTAACATCGATACAAAATTACATTAATTATTTATAATGCTTTAATTTGACTTTTAGATGAAATCTAAAATAAAAAATGGAAGTTTATACTCTCCATTCTTAGATTTTGAAGTTGAGAAATTATTCACTTTGATGAACTTTAAGTTTTCAGATTCAAACAGAAGAAGTTCATTCAGCTGGTAACCCTTTTAAAAGAAAGGTTTTAGTTTTTGCGCATTTCGATGTAAATGTAAAGAATTTTGTATTTGTTTTTTCTAGATGTCTTTTAACTCGCATATAGTTTTCAATATGATTTAGTATTAAAGTTTATTATATCCAAGCTCATTTATTTTAAACTCACTGATCTTTGAACCATTTTTTATAAATTTAATTAATTCAGTTGAAGTTTATACTCTCCATTCTTAGATTTTGAAGTTGAGAAATTATTCACTTTGATGAACTTTAAGTTTTCAGATTCAAACAGAAGAAGTTCATTCAGCTGGTAACCCTTTTAAAAGAAAGGTTTTAGTTTTTGCGCATTTCGATGTAAATGTAAAGAATTTTGTATTTGTTTTTTCTAGATGTCTTTTAACTCGCATATAGTTTTCAATATGATTTAGTATTAAAGTTTATTATATCCAAGCTCATTTATTTTAAACTCACTGATCTTTGAACCATTTTTTATAAATTTAATTAATTCAGTTGAATTAATATCAAAAATATGAATTGATGGGACATTTTGGTTTTTGTTTTGATTATTTGCCTTCTTTTTTGCAATCATTGCATTTTGAGATAAGCTTTTACTAGTTGATGGTGCAAAAAGTGCATCAATTGGAGACTAATTTTCTCTTAAAATTTTATCATTTCTAGTTGCATTTGGAGACTTGTTTTCTCTTAAAAGATTATCATTTCTAATTTCTTTCGTGTTACTGTTGTACAATAGTACATGATTTTTAAATTTTTGTAATTCCACTTCATCACATTCAAAGTCCTCATCTTGGTTAAAAATTGAGTAATAATTACTCTTTGATTACTTATCCGCACTTTTCATAGTGTCATTAATTTCTCTATCTATCAAATAAAGCAAGTTATAGAGTTATTCACAAAATTGTAATTCTGGACTATTAAACACCCGTCTAAATTGCTGCCGCCAAATTCGGTGATAGTTAGTACTTGCGTAGAAGTTGAAGTATGTAAAAAATGTTAGGAATGGCACAATACAGGGTTGAAAAAGTTGGTACAGTTGTACTTTTTTAGGTACAATTTCCGACTCAAAAGTACAACGGTACACCAATTACTCATTTGGTACAATTTACGAATTTTTTCAGTTTATGTATTCAATGAAAATTTCCTAGTTTATCATTTAATTGATTTATTAAAGCGAAAGAACGAAATTAGGCTTCATGTACCTACAGTTTCCGGTCTTATTCAGACAAAAGATTTGCTGCTTTAGTTTTAAAATACCAAATAACTTGTTATTAAAAACAATTTGATTTCATGAATATGTACATACATACGTGTAGGTGAGATTCAAAACTAGTTCGTTACACGTTAACAGAAATTTGGAAAAAGCAAAAAACATGTAGCGGCTGATTAAATGGATCAAATTAGTAGAATACTTTAAGTTCTTAGATGTTACCGCGATCTTGATTAAAAATCAAGAGTTACAAAATTATTGCTTGTCATAAAACTCCAGAAGAACAACTAGAATCAAAGGTTATCTCGATTTTTTAATTTTTCTAACGAACGAGTTTTCCATCTCTCCTACTCATATGTATATCGATAGACTTGTTTTGGGATGTCCAAAATTGTGGTATTATTTTAATTTTAATTAAAAAAAGGACTTTTTTCAGATATTAAAAATATTTTTCAATTAACTGTTGTCAGTGGTTGAAATCTGCTCGGTTTTAAGCTCTTAAACTGTTGTGGGATTAATGCTGTACATTTTCGATTTCAAAAAAAAAATCTAAAGGTGTTAAATGGCACGATCTTGGTGCACAATCTACTCCTCCTCTACAAGATTTAATTCGATTTGCGATCTTTTCTTTCACATTGAAAACGTGAATGATAATTTTGTTAAAATATTAGATCTGCCGAGCCAGTAAGAAGGGTCACTTGGCCGACATAATTTTTAATTTTTAACCGGAACCTATTTGTAATAAACTAAAATTAAAATATCTGAAAAAAAAGGCCTTTCATCTGCCTTAGTGTAGTTTTTTAAAGTTGTACGCTTAAATTATAAATGAACTATTAAGTACAAATGTCAATTTTATTATTATAAAAATTCATTTTTATGTAAAATTTTTTTTGTGTTTTTGTGTTTTTTTTTTGTGCTCTTACTAAAAATTTAAAAAATAATAATAATAATAAAAAAATATATATTTTTGGTACAATTGTGGTCGAAAAAGTACAATTTTATGAGCTTCTCAGTACAATTCTGATGTTCTCATTTTGCAACCCAGGCACAATATTAATAAAAACAAAAATATTGCTCAAGCAAATAAACTAATACAGTTGTGCTCTTTGATTCACAAGATTAAAATTGAAGTTACAGACAGCGTTGCCAAATGTGTAGATTTATCTGTAGTTTGCAGTTTTTTAAAGCATTGAGCAGTTTTGAAGATTTTTGTTTCAAAAATATGTTTTTCTATTAATTGTGCAGATTTTGCAGTTTTTAATATTTTAGTATTTTTATTTTCAATTATGTTATTTTAATTAAAATTTCCAAATCCAGAATTTCACCATGTTTGCTTAATATAACTGTGGCGAGGTTTACTCATACCTCTTTAAATGCGACAATGTAATTATCCCTTTATTTTGGCCACATTTAGGCTTAATAATTTTTTTTTTTTTTTGGCAAACGAACAGGGGCATCACTTTACATACTACGTAATTAAAACTAATAAAACATCGCTTATTCGTACGTACTTATGCAATAATGCGATCCCACTGTTTTTTATATTTTTAAAACGACTAAGCAGATTAAAAAATGTTTTAGCATTACATTTTATTGCGGAGTTCCAAAATTTTGTAGTTTATGCAATAAACTGACCCGATTGTGAGTTACGCGAATATACATATGTTGTGAAACTCCACCTTTTTCGAAATAACAGGTAATATTTTGAAAAAAAGAGCTAATCTAAAAAACGATTAGTACCACTAGATTCAGCGAAGTCGAATTCGGTATACCCGCTGGGGAACCCGCTTGTCGGAAAAAAGTCTTAAATTTGAGCACAGTGTCATTATATCACATAATTTTTTTTATATCACATTTAATTCATTGTAAATGAAAAATACACTATGAAATGAATTATCGGGTATGTTCTGTAAGCCGAAATCGAGTGAAATTGTTTATATATGTTTATTTATCACTTTTTAATTATGTGCACTTTTTGCACTTGAAAATCAGTTTTTTTCTTCTAAATTTTCAGTTTTTCTGAAAAAAATTATGGCAACACTGGTTACAGAACACAACTCTCTTAACTTTGTTCGCGGTGTAATTTACTCAAATGATTTACGCGGAGTCTCAGAAGAAGAAATTCTCTCCGTACTAAAGAATCAAAATGTGCACAAAATTATGAAAAGAAATGACAACAACTTAATAGAGACCGTACTAGTAACTTTTGCCTCTACAAATTTACCATCAGATCTACAATTTGGTTATGAAAAAGTTAGAATAAGTCCCTACATTCCACTCTCCTTAAAATGCAAGTACTGCCTACGCTATGGTTATCATTTTAATAGTTGTGAGAACGCGAAACTCTGCAACGAATGCTCAAAAGATCTTCACATTAAGCTAGAAAATAATGAGATCTGCACTCAACCTACATCTTGCATTAACTGTATTGAACATAACAAAGAGATTGCAACTCACTCTCCCAATAGTAGAACTTGTCCTATCTTTTAAAGAGAAAAAAAGATTCAAGCAATAATAACACATGAATAAAAGAACAGCTGTTAAAAAACGTTATGAAAGAAATCTATCAGCCACACAAAATTTCGTTTCAGTCATTAAAACAACCGAAAACAATCTATCTCCATCAACAACAACAAACACCACCAATCAAATAGCAGACAACAATGTCAAAAACTCTATGCTACCACCACCTACCCCTTTTCTCACCAGAAACATCAAAGACTACACAAATATTATGAAAACTACAGATATCTCTGATGATGACACAAAAGGCCTTTCTTCTCAATGCAGTGAAACTCAAAACCTTACCAATGAAAATAAAATAAATATCCTACCCCGAAATACATCAAAAAGGCAACGCAACCTAATAAAAAAGCAAGTAAAACCGCCAAACGAACCAAAAAAATATTAACTTTTAATTTCCATCTTTGCATTGTTTGACACTATACGTAAAAACTTAGTCTATATTGATAATGTTTTTATATCAGTTCGTTAACAATTTACTAAATTTAATTTTCAACTTTTACTCATTAAGTAATCCCTTATTCAACTAACATGACTTTCAAGATAATCCAATGGAACATTAACGGCTACAAGAATAACTGCAACGAAAAAAAATACAGACCTAAGGTCATCTCACTACAGGAGACACACTTACACTCTAATTCAGGATTTCCCATCGCTATAAATTACTCTATGCATTCGACCAACACTTCAAAGACCCGTTATGGAGGAGCTGCTTTGCTAGTCCACAATTCTGTACAACACAGACCAATAACATTATCAAATGATTTCGACGCAATTGCCTGTGAGATTCAATCTAAAATTAAATTCGAAATAGCATCCACCTACATACCCCCTGATAAACAATTTAACCCCAAACAGCTTAGAAAATATTTTATCCAATCTCAACATACCGAGTTTAGTTACAGGAGACTTTAATAGCAGGCACACATTTTGGGGATCAACATCAACAAATAACACAGGAAGAGTACTAGCTAATTTTATTAAAAAATTTAATTTTGTCCAATTGAATGATAACTCTGCTACTCACTTCAACATCCACTCCACCTTTTCCCATATTACGGCCACCAGCGGAACCGTAGTAGTATCAAGCAGCTGGATCCAGAGAAATGGTCTAAGTCGACCTTGGCGCAGGCTCTGGTACTCCGTGGGGATGGTTATTTTTTCTCTTCAATATAGATTTTATCAGAAGGATAATGATGACTGTTATGATGAGAACCAGTCCTGTATACCCAACCGCCAAGCCGTGTACTGGATAATCGGCTGTTATTTTTGGCAGATCACGTAGTTGTGCTTGTACTTCGTCCTGCAATCGGTTTATATCCTCAACACTCGAACGGTATGGTACAGGTTGTGCCAGGTTGTTTTCATTCTGGAATAATTGGGAGACTGATATCCCGTTGCTGGTATGGGATTGTTGCAGATTTGATGTGATAGTTTGGTATCCGTGGATCGTGATCATATCATTTTTTAGAGTGCATCCTGCTGGTATTGTAAGGACTCCAGTCCCTTGCAAAAGACTATAACTACTTTTTCCTTTGCACACTGTACTTCGTTTTGGTTGTAGTTTGGTTGCCACCAGCCACTGCCTCCTTTTATGTAATTGATACAATACGTTGTCATTGATTATCACCTCTGTAGTACAACTTGTGTCGGATTCATTATTAAACAAGTGTATTTCGCAGCTATATATTGGTGCACCTTTATAATATGTTGCTTGGGTATTTGGGCGTAAGAATGAATTGTGCTCGAGGATATTACATTCGAGGAGTTTAGTGTTATCCATGGGAAAATATTCATCATGGTGAGGGTTGAGAGCTATCGTTTTCGTGGTTGGTATAATGACAATCAAGGTATTATTTACTAGCTAAGGAGCTGGAGTAAGATAAAATAGATCATAAGCAGTTTGATACGCCAATGGGATGAGTAATGTACCAATAATGTGCTGATTTGAAATTGATGCATGAGCTGTTACGATGCTATATAGATGAATGATATCCACCATTGGTAGTGTTAGATCTGCTGGAAGATTTGCTTTTACGTTTTCAACTTCAGTAGAAAATTGGTGTGGGATCAGCAGAATGGGGCTGACCCGACCGTGATAAGTATCGGCTAATAAATTAATCATGGACGTATGCATTCCTTGTAAATTAGTTGCAATAACAACTGGATGCTAAGAGACAAGATTAGTTGCAATCGATAATTGGTATCAAGGTTAGTGAAGTTTCTAAGTCTACTGATTTTAAGATTAATTTTTACAAAATTGGCTTGAGTACGGGCTTCACACTGCTTCATAAGATTAAGAGATGTTTGGTTACGCATAAGACCTTTCAAGTGGGCTTCATTGGTTTTTATAGTGTTGATGGTGTCGGTCATTTGCTCCGCGTATTTCGAGTCAAGAACACCAAATAAGGAATTCGCCACATTGCCAACGATATCTATTGCCCCGCGTTTTTTCCGTTTTGCGAGTTTGTCCAGACCGGCCTCCATTTCGTTCCTCAGATTGCGAAAATGGTTAATTAATCCGTTGCATTGAGTGTTGAAGTGCGAGTGGTTACAGGCTTCCACCAAAGCAGCTGTTCCGTTAACCAGAAGCTGCATTACGTTATAAAATGGTGCCAGTTCAAAATATATATTAAGTTTCCATTCTGATATGATCGGCTTGATTTGACCGATATGTTCAAAATGTAGCCCAGGGTTACTAGTGATTTTTGTGTAAGTAACTTGAGAGCTCATCACCAGTGGTAAGAACAATGTTAAGAGCATCATCATGCTTGTAGTAGTCAAATTGGAACGTTTTGGAGGTTGCAGAGTTTTATCTTGGTTGTTGGATTCCCTGCTTCTTTTAGAGAGTGTCGGTTTACCTGGTATTTCATTGTCAGCAGACGTTGTTGGTGGTAACCCAGGTTCTGGTTTTTCATTGTCGGCAGAAGTTCTTGGTAGTTCTAGAGGAAGCGGAGTTAACGAATGAACTGCTCGCTTAATGACACCAGTAGAAGTTTTGATAGCAGCTGTCCTGACAACTCCATCTGACCCGGGGTATGTTTCGATTACTTTTCCGAGCCGCCATGTCATGACAGGTGATAGGTTATCTTTAATTATGAATTTTGAGACTTTGTCTGCCACTTGTTTCGCTGCTGAAGTTCATTGAGGTACTCCAGCGATCATCGGTTCCAGAATTGAAGTTTTAATCGAGATACCAATTCCCATCTTTTAACTAAAGAGGTTGATGTTGATTGTGCTGTTGCATCAATTTGGGCTGTCAAAGGCTCCCCAATCAAGAAATGGCCAGGAGTTAATGCCAATTCATCACTAGGATCTTTCGACAGTGGTGCAATTGGTTTTGAATAATCAATGGTCAATAATCACGGTTTCCATTTCCTCATAGGTCAAGGATACATTTGCTATTTCTTTAACCAGAAGCCTTTTGGCGGACTTTACTGAGGGTTCCCATGGCTCACCGAAATGCGGGGCTCGTGGAGGAATAAATTTGGAAATTAATGTTTTTATCTGAACATTCTCGTTGAATTTTTTCTTGTGCTGTTGTAGAAAATAAGGCAGTTGACAATTCCGCTAGTTGATTGCAAGCTCCCACAAAGTTGGTTACGTTGTCGCAACACAGATTCTGACAATGTTCTCTACGACTTATAAACATTTTAAGTGCCCCAATGAAAGCATCGGGACGGGCAGCATGGATGAAATTTGATGACACGGATAATAGGTTGCGAGGTTTGAAGGACCTCAACAAATCTGACGAGTATTTCACGTGACGAGTATTTCACGATAGTGGCAATGGTGTCATCAAGCTTCTTGAGCTGGCGGAGCAGCTGAGTTGATTGTTCCATCGTCGGATCCGAAGATTTCAGGGTCCTGTCACGGTCGCCAAACGTTTATTTAGGCTCGTTTGCCTTAAGGATTAATTCAACTTTACCCAAGTGCACAAGGATAAATTCTTAAGTGGTTGGATAGGCTCGTTTGCCTTGCTTACTTATTTGACGATTATCCAAGTGATACACAAGGATAACTTTTGTTGATGTGGTTCGTCAAGGTGGTACACCAAGACGAAGAAGTTTGTAATGAAACAAGTTGAGTGATTGACGATTTGAAATGAATAATTTTTATTGATGATTAGTCATGGTATTTATACTCTATAATCAATACAATATACAATATAAGTGCAACAAAAAAGCAAAAAACAAATTAATTAAAAACATATTCCCACAGTTTAGTCAATGCATAAAGCATATTGAATTACATACTGTCTGGCACGTGTAGACAAAAATATGTGATATGTTTGTCGGCATATGCTGACGTATGAATTCTCACGCTTTGCTTGACCAAACTGTGGGAAGAAAAGAAAATGACAAAAAACAAAATATTATAATTTTAATTCTATTTCAGATTTCTTTATTTTGGCAAAAAAATAAAGAAATCTAAAGAATTAACAAAATCTAAAATATATTTTAGAAAATGTGAATCCGATTTTAAAAAATATTATTATTTTTTTAATACAAAATAGCTTCTTACGTATGTTGGTAATGTGGAAAAGGAATAAACTAAAAAATTAGCTTTAATGAACATTCTTAGGTGACAAGCAAACATTTTCACGCTATTGATAGATAAGCAATTATATATGTATGTAATTCTTAGATAAAATTAAAGAACTTTGGATCAGCAACGACTAGTTTCCGAGGTGTAGGCCACTTATTTTCAACATTTAACTGAGTAGCATCTTGAATTTTTGATAAACAAAAAAAGAAGGATGTCAGGTAAAAGATATTTACAATTACTTTAATTTGGTGTGCAAAAATTTTGGTTACATTGGTCTATCGTGAGCCAGGGATAAAGAAAAACTTTTGTATGTTCTTTTTATAAAATAGCATTTATTTGATAAATAGCTTTATACTCCATATGAGCTTTTGTGCAATAATTTGCTATATAATTTGTTGTATTTTATGTTTGTAAATATGTACATATATGTATGATTATATTATTTTTATATACTTAAAAAAAGATAAAAAATACTATTTAAACTTATTTGGTATTTTTTTTTTTTTTTTTTTTCAAAGGGTACACAATTCGAACATTTATAATACCCATCACTGTGATTTGAACAGCTGTTTCTTTTCCATTTTTAATTATTTATATACACACATTGACAAAAACATATGACACGTTTTTAAGTGTTCTATAAGTGGCAAAACGTTTACATTTACGTTACATTACATATATGACGATTTACGATTTCTGCGGTCGGCTAATTAGTTGCTTATTACATTCAGTGGTGTTACAGAATCCAAGACTGAATTGTTATTTATCAGAATTGAAAATCAGTTCTGATATGAGTTGGTGTCATGAAATCGTCTTGATGTTATTCTGTGGTCTTGGATTTATCTTGTTTCGAATAGGTATAAACAAAATCAATATTCGAAACAGCTGTTGAGATTTTGTTTGCATTTGGTTGGCAACGTTTGTATTTTTGGTTTTTTTTGGTTATGCTTACATATTGTTGGTTTTGTTTATAATTTGGTGGCGTGTATATATTTTAAATTTGTTTAACATTTTTAAGTTGTATTCTAATAACACTGTTCTACAACAAAAACGCCTTTAAATAAAACTATATGGAATATAATGATTTTGATGCGCTGAATTCAAATCCGTCTAAAGTTTTTTTTCATCGGACTGAAATTTATTTAAAATCATTATATTTCATATAGTTTTATTTAAAGGCGAGAAAATATAGTTTTATTTAAAGGCGAGACCAGTGTAATTTAGAGGGAAATAAATTTTTGTACAAATTTTCTTTAGCAAAGTTATGGTAGAGGCTGTGGCAACATTGTTATTAATGGATGATGAGTGATGTGAAAATAAAAACAAAAATTTTAATAATTTTTAATATTTATGTAGTTTATTTTAACTTAAGTTTAAAAGAGTAACTAATGATATAAGATAGTTGTGATTATTGGTTGTGTTTTTTATTTTTCTCCGGTAATATAGCTTATTTAAATTATATAAAAAAGTTTATAAGTTATTCTGGCAAAAAGATTGATGTCTTTGTTTTTCAAAAGGTGCATTATAAAATTAGTGTGCAAAATAGCCATTTAACTTATTATAGAAATTTTCAAAAAAGTTTTTCTATAACAGAATAACATTCAATACGAACAGCATATTTAAATACAGTGATTATTGTATTATGAAATATATTAACTAAATTCTAAATAAAATAAACTTTCGCCAAGCATTACTTCTTAAAAACAATACAAAAGTAAATAAACGGATGAGATTGAGGTAAAATGCTCTAGTTTGAAAAATGAAATACTCGAACACACGAAAAATGAAATCACGAATGAGATTGATGATCTTAGCGACAGGATTTAGGTATTGGAAGCTACTAGAGTCGATGTTCTTGAACTTAAGGATGACATAAAAACTCTGGAATTAGAATGTCTTAAACAAGCGAACTCTTTTGTAGCCTCGGAGATACGTATTTCCGGTTTACCGTTTAGTAAAGATGAAAATCTTCATGAGATTTTTGGACACATCTGTAATACCCTAAATATACCCAAATCACCTTGTAAAGACATTTTCCGTGTACGAAAACCTAAACAACGAAATCCTAACATCGAGGATCAGCCAATAGTTATTAAACTTGACTCTCCGTACTATAAAAATCTCATACTGAAATGTGCTACAGATTTCCGTCGTAAGAGTAATTCGCCATTACGTTTATCGATAGCAACTAAATTTTTTATATAAATGAAAATCTGATACGGTATCTTCAAAAATGCGCTTGCTTGAAAAAAACGGACGGCTTAGATCAGTCTACACACGCCGAGGGGTTGTTTATGTGAAAACATGTAAAGCTGGTGATCCTATTCAGCTAAATTTTTCCGAGCAGCTAGATAAGTTTTTTCGCTCTAAAGCTAGAATTGTTCTACGATCATTTTTATATTAATTGTAAATTCCTTTCTTTTGTTATTAATCTGAACTTTTTATTTCTTTTTTTTAACTTATTATTATTATTATATTATTTTGATCATTTATTTGACCCTTTTATTCCCCTGTTGACTTGTACTTTTACTGTTTAATTTTTTTATGAATCTATTAGCGTTGCGTCTATCCTGTTGCAGTTTTACATTTATTTTGTGATTATTGCTGATGTTTTAGGTGGAGACTCCAAAGATATGACAATAAATATGGTCAGAACTGGCGAAATACAAAACAGGACTTACTATATCGCATATTAATGCCACGCGCAAGAATACTAGTTGCCAGATAAATCCTAATGATCTTAATAGGTCATTTATGAATACCCCAAAGGGCAGACCCAAATTTCTATAGTTTTCCTCGTGACTGCTAATTACGATATTAATTTACTTTAGCATGACAAGTTAAAGTTTGAATATGTTACCAAATATAATGTCATGTCGACTATTTCAATGGTGAAATCTAATTCAATTTGGTGCGATAACGTGCACCCTAAATTTATGAAACTAATTTTACTCCTAATACTCTCATTTATAATAATACCATTATTATGTTCGGCACTTATCTGACAAAGTGGAAGCATGCGAAAATAATTCTGTTGCTTAAGCCGAATGGGGATTATCGCCCGATTGCAACCTTGTGCTTTTTTCGAAACTTTTGGAGAAAATACTTTATAGGCAAATGATTAACTACATCAATTTGAACAATTTCTTTTCTAGTATGCAATCCGGTTTTCTATTGGACCATAGTTGCTCTTGTGGACGTTAGTGAGCATGTCAGACAGGTCTTGGAGAACGGCGATGTAAATTTTTTAGTTCTCTTGGATCATTCGAAAGCTTTCGATACGGTCGATCACAATATGCTTATTCATAAGCTTAGATTTTTCTTCAGATTTTCAAATAAAGTTATACATTCGTACCTTTCCTATCGCGCACAGTCTGTATTTTTGAACGGCAAATGGTCGGATTCCCTATATCTGGACAAAGGTGTTAATGATTTACCCGAACATCCTTTGAATTGCTAAATCCACTTATATGCAGATGATGTGTAACTTTGCTTAAATATTCCAGTGTACAATATGTCACTGGCTGTTGATTGTTTAAATGAGAACTTGAAAGAATCGCCCTATGGGCAACTGCTAATGGTCTCTGTTTAAACCCCGGGTATTCAAAGTATATTGTATTGCATAGAAGAAGCGTCGTACCTACATTTTTCGGAGATATTAGGGATCATTTTTAACACCAATTCGACATGGGTGATCACATAAACTCTTTGGTAGGCAGACGTATATTAAGTTACGCACACTATGGTCCACGCAATGTTTCATACCATTGAAAACTAGATTTCTGATTGCAACAACTTATTTGATTCCCTGCCTACTGTACGGATGCGAGCTGTTTGCTAATTGTGATTCTAGCAGTAAACGCAAATTGAATATTTTATTTAATAATATTGCTAGATATGTTTATAATTGAAGAAGATATAACCATATTTCTGCAGCAGATAAGTGTCTTTACGGTGTGACTTTTGAAAATTTGTTAAATATACATGCACTTTTATTTTTGCATCGAATAATAAACAAGCGGAAACCGAGTTATTTATTTGACAGGCTACGTTTTGTCCAGTCACCTCGTAGTAGGAATATTATTATTCTTCGGCATCATTCCCTGTTTTCCGAATGGCAGTTCTAGTTACATGCTATTCGACTTTGGAACATTCTTCCACAACATCAACAACGCAACACCAACGCTAATAGCTTCAAGATATTTTTGTTTCAATATTTTCGTTGATATTTTTCTCTCCCTTTCAAATTTGTTTTATTTGTATGTTTTTTCCACCCCTTGTTGTTTATTATATATGTTTATCCATTTATTTTTGTTAAAATACTTTTTATTATTAATTTATTTATTCATTTACTAAATTAAGTCGATTAATTTGTACATATCACATTCCTGTACTTTAAATATAAGATTTTGTCTTGTTGTACAGGATTTGGGCATAAATTTTATTAACAAACTAGAGTAATCCCTCCCGCGTTGCTGGACGCCTTTGTGTTGTGCTTTTTGACTGATGTGAATCGATAAAAAAAAGCTTTAACTGTCACCGTTCTCTTCACATGCAAAATGCAAAATTCCATATTTTTTAAATTATGGTTTAGAGACTTACTATTACCGTTTTAAAGATATAGACATATAAATAGAAATTGTATATGGGCGTGCCATTGCCAAGTCGAAGAATAGTGAAGCCACATACCAAATGCCAAAGCTTTCTACATATGCTTTTTAAGTACACAGCTTTAAAAATATTTTCTAACTCACACAAAGTTTAAATGTTGTAACAAATTTCGTTTTCAAGTAAAACTTATGCAATACAAAGGGGTTTATTCTAACAACTATAACTCGCGAACCATAGGACCTACAAAAACCGTATATACATAAAAACCTTGGTATTGACTTCACCTTTCGCTTAAGGTTGACTCATTTTAGAGAACATCAATTACAATGCATTTTATAGTAATCTTTTATATACATAGATAAATAAATAAATAAAATACTTGTAATTACTTTTACTTTAAATAACATGTCTGTGTCTTTCTGTGACACCAAAATCATTTTTTGTCGATTTTAATTTTGATTCTGACAACAACCAGATTCTGTAACACCCCTGATTATATCGTTTTTGAAAGTCACAACCCTATAGTTATGTTAATACTGTTACAAATAAAAAAACAACACTGCATTGTGGGATTTTGGTATATTTTCATGTCATTCTGTCAATTTGGCAGCACTGGTAGTCGATATTTCCTGAACCTTCCAAACTGTAGGCAATTAGGTATATAAAGGGGCTGCTTTACCCACACGTCAGTTTGTGATCGTTTGGCTATCAAGCGGAAATAAAAGTGTTGTATAAACGAATATTAAGTGTTGTATTAAGAAAAACAGTATAAAAGATATAGTGAAGTAAATAAACAAACTGTAACAACAACAAAGTGGTTTAATTTTATTTTAACGCAATTTAAACAAACTCAAACGTTTTAAAAAGGTTATAACGTAACAATACATTTCTGTGCGACTGTATGTACCCATAATTGATTATGCTATTGTGATTGCTTTGTGTCATGCAATTAAATCAAATCCTTCTTCAATGTGAAGCAATGGAAAAGACATTTTTTTGCCGGGGATGGAAAAAGTGCTGGAAAAACCCTAATATGCACCCTAACACAAATAAATTCAACATCCCTAGAAAAAGTGAGATTAATTAATACGGATGTAATTTCGGCATAAACAGCAATAAAAATACCACCAGTTTCCCTATCAAAATCATTAGAAATAATATCAGAATCAAGAAAAAGGTGTGCTAGAAAATGATAAGGTCACCTTAATATTTGCTCAATTCATCCAAACTATAAAATGCTATGTATGGTCATCTTATAAAAAAAAATTCTACGTTCAAATACATGATGCAATAAAGAGGTGGACTCATTTTAATTTTGAATACAACACTATATCAACGCTTTACTGTGCTGTCACAAAAATGCAATGCTGTGGTAAACAAAAATAATGAGCTGTCAAAAAAATGTAATGTAATGTAATCACATTCACATTGCAATAAGCGTCAAACGAAAAGAAACAAACAACTTTTTGACTTTAAAGTATAGGCAGTTTTGTATCAGCTGTTATTGTTTTGGTAAAATAAGACCACCTTATAATTGCACAATGTTCAAATAAGTGAATTATAAGTCGGTTTTGGTTTTAGAGATGTACCATTATATTATGTTTATTTAAATTTATGTAAATAAGTGCAATATTCAATACGTCAAAATACGTAACATTTTATAGTTTGGATGAATTGAGTAAATATTAAGGTGACCTTATCATTTTGAGGCACACCTTATTACCATTAAGTCAAGGCTCAGTAAACACAATTATATCAAAATCAAAGCTCCCTTTGTAAAGCGCAGAGAGCTTAGACCTAAGCCTACGGACATTTTGATAAGCAATACTGGCATTTAAAGACAACTCCGAAACTATTTTTTTTTTTTTGACACAGAAGTAGGTAAAGTAAAACCACTTCTCCGATAGTTTTCCTTAAAATTGAATTCGCAAACTAAAGTGTCCTGTTGCAAAAACGCATTGTTAACAATCAAACATATCATCAGTAATAAATAATTGAAAGGAGGAATTCATAAAATTTTTGGGGCGAAGCTGATATAGTTTACCTATTTTCCCTATAAGTATTTAATATCAGTCAACAAGCATAGCTATAGACACAGCATTAAACAGTCTCTTATTTACATGTGTTATGCTCTTATATTTACTTCATTTTGTTTTGTTCATAATACCAATTAAATGCATACGTCCTTATAGTTAGCTATAAATTGACAGAACAATTAATTTTATGAAAATAGTAAAATTTTTTAACGGTACTTGGTTACTTTTTCTTCCTATTGTGATTTATATTTCAAATGTTTTTTGACACAATATTAAACTATGAATCGTCCTGTTATTAAATGCATGTTATTCATTAAAAAATAAAAACCTGGCAGTACTGTTCGCATTATTGCAAAACAGCGACAGTTTTTGACATTACATTTACTTGCGACAATTTGCCGCTGCATCATCATTCAGTCAATTTCTTTCTTTTTGTTGAAAATTTCCAAAAAGAAAAATCTTTCTATATTGATTTCAAAGAGTGTTTTTGAAAAGTGTGTACGTGTGTTTAATTAATTATAATTAATTTAAAACAAATTAATTCAATTGAAAACATGTCTTTCTCACTGGAAAAATACAAATTAAGGTGCGAAATTGTGGGTCACAGTAAAGATGTACGTTCTGTGGCTGCGGCAGCGGAACAAGTGGAAGGTGGTGAAATGATTGCTTCGGGGTCCAGGGATAAAACTGTTAAGCTTTGGAAACCCTTAGATGAAGGCTTTATTGAATCGGTAACATTGAAGGATCACAAAAATTTTGTTGCCTGCGTTTTTTATTATGAACGCGAGCGTTGGTTGTGCACGGGTAGCAACGATGCCACAGTATGCATTTATCAGGAAAACAGTTTATTGCCAATATTAACACTAAAAGGCCATGAATCAACTGTATGCGCGATTGCAGCCGGTGTAGAAGCACAAAGTTTAATTACAGGCAGTTGGGATAAGACGGCTCGTATATGGACTATTGACCAAAGTGGCGGCATTAAATTTATCGAGTTAAAAGGACATGAGGCAGCCGTGTGGGCTGTAGCTTCGATGTCTGAAAATAAGAAATTTATTACTGGTTCGGCCGATAAGAATATATTTTTCTGGAATGCTAAAGGCGAAAAACTGCGTATGCTAAAGGGCCATACAGACTGTGTCAGAGCCATTTTGGCTTTAGACAACGGATGGCTAGTGTCATGTGCCAATGATGCTATCATACGTGTGTGGAACGAAGACTGCGAATGTGTTCAACAAATGAGCGGTCATACAAATTATATTTATGCTCTCGCTCAAGTCAAAGATTTGTCAAATGAATGCATAGTATCCTGTGGAGAGGATAGTACATTGCGTATGTGGAATATTACTAATGGAAAAGAAGTGGGTACTCCTTTAATACATCCCGCACAGTCTGTTTGGTCTATTGCATGTTTAAAAAATGGAGATATAGTTACCGGCAGTAGTGATGGTGTTGTCAGAGTTTTTACCAAAGATCCTCAACGTATGGCTTCAGAAGCTGCGCAGTCTGCCTATCAAGTGGCTGTAGAAACAAGAAAACAACAAATGTCCGAAGAATTGGGTGGAATTAAGAAAACTGAGTAAGCCACAATTGTAAAAAAAAAAAAAAATTGATTGTATTAGCAATTTATTTTTGTATATTAGCCTTCCTGGACCAGAATCATTACTTACAAACGGAACTCGAGAAGGTCAAACTAAAATGGTAAGACATCCTGATGGTTCCGTAAAATGTTATAGTTGGGAATTGGGTAGATGGAATTTAGTAGGTGATGTAACAGGAGCTTCTGGAGGTTCGCAAGCTTTATCAGGCAAAACTTTGTACGAGGGAAAGGTTAGTTAGCTTGCATAATTGTCTTTGTGTATATATATGCATATTATTTGCAATACATTATTTGTTAGGAATATGATTATGTGTTTTCGGTGGATATATCCGACACGGAACCTCCATTGAAATTGCCTTATAATCGTGGCGAAGATCCTTGGCATGCTGCTCAAACTTTTATACATCGCAACAATTTACCTCAGGTTTATTTAGATCAGGTGGCAAATTTCATCATTAAAAATTCTCATAATGTACCTATTCAAAGTACAACAACTGGGTAATTTTAAAATATAATTAAAAAAAATACAAAATTTTTTATAATTCACTTATTTAAAGAGCATATCAAGATCCATTTACTGGTGGAAATCGTTATGTTCCTGGTACCAGCAATAATAATTTCCAATCAGTCGGCAATGCTGATCCATTTACTGGTGCTTCTAGTTATACAACAGCATCCGCTAATCAATCTACTCCTAAAGTGGATGTGAATTTCATTAAAGGTAAGTTATTACATACTTTTTATAGAGTCCACTTTTAGAAAATCAATTGATTATATAGGCGAAAAACATTTTCCCGTAAGCATATATTTGACTTTTGACAATTGTGATCCTTCTAAAGTCTTGGAAAAACTTAAGTAAGTTTAAAACTAGTTACATTTTGGACCTTAAATTGCATATTTTTGTATATAACTATCAATAGAGAATTTAACAACAAACTGCCAACAACCAATGAAAAAGTATCAGATAATCTTTTAGAATCTGTTATAAGATTAACTGATGCTTCTTCCGATGTTGATCAAGTTGCTGTAGAAGCGTTACAAATATTATTAAGATGGCCAAGTGGTAAGCGATTTAATAATCAGTTTTTAAAATCTCAACAAATTAGTCATTTTTTCCATATTCTAGAATTACTTTTCCCTGTTATTGATATTGTTCGACTGGCTGTAAGGAGCGAATCAATTTTTGCCGTTCTAAATTCTCTGAATTTCTTAGATGCTCTGCTTTCGCATATAACCACCTCAGCACCAAATCAGTTAATGATAATACGCTGTTTAGTCAATATTATGAAACATGAGGCTGGCAGACAACAAGTCGATAAACGCATAGCACCTTTAATCGAACACATTAATAGCATTAGAACCGGAAGCAATAATCTACAAATAGCCATAGCAACTTTCTATTTAAATCTAACCATTACACAGACTAAAAGTATCGCAAATGGTGAAAAATGTCGTATGATTACAGAAGGCCTAATTGAATTTTTTAAATGGGCAACAGATTTGGAGGCATGTTATCGTTCTATGCAAGCCATAGGCAATTTAACTACCACACCGTTTGGCCAGGAAACTTTGGCCTTAATTATATCAGTGGATTATGTTATGGATAAATTAAAAACGCTTACAAATACACCACGGACTGGCGATCTTGCTAAAATTAATTCTGCTGGTAAAGCATTATTAGCCTCATTTTAAATTAAAATTAGAGAAAATATAAAGCACCTCTATTTTTTTTTTTTTTGTTTTTTTCGATGAAATACTATTATGCATAAATATTAAATAACAACAATATTAAATACAGAGCTTGGGTTTATTTAAATATAAATAAAAACTATGATTCAGTTTTTCCTTATATGTATGTGTTTTACACAATATCTGTATATGTTTCTATTAAGAGTCTTTATCCACTTCCATTTTTATGATTTCGCTTGTGGGTTTCCTTTGACGGATACGTTGAAGTAATTCTTCCTTCCAGCGTTCTTCGGGAACACCGTCAGCCCAATCGGGCACCGCTAAATTGGGTAGTTGAAAATTAGCCATAGCATTTAAGATCTGAAATAGACGTGTTATTTATGTGAGTAAAACATATGGAAGTAAAAAGGCTACAGCAATGTGATTACAAGTGAATATATTTTTTAAGATAAATTAAATTATATTTAGTTAAGATAATTAAGCCTTAGGAGAACTACTTTATCACTTATGTGATGTAAATCGAAACTGAGTGAAATTGAAATCGAACAAAACTATCAGTTGCTTGATGTACTTTCCATTACCGACAGATTTGTAATTTCTTTCATTTGTTCTCACAGTGACCTCTATCATAACTTGTTTAATTATCAAGACAAATTTGGACAAAAAAAAATTTTTTTTTTGTGTTTCCAAATGTAGTCACATAGGGAGAGGTATGTTTAAACAGTAAAAACATTTTTAAATATATGTGAATTATCAGTAAACCCATTGATATATCTTTTTCCCAGGTACTGCGAATATAATTTGAGCCGCTTGATATATCTATATTCCGCTGAAAATAGTACGATTTTTCTATTCCCTGTTTTGATTATTTTTCCTATACACTGCGCGTCATCAGGATAGCGCACACCTTTTACTGACGGTTAATGTTAAATATTATCTGAACCAACTGAGATATGAACTTAAAATGTCTATGTAGTAAACTCCTATCAATTCCCTTTAAAATAAAACAAGAATGACTGATGTACCATTTAAGATAGTATTTTAAATGATTTTTTTTTAGAAAAATAATACTAAAAACGTATTGAAAAAATTGGTCATCAGGATAGCGCCATCAGCTATAATTTCAATCTAATTAGTATTTTAAGCAACTATATAATTTTAATTCTTCAATACAATATTTTAAACAGTATTAAGGATAATTAGCAATGCGTGCACCGCCTTTGTTTGAAATATACTCGAAAATTCGATTAGAAATCGAAGTCTACAGTTTTTTAATATAATTCAACTAAATGTGGACCAAGCGCGTATGACTCCTTCTATTAATGCCATTTTTGTGTTGTATTGTCTTCCGGACTCATACACTTTCCCAGACACCCATCTCCATACGTTTTTGAATATATTTAGGCCGGACAAATAAGGTGGCCACTCAAGGGCATCAGGTTTTTGACTCTGAATACACGATTTGACGGATAGGACTGTATGGAATTGAATTCTTTAGATTTCCTAATATGTTCTGCAAGATTCCTAAATAAGTAGAAAAGTGTTTTACGAAACGCAATTGTAATTCTCTGCATTCATACACTTTGTTAAAAACTGTAAATCGCAGGTGCCATACATAGTTGCATTTTGCTTCCCACACTATTACTGCATTATAATTTCGTGAGAATCATTATGAGTGATCTCTCCTACAGGAAATTAAAATTCAATAGATATCAATAGAAACGGCGACATTTATAATCGAAGAATTTCATTTACAAAATCTCTTCTTTTTTAGAATTTGTTCTTGCAAATCTTCATCGACTTCTCAAAAATAAGATTATCCGGTATGTTCTGTAAACCTAAATCGAGTGAAATTGAAATCGAATGAAAATTCGACTTTCTATAATTTTTAAATCAGACAAGATTTTGATATTTTTTCTTATTTAATTCGCTTAATTACCTTTTAAATAACTTCTTTGACTATCAAAAGTTTAAAATTATTGGCAAATATAAGTTTTGTCTTCGAAAATTTACTCGCTTTCAATTTCACACGTTTTCGGTTTACAGAACATACTCGATTGACAATCTCATAGTCTCTCTTTTCATTACGAAATTTGTTTTGCTGAAACTATCGCTAATTCTCTTTTCAACATGCATTCGCGTCTACACTACTATCAAGGCACATTGAAGTTCGATGATTGAACAAGGTACTGTTGCCTGTGCAACAACTAATGGTGTGTTCTTTTCTGAGAAATTTGTTGCACTTTGTTGCAATGTATTTTTGTTTTCTTTTTTTACAAATTTAATATAAAGAAAGGATGCTGTGATTATCTCTAAAAATTTTATCTTTAAAAAATTGTAATATTTCCTAATTTATGAGTACGTTTTATAGCATAGAATAAAAGAAATGCAAAATTTTTTCAGAAAAGAAAACGCCCTAATTTTTTGACTTGACATAACTTGCCTTTACTACGATATTTTTTTAATGAAACTTAGGATTTTCACAACATTGTTGTTTGACATTACGAATGAAGAAACAAGAGAATTTCAGAGAACATGACAGTGTGTACTTCATTTCATTCTTTTCTCCCATCTCACTAATAAACTCAGACTAGCAGAAAGAAAAATTTCGTAGTGTAGACCGAGTAAAAGCTCTCGGAATTCCCTTTTTACTCTATTTGGTGTGAACACCATATTAATTATGAAAACCGGTTTACACCTTTGCATACCAAAAAAGTTTTTGGTCAAACTGAACCATAAGGCCCTTTAAAATAGAGTCTCTGCAAAAATATAG
Organism: Wohlfahrtia magnifica; assembly: GCA_023159175.1. Taxonomy (NCBI): domain Eukaryota; kingdom Metazoa; phylum Arthropoda; class Insecta; order Diptera; family Sarcophagidae; genus Wohlfahrtia; species Wohlfahrtia magnifica. The sequence continues at coordinate 891,385 of JAKWBJ010000504.1, read as the reverse complement.
AGTCTCTCTCAATAAAAATTTCTACTAGAACTTCAGAAATTGCTGCTGATTTTTTGTATTTTAAATACATACTCTCATAGCTTTAGTGCTAAAAATTTCCAAAAAATTTATAAAAAAAAAACCACAAAATTTTAAATATAAAATTTTCTTTGCAGTGCAATGAACATTGACGATGCAATTTTTGTTTTTTGCTTTTGTATATATTACTCCAGATAATTTAACGATACTTTAATAAAAAAGCTTTGTATTTCAATGAGACAAAAGTCTACGCTCATAACAAAAAAATTTAGTTTTTAATTATTATAGTGTAAACTTTAAAATAGTATCAAGTTGGATAGCTGCAGTACCTAAGAATCCCTCTAAGCCTGTTTTGTATAGAATTTATCAGATTTATAATCTCTTCAACTGAGAAATTCTCCGCTGTTCCACGAGTGTTATATTTCGTTTTTATCAGGTGATTGAGGGAAGTACACATCATCGTTGGTCAATTATAAACCTCCAAAGCTTGACAACTGCAGCTGTATACCTCGGGTTATTCTCTTGTTGAAATGTATATTCTCCTGTCAATATCAATTTTTCAACACACTACTTTAGATTCCATTTCAACACATCCAAGTAGACATATTTGTGCATTATTGATTCGATAATTACGAAATTACTTACTTATTTACTACACTGCCATTCTCTCTGACATCACTACACCTCATCCACCATGCTTAACAGTTGGTAACTAGAGTTCTATATTAGGGCCGGTTCCTGATTTTCTTTATACCATCTGTCTACCATTGATTCCAAAAATACTAATCTTATTTTCGTAATACAAAATTATCATTTTCCAAAACTCTGGTGGCATGTTAACATATTTATTGGCGAATGCTATACGTTTATTTGGTTAATTAACAAATTTTTTTTAACTCTTTCTGTACATACGGTAATAGTCTTCTTAAACTTTTGTTTGGCATTTTCGATATTTGGAGCGCAGAAATTCTGAAAATGCTTTATAAGTGAAACTACATTTCCATATTTTCTGTCAGTTCTTACTCTTTGGAGATAATTTAGATCACCTTTCCAAAATTTGATTACTTTTTTTGTTCCATCTACATTTATTGTTTCTTTTTTGAGCCATTTCTTAAAACTTGTACAAAATTGTAATAAATGTAGCGATTTTAATTTGTAAATAAGGCTTCTGCCAAAATAAACCCAATGATTGCTTAATGACCACACTTTTATTATTTACTGACAGATTCAAAGTTAAGAGCGTAGACTTTTGATTCTTTGGAATACAAGGTATTTTTATGAAAAGTACAGTTAAATTATCTGGAGTAACCATATATGGGAAAAAGTTGCATCGTAAACATTCACTGCATTGCAACGAACAGTTTATATTAAAAATTTTATGAATTTTTATATATTTTATGGATATTTTTTTCATTGAAACTTTGAATTGAGTGAGGGGCGTAGACTGATGATACCTAGAGTATGTATTTAATTTTACCTATCCATTCTCTTTTTTATAAATATATGTACCTAAACAGTAGTAGAAGTCGTGCTATTTTTACTTTATATATAAACGTCTCGTATTTACTTACCTGCTGAGTTTTATTCCCATCCAATTCTATTTGTAGTTCTTGTGGCCGTGGTTGACTCCATAACTCCCTTTCAATTTCAATATCAGCTGCCTCTATTTGCGGAATACTGTGATCACCACGAATAACATGCTCTTGTTCATCGTCGACTAGTACTCTATTGATACCTTCCCTGTTGCTACTATCATCATTTTCATCATTAGATCGTATATATCCATAGTCTGTGTGATTATCCTCCATTGCTAATGGCTGATATCCATCATAGGACGACGTACCTAGTTGAGAATCGTTGTCGCTATCGTCACTAGGTGCTGGCGGATGATGAACAATACCTGTTGTACGCAAATCTTCCTCTCCGGGATCATTAGGTAATTCTGGAGCACCCATTTCTTAATGTTGTACGTTTTTTTGGTATACCTTCGGTTAGTTGTTTAGTTGCGATTTCGAAAATTCAATAGTTTTTTTGTTATTGTTCTTCTTCTTATTACTACTTTTCTGTTCATTTATTACTCACTGTAAAGTGATACCACTTTTAAAATATAGTATATTAAAATGATGTTTAAAAGTTATATAATTATAAAGTTGAAGTTAAAACATTGTCATGAAAATAACATTGAGATAATTTAATTACATCAGTAGCAACTATAACTTTCGTTATATTTAATTCCTTTATCTAATCATTTGAGTATAGAAAAGTTGACCTTATTACTGGTCGTAGTAGTCGCGACATATGTACATTTTTTGTCACAACAAAACTACCCAAATACAAATAGTGGCCAACAAAAGTCTGCCATGTCCAATTTCTATGTCATCTTCTTTCAATATAAATTTTGTAAGTTAGGCTGATTCCCAAAATGTTAGTTGCTTTGTATTCGAACAAAGTATAATATTTCAAAATGCATGAATATAAAACATTAAAAATGTCGCCGACGAATATTAGAAAACATGTAAAAAAGGAACTATGGCGTCAGTTCTAAAATTTATGCATTTACATTTGATTATTGCTAAACAAAAAATAGAACAAGACGAACGATTAAAAAAGTCCAGTTCATTCGATTTTGATAAATTATTCAGACAAAACAGCAATAACCTATTTTTATTTATATTGAACTGTTTCTTAAATAAAATGCATCGCATTATTTTTATGTTATTTTGTGATTTTTATTCCATAATGTCGAAATATACAAAGTATAAAGTTTTTTTTTCAAAATGTCGCAATATTGCAAAATCTAAATACATTTATGAAACCACGTACATTTATGAAAACTATGACAAAAGTCTACATACGATATGTGTGCTTACTTAATTTACTTTGCGTATATATATCAAATTGTTACTAATTAATAAAATTAATATTTGGCTGGTCCACTACTGGCATTTACAGCTGCTTTTAATCGTTTAGGCATTGAATTAACCAAATTTTTATATTCGGTGGGTGTTATATTTTGCCATTCTTCTTGGCGGTTCTGTTTTAGCATTTGGGCATTAGTAACATTATATTTTCATATTTTTTTTGCAAAATCGCTTACATATGCTCAATAATATTTAGATCTTGGCCTTAAATTAAAGGGTGGTTGGTTTTGTTGGAAAATCCTTGGTTTAATATATCGACTTATGGTTTTAGATTTTATTCTAGAATGGATTTATACTGATACCGATTCATATTACCTTCAATGAACACCAACTTCCATACTTCAAAGCAGCGACAGAATGCCAAGCCATCATACTATCCCCATACTTAGCAGTGGAAATTAAGTTTTGATGATAAAATGCTACTTGTTTTTTTTCGCCACACTTTATCTCTACCATCACTTTTAAATGTTATATTTATATTCTCGGTGGTCAAAACTAACTTCAAGAAGTCAATTAAGTTTTTAATATGCATTTGGTCAAATTCCAAACCAAGCTCACGGTTTTTTCACTCAATAGTATATTTTTTCGAGAACTGCTATGATAACCGTTTTTGTTAATTATTCTTTGAATAGTACGTGGATGTACAGTAATTCCTGATCTTATTGCCAGCCTTCGACCAATTTTGTGGCATGAATTTGTGGGTCCACTTCTTTTATAATAAAGCCTACATCTGCGATTGTGTTTTGTGTGGGCGACCGCTAGGAATCTTATTTTTAACAGTTCCAGTGTTTTTGTAGTTTTTAAATATTACCTGAACTGTAAATTTACTTAATATTAACATCTTTGATATCTTACAAGATTTTTTCTCATTTCTGCAATGTACCACTTAATTTCTGATATCAATAGAAATTTCTTAGCGCGAATTTTTTTATCTAAATAAAGGGTGGTACAACCATAATGCACGATGTTAATTATGAGTCACACTTTAACGTTCAAGCATGCCAAACTTAATTTGACATTTCTTTGTTTCAGTGTTTGACAAATTTAACTATGGAGAGGTACACGAATGAGCAGCGCGTTAAGCACAATTTTTCTTGTTTTTAAGTTTTATTAATACTTTTTAAATAATGCTTTTAAATTTGGCAATGGGCCATTAGTACTTTTGTATCTATCTTAGCTTCGTTTCTTTTATTCTAAACGTATATTTTTAAAAAAGAACTTGAGTAAAACATTTATTTTGTAATTATAATTTAAGGCTATTTAACCACTGATGATGTTGCGTTGTCCTCTAAAGTTGCTGTCGGGCTATTGACTGTAGTAGTAGCCATTTAATTGAAAGAAGTGACTTTTTTTTAAATCTTCTAAAACGCAAGGCAAGGCTAAACAAAAGCCACGACTTGCCGGTATTAAGGGAAAATCTGGCAAAGGATATTGATGTTTATTTGGCATTAATTGTTTGGCATTTTCGTTCGAATCTGCATTTGAAACAAAAGAAAGCAATAAAATGAGTGTTTCTATGTTTGAACTAAATGTTAATATGTAATTAAATTACCTTGTCATTTGTTCTACAAACACCATTATCATTGCTAGCTATTGCAGAGCCATTGTTACCTGTATCAGCTATTCTTAAAACTTGTGTTTGATGTTGTTGTTTGTTGGAGCTAGGGGAAGTAGTTGTTGTTGATACGACATCATTAATAAACAATTTTTTTGATCTTGTACACGTTCATTCATTGTTTGAGAACTACCCTTACGAACACGTTCAATAAGACCCTTATATAAAGTAGAGAATTGAACGCATTTCAACCAGTTGAAAAAATGCACAAAGCTCCTCGGAAATGAAACGATTTGATTTCTACCACTTTGAAGGATATTCTTATCCTATGCTCTAAAAATTGGGAAAGCTACAAAAAAAAAACTCCAAAAGATTTACCTACATAACTTTAAGGATAGAGGACAAACAAAATCAAGTACAATGTTTCAAATTCAAATTACTGGATATCTACAATGAAGTAATTACCTGAAGCAAATGCAAGTAAATCTGCATTTTGACGTACTATTATCATTTTAAACTTACAAAAGAGTGCTAAAGATTTGCTATTGTTGGTCATGTTGGCTTTTAACTAAAACAATTTTAGAGCCTTTAACTGTTGTTGTTGTCATACCGAGCCAACCATTTATAGTTAAGGCTTTTCAGTTTTCGTTTTTGTTAATGGATGTCCACTGATTTAAATAGTACGTCTAAATGCTGACTTAATTACATTTACTCCAGATAAATGCTTGGTTTTATAGATCGACTTGAATTTGAAGTAGTTCATCTGTTTGTCGCGGTATTTTTCTCATGGAGTTTTGCACTTCGTTGTAGGTATTAATATGTACATATGCACTTACCTCGACATATACCGCGTCTTGTTGCAGGAAACATATTTATGAACTTTGTCTTCATCTTCCATTTTATGATGTGTTTCTTGATCCCTAAAAAACATTACATTATAATTATTTTTAAATCGTTTATAAGACATAATACTCACATTTTGCTTTTCTGCTACACTCCAAAATTTTACCTAAAAAGAAAACACTTTTTTAATAATTTAAAAGTATAAATATGATAATTATTTTACTCACTTTAATCCGTAAGCCACCTGCAAGAAATACCTGGAAAGAAAATTGAAAATTATTGATAAAATACTTTAATTTTTTAAAAAATTCACAAACACAATTTTTTTTACCTCTGAAAAATTTTATTTATTGCGCCAGAATGCAAAAATAAAGCAAAATATAAAATTTTACAACTCAGCTCGAAAGAAAGAGATAGCTATATTATGTTAATATTTACTGTCTCGTGTATCCCTACTGAGTTGTAAAATTTGTTGTATGGTTGTTGTTATTTTTGTTGGTGTGTCCTCACTGTATACATTGTGGCGTTAAGATTGTTGAAGCCTTTTACGAAAATGGGCGTTCAAATAAAAATGCATTTCGTACACTTCATGATTTTTTAGTCAGCATAATCGACCAAATGTATCCACAATCGAGAGAATTGTGCGCAAATTTAGTCAAACCGGGTATGTAGGAAATGTGGAAATACCTGTACATTACCGCTCAGTTCGTTCTGCAGAAGAGCCGTCAACCTCGATCTTCGTCGTGCTCAACAATTGAACATCTCTTGAACATCACAAATGCTAATTTTTAATAGAAATTTGAATTTACACACTTACAAGATTCATTAATTCAAGAGCCGAAGCCTACTGACCATTTCAAGCGTCGTCAATACGCCGAATGGTGACTTTACAAAGAAAATCATCTGCTACGAGGCACACTTTTGCCTCAGCGGATTCGTTAACAAGCAGAATTGTCGCATTTGGGTAAATGAGAATCCACGAGTAATTGTTCGAAGGCCTATGCATACACAAAAAGTGAATGTTTAGTGCGATTTATGGGCTGGCGGCGTCATCGGGCCGTACTGCTTCGAAAATAAGGTCGGCCGAGCAGTTGCCGTAAATAGTGTTCGCTATCGCGAGATGATAAGGGATCTTGTGGTCAGAAATTGAGGATATGGACCTGGACGATATGTGGTTCCAACAGGATGCTGCTACTTACCACACAGCGAACTAAACAATGGCTCCTTTTCGCGAGAAATTCAATGACCGTGTTATCTCATGTCGTGGCGATGTTAATTGGCCGTAATTTTCATGTGATTTGACACCGTGGGACTTTTTCGGGACATGTACGAAATTGAACTTCAATTATGTCTAAGAGTCAATGAAAATATGGACTGACAGATAGAGGTATGCCACCGAAGCCGTGGCGAGCATTTGGCCGATATTTTGTTGTAGTTGTCATAGAACCTTCTATCATAATAAAAATATTAAGTTAATTCTCTACAAACTTTTTGTTTTATTTACAATGAACATCGTGCGTTTTGGTTGTAACACCCTTTATTTACTTATACAGCCCAAATCAAAACTAAAAACTATCATCTCAACAAGAAAATAAAAATAATAAATTACGGCACTACCCTGTTTTATGTCAATGCGTTTTAATTCTTGTTCTTAACTAATTTTTTAAATTTTTATTGGAATAAATACATATGTATGTTTTTGGTTTATATCAATAGAAATAAATTTGAAATTAAACTATCATTTTTTATTTAATGCTTTTGAATTCATAAAAACGTACAATTTGTGGGCGTATGCATACTATTGTCGGCCATTATATCTCAGTTAAACTGAGATCTAGAAGCCGTTTTGAATATTGGCTTATGAAAGTGTCTGGGTTCGTTGTCTTGCTTTAGATACATATGTATATATTTGGTTATAACTGTTCAAATGAGGTGAAGAGGAAATACTTCACTCCAAGAAATGACAAAAATGATTGTAAATATTATCACCACCATGTTAAAAAGCATAACGTGGGTTAAATTCTACCCTTTGGCTTTCACATTTTCTATTATCATCATTTCCAAACAAATGTTTTTGGTTTCGTCATTCATGCGTAAAATGTAAGCTGATAGACTGGTTAAGAATTCAAAATAGGCTTGTCGATGTTTTTAATATAGAGTATTCTCTTTTCACATGTATAGTCTGTTCGGCTTTACTCGTTTGAAAACAAGAGCTTATCCCTTTGGGATGTACACAACAACATTCGCATTAAAATTGTTTAACTTTAAAAAATGACAAAAATTAAAGCTCACTATTACTTTATTTTCTTAATTATTCCTTTTAAGCAATAAAGCACGATTAAAGTATTATAAAAATTTGATTTATATAGATTTTTCTTAATTATATTCTTAATACATCAGTTTTTTTAGTGTTTTTATATTGTTAACAGTTTATTAATAAACAAAATTGCCTCCTGCTGCTGAGGCTGCAACTCCTTGCGTGGGATTTACAGTTTGCACAGGAACTGGTACGATAGATACTTTTAAATCTCTATTTGAAGGTTTTCTTAGTTCTATTGAGGCATGCTTTAATTGAATAGTACATTCAGGATTAGCATTAACTGCAGCCAAATTAATTGCTTCTTTATCAAATAAAGTGGCCATGGCCTCCAAAAGTTCCACAAAGCCGATAGAAAGAGCCGCTCGGCGTATACGGTTTAGCTCTTTATAAAAATGTTGAGTTTTTTCTGGCATTTTTTTAGCATGCCGCAAAACTTTCTGTATGTCCGATTGTAAACTACTGCGATTTATCCATACAACACAACTTTGAGAATATGAGCGCTTGTCAGCCTTAACGGGAAAAGCTGCAGTTTCCCCAGGCATAAGATCTTCGGCAAACCCCAACATTTGTAAGTCACCTAGCCATGGTATAACATTATTACCAGGCGGTAATATATTTAACATTAAATTAGATTTTTTCTTCGTATCGGCATATGAGTAAATGAAGCCATACCAATTGTCATTGAGTAAGACTAAAGCTGCTAAATTTTCTACTTTTAAAGCACCGTGTAATAACACGCACATTGATTCTTTTTGCATTTCATTTAAAACTGCAGGAACAGTTGATTGTCCCTTATCACTGTCCTCAGTTATTGCTTCGGCCTCTGTATCTTTAGCTTCCTTTGTATAGAAATCTCTAATATCTTGCTCCAATTTCTCATATTCATAATTCACGTTATTAACATCTAATTTTGGAATTTTTTCGGTTGATAATTTACTAACAGTGGCGGATTTCTCCGATGATCTGCGACCTAGTTTTTCTCTTTCTACTTTAGGTATTACGAGATGACGACTTAAAGACGAAGGCGAGCCTATGGCTGTTAAAGGCAAATAACCACATATTTCTAGTTTACTGGCTAAAGTTAAAGAGCTAACACTTGCTTTATTGTTTTCAGAGTAGTGTGGTTGATATGGCTGAGGCGGAGGCCATAATAAAACCGGGCATTCTAAACGGAAATAACCACCACATTTAAGTATAACTTCATAAGATTTAAAATTCATTTCACATAATTTTTCTATCATTTCAAACATAGCGGTACGTCCTAATTCACTTTTATGACCCTGCATGGACGTTTTTTGTTGTTCATTTACGGTAGAATCCAAACATTCATTTTCCTTAGAAGCTTTGGTCATATAAAGTTGTCCTGAAATACATGCATAATTGTTTGAAACTGTATATGAATGACCTATTTATTAACTTTACCTTTGATGCCAGTTACATCCAGTAATTGTTGGTAGACACTAGTTGCTCTGGTAAAATATGAATCTGTATGTACTCCCATACAGATAAAATTCCACTTGACTGGCTGAAGAGCTCTAACCCATGAATATTCTGGCTCGTTTTCTTTGCCCACATAATTCTGAAGGAACGCTTTCAGCGATGTGGATCCAAAACCTAAACCACAATCGGTAAAAACCACTACATTACCAGGCAATTGTGTACCCCAATTGGAGGTGAATATAGAGGCTACACTTTTCATCAATGACATCAAACATAGCTTATCAGCCGCCTCAACTTTTTTTACTGTCTGCTTAATTTGGTCATAATCACGAGTAAAATCTACTTTTAACTCGCACAAACTACTAAAAGTCAACAGTGCGGCAAATTCCAATTTCAAAGTAGCTGCCAAATGATCGAGCAATTGAGAAATACCTTTTAATGCCAACTGATGATAAGTTAAAGCATTTTCTTCACTACGACCAGGAATGGTACGTTGCATGGATAGAGACGTATCTAAAGCTATTATTGTAGGCATTTGGAAGTTAATAGTTTAATTTTATAGAAATAGAACTTAATATTCCTATATAATTATTTACAAAGCTTAAAAACAAATGTAACAATAAAATTTAAATCAAAAATAAAACCCAATCAGCAAAATGTCAAATTAATTAGAGGCTGCCAGACATTTATTTTATGGAACCCTGTGAAAAGTATTGCTAGATCACATGCAAATATATGAAGGAATTTTTAATGAATAATATATGAAAGCGGGTGGTACAGTGATATTGTTAAATTTTCAAAAATGTGATATAAATACGTAAGTTTTTAGATTTTGTAATCACCATTTTTTTCAATTAATGTAGTTATAATTTTAAAAAATAATGTTTGTTTTTGGAATATAGCTGATCTGTAAGACAAGACAAAGCAAATTGCATTAAACCAAAGTGTTAAGGTGTTCTCCAAAAACGAAAAATACAATAATTTGCAGATTATATTATAAAAATTTAATATTGCGGTTTTAGCACTTTACTTTTTAAAGACTTAATATTATTAAGCTTATCTTTTAAAACCTTTCAATGTCAAGGAGTCTTTGTGTACTCTCTTGGTACACTAAAAGAATTCTAATGTATTGTCTGTGTAAATGTTAACACTAAATGTTATGGACTAAATAATTTAGTTCATTGTATTACATCAAATTATAATTTGTAATAATTTTTAAATTCATATAAACAAGTTAAAATATACATAAATTTGTTAACAAGTTATTTCAAAACATATTGTAATATACACAAAGACACACGAATTAATCAAATTTTCTAATAAAAATAAATTGAAATAAATTCCATTCTGACTGTAGTGGCATTTTGTATAGCAGTACTAATTATTTTTTTCTTTCTGTTATTTAACCGTGTAAAAACGTTTGATGTAATAACGCCATTATTTAACCGCCATGGTGAATATAAATGACGTTTTTGTTGTAAACAACTGAGGTAAGAACAATAAAAATATAATGTTACCAGACTTAGAAAAAACTTTTGTGCACTATATTTATAAATACCATCTTATACATATTTGTTTCAATTATTATTAATATTATAAAAATCATAACTAAATTTATGAAAATTCATTCTCCCTTGTAATTTTTGAAGTTTTTCATTAAAAATTAAGAAAGTTTCATTTGTGTCACGTACATCTGGCATCCTTAAGACAACACCAAATTAATAGTTTGTGGCTAAAAATTTGCTCGCTTGTTTTGTATTCGGGTAGTTAAAATATTTTTAAAGTGTTTTTATTCCACACAATTCGTATTAAAATTAATAAAACCAAACAAAATATGTTAACAAACGTATAATTAATAATATTTTATAATATTTAACGTGATTTTGGTGAGTAAAGTGGTATAAATCGTACGGAAATTTTTTGTTTTCTTATGGTTGTCGTTTCGGCAGTGTCGTTGCAAATGTGTGGATTTTTTGTTTCTTTTTTTTGAGGTACACAAACGCACGAGTGTTGTGATTAAATATGTTTTCCAAAAACGAATAAATTATATTGCATTGGTCGCAAAAGTCGGTGAATATTTTGTAAATTATATCTACTAAAAGGACTTCATTTACAATAAAAAAGTGTTATGAATCTGGAATGTCAAAGTTCATAAAAAATAATTTTCAAAGAGCACAGGGCGACTAAGGCCTCAGACAAGTAGGTGCAAAAAGTGTTTTGTTTAAACATGTGTTTGTGTTTGGTTTTAAAAGAATATGCATAATTAATGCTTTATGTTTGTGTTTTGTCTTAAATTCAATTTTTTTCAAACTGTTTTATTAAATACATTTTTTGCATTTTCTTTGTTTTTCTTGTTTATTGCCAAAATAACAGGGTTGTTAAATGTTTAAAATGACCCAACAAACATTTTTTAGGATGTTTAGCACTAAATCTAAAATAAATGTTAGCACAGGCTGAAGTAATTATGTACATATATAAAGTGTAAAATGCTTATGATGAACTAGATGGGGCACAATTCAGTTCGTCATAAACATAGTTCGCTACATTCGTTATAGAAACCACGACATTAATTAATTCAAAAATAAAATGTTTAAACACATTAGTTCTATTCACAATATTGTGCATTGAGATAGGAAATTTATGCCACTGAAAAAATCGATAACGCTTTTCATAGAAAATTTAGGCCTTTACTGCCTATTAATTTTAAGGTATAATTAATTAAATCGATAATTACAGCTGTTATTAATAAAACCGGCAATGCAGTAACACTTGTTGTAGGTTTTGAATATGCCAAATTTGCCAAACCATAGCAAGTGCATTTCTGTATATTTTGTTAGTGTATGGTAAACATTTACAAATGCTAAGATGCTAGACCATTTACCCAAAATTGTGAATAGAGCTAATGTATAATTGAACATTTTATAGTAAAAACAAAAGTTTTTATCATCATATTTTTTAATGATTTCAATTTGCGTAAAATATTCTGAAGTTTCATTTTCGATCATCTGATAGTTGCAGTGTTTTTACTGTTTGCATGTGTGAACGTATTGTGCATACTATGCGGTGCAATGATGCATTTACGAACAAACCAAGCGAAGTTTACAATACGTATCTAGATATGGAAATCATTAACGTTTCAGTGCATCTAAACAACCTTTTTCATTAATAAATCTTATGCAGCTGCTAAACATACCAATCTCATGGTTCAAAGGTATTACATGGTACGCGTTAATTGGTCGTCAACTATAGTGCGTTAAAACTTTAACGTACCTGAAAAATTGTAAGCTACACAACACGCGATGAAAATACATTTTGTCAGCTATTTTATTTGTTTTCCTTTTGGTACATTGGAAAATGATTCATATTCGCTTGTTTATTGTCAGCTGATAGCTGTCAAAGCAACACAATGCGTTAAAAAGTTGAAAGTTAACCAACTTTCTGACGTTAACGCTTCAAATTGTTTTTAATATATCTTGTTCTATGCAAATAAACTAGTTTAACTTTTTTGACAGAATTCTAGAGCTCATGCACGCACTAACGCGTGTTATGTGCTTCTATTAATCAATTTGTTTGTGTATGCCTTTTTTTCGCAAGAAAGTGCACGCGGATAGTTTGTAAAAAACTCACAAAAACACAGTGCTTGCAGAAGAATTCTGTGTCTTGGTGCTAAAACGGCCAATGTCAATATGTTTCTGTTTTTAGTTAGTCGTAGCATTAGGTTTCTTTTCTAACTTTCTTTTTTTCTGTTAAAATAGCTAATGTCTAATTCAACCCAGAACAGCTTTATAAGGCTTTTGCTAGCCAATGTTACTATGAGTATATATATAAAATAACAACTTCAATTGCAATTTTCCCAAAAGTAAATATTTTGAAATTGTCCCTTTTAGCACCAAGCCACTACAACCCTTAATATCTCATTTTTTTGTTTGTCTCAAAAAAAAAAAAAATCTTAGAAAATTTGTAATTTTAGGTCAACTTTGTTCTATAACTTCGCTCATAAGTAATATTTATTATACTACGTTCAAAATTACCGGTTGGTTCTTCGCAGATAAACTAGCATTTCTTAGAAGAAAATTCAAAAATACTTTAATACTTTTAAATGCTGACAAATGTTTCAATACTCTATGTACAGTTAGTGTCATTAATATTCGGTTTTTAAGTTTATCGATAATAACACCCTGGCATTATCGAAATGGATAGGTAATCAGAAGAATAGCAAAAACTTAAATAAATGTTGTCAGTATGAGTACTCAAATATATGGAAAAAATGGCTCTATGGTAACCCTGCAACCGTGATAAATCGATCAAAGTTTGTTAATCCTTTTTACTAAGCGCCATTAATATTCGGTTTTCCCCCTATTTATATGCTATTTGCAAAAAAACATGTTATCCAGCTACTTTTCCAGCAATATAGAGATACGTTTTAATAAAAGTGCATAACACCTCCTTTCTTGTCTGTCCAAAATTCTACTTCACTGCAAATTATACAAATGGGGCGCAAAGTAAAAAACAATCCTTTAGACCAGCGAAAACTTGTTATTTTCCATTATGAAAAAGGTAAAAAGTACAAAGAGATTGCAGAAATCCTGAATATGAAACCAAATACAGTTGGGGACATTGTCAGAAGGCACAAAAATGAAGGAAGAATACACTTCATAAAGCAGACAGGTCAGCCAAAAAAATTGACAGAGCGGGAAGAAAGTTCAATTGTGCGAAAAATAAAATCTAACCCACGCTTAAGTGCTCCCAAATTAGTCACAGAGGTGCTCAATGAGTTTAAAAAGGAAATATCTGCATCTACTATACGATGAACCATAAGAAAAAAAGGTTTTCATGGCCGAGTAGCATGTCGTAAGCCATTGGTTAATTTACGCAACCGAAAAGCTCGTTTCAGTTTTACCAGGGAGTACATTAAGAAGCCTGAAACTTGGTGGGATGATGTTATATTTGCGGACGAGAGCAAGTATAACGTATTTGGATCCGATGGGCGTGTAATGGTGTGGCGGAAGCCAAATGAGGAGCTACAACCACAAAATTTAAAACCAACCGTAAAACATGGAAATGGACATGTTATGGTGTGGGGTTGTATGGGAGCTAAAGGGACGGGAAAATTAGTTTTGATCAGTGGAATTATGAATAAGGAATCATATTTGAATATCCTCTGCCAAAATTTGAAAGAAAGTGCAAGTAAGCTGGGAGTTTTAGATTCTTTTAAGTTCTACCAAGATAACGACCCAAAGCACAAGTCGCGTTTAATTCAACAATGGTTGCTTTATAACTGCCCTAAAGTTCTCCACCCACCTCCACAATCCCTAGACCTCAATCCGATTGAGAATTTTTGGGTGAGCTGGACCGACGAATCCGCAACTACAAAATAACATCCATTGAAGACTTGAAATTGCGGCTTCAAGAAGAATGGGATCGTATTCCTGCAGCTTACACAGCTAAAATAGCAAAACACATGTCAAACCGTCTAAGTGAAGTTATGACACAAAAGGGTTATCCAACAAAATACTGAATTTTATATAAAACCATTTTTCTAATGTATTATTTGTTACTTTTCAAAGAAAACCGAATATTTTTGATGCGGAATATTTTATGCCACCTGAATTAATTTAGTTTTTTTTTTTTTGTTATATTGTTATTCTTTTTTTCTAAATACAAATGTGAACTTTCAAGTGTCTAAATAAACTATTAATGAAAAGAAAAAAATGTTGAAAAAGATATACATTTAGCTTAAGGCGAATCAGTTAAACATATCTCTTTAATAAAACCGAATATTAATGACACTAACTGTATACTGATAACTAGAATATTTTTTGCAATATTTCAGCGTTGACGTTTTGTCCGATCGGACCAAAACTGGTACTTTTTCCTTGTTTTAAAACAGTTTGATAATTTGGTTGGTTTGTTATAAATTTCTTATATTTTTGGTATAATTTCATCTTGTTAGCAGCGTTACCGTTGGGTTTTTTCAAATAGTGGCACAAAAAGGGGATTTAAGAAAAAGTTGCATTTTAGAAAAAAAGTCGCACAGTTTTTTTTACCGTTTTTAAATAAAAAGCTAAACAGATAAAAACAAAAATTATTCAATAGTTTAATAAATAATAATTCATTACTAATGTTAAAATTAAATTTTTTATAATAAACTTTATAGCAAAATGTATTAGATATATTTGTAAATAAGAAAGTATATATGTATGTACATGTATAAAATTTATATATATATATATATATATATATATATATATATAATATATAATTATATATAATATATATATATATATATATATATATATAATATAATTATATATAATATATAATTATATATAATATATAATTATATATATATATATATATATATATATATGTATATATATATGTAAATATGTATATATATATATATATATATATATATATATATATATATATATTATTTCCTCGATATGCTGCAAGTTTCCAGCGTTCAATCTTTGTAGGTAAGGCAAACTTAATATTGTTTGATGACCCGTAATGTTGAGGAGAGAGGACGTTGGCGATCCCGGTAACTTCTTTACAATATTCCTTTGATTTCTGTATAGGGAATCATTAATCTTTACTTCTTCACTGAAAGCAAGAAGATAAGTGCCCGTAACAGTCTTCTCCACACCATCATTTGTTTTTAAAGTAACAGCATTGTTGTTGATAATGATAACACCCTCGTTAATTGTTGTGAGATGTTCGAGATGTGAGGGCCGAGTGGCACAGTATGCGTAGGCACCAGAATGGAGCTGCTGGGCGCATGTTGAATAAGCCAGCTTTCTGCAAAATGATGTTGTTAATGTAGCGCTGCAATTTTCGATTGCCACCACTTGATTTTCACAGTCTGCCACATTGTTTTCGTCATTGAAATGATGTTATGTTGAACTGGGTATAAGGTGACCTTTTTGCAAACTAGATCAGGTTTTGGATACTTAATTAAAGAATGTAAATTCGTATTATCTAATAAAACTCTTATATTAGCTACTTGCATTAAATCTGCTATGGTTATATTTGTAGAGTGCTCATTTATCAGAATATTCAAATCATTAGAATCCAAAATTTGTGGGTTTACTATACCAATCTTCGTGAGGGTAATTGATAACATTAAGCTTTCCAGCTCCTCTTGCAAGCAGAGTCTCATACAAATGTTCGCTATCAATTACTCTAGCTTTTGTGTTTTCGATAATAGAATCAACAATGTCTGTTAGGTTGTTTATTTGTTGCTAGGTTTTTGTATTAATGAGAATCTGCCTAATTTCCACATCAATGAGCTCCCGTTGTTCAAACTTTAGATCTTGAAATTCATCATAGTCCGGTGTCCCTGCAACTACTTTAAGGGCTGTTCCTAAAACATTCCTAAAAAATTTATGCGTTCCTGTGATGAACATTTATAGTGGTCCTTATATGCCCTATATTTGCATCCAGTACCTTCTTCATATGTGATGAGGAAAATGCCTTTTAACGTTTTCTGTATCATCAGCAATCACCAAATACATCCTGTGCTCTTTGTAACCTATTTACTATATCGGTTTTAAGCTTTGGAGAAGATGAGTGAATTACGTCAATAGGTCGTTTGTTTGTGACAATATTAATTGTTTTGTTATACTCAATGGTTGCCATAAGTATTAACTGAACTGTGTCATTGATAGATTTTTCAAGTTTAAGACACTGTGCAATTTCCTAAAGTGTACTATGTATTCTTGCCACCTGCCCATTTGAAGTACTGTAAGAGGTGGTGCGTTTACTATTTGCACGTTAAAGTTATTAACTCAAAGCGACCTTATTGTTTCAGAATTAAGAGAAGGTTCATTGTCACAGAGCATTGTTGTTGTACGATGATAAAAGTTCATGAGTTGTAGAGTTGGTAATTTTACATCAGTTATAGTTCTCGAAGCTATAGGTTGAACAATTGTGAATTTTGAGAGTTTGTCTACACATGTGAGAAAATATACTTTATCTGTTGAAAATATATCTACATGTATAACCCCTCCAACATATGCAGGAATAGGTGTTTCGCCTAGTTTTTGTCTCTGTGGATGGCGATCGTATTTTGCTTTTTTGCAGACTTTGCAATTTGAAACGACCTCGTTTGCTAAATGAGTCATTTTTGGAAAAAAATAATCTTCCAGAATTTGTTTTACGTTTTCCTGAGCTAATCTATGAGCCCGGTTATGTTCCGATACCACGACTTCTTTTTGTTCATCTTTGTTAGTTATATCGGTGACCATATTCTTTGCGTAACGAAATGTAGTTGAGGGAAATGATTCCACTAATCTATGCTGAATAAATGCCAAAATTGGGAGTTCACAATGGATTGCATTTACTACGTCTTCTTTTACAACATCAAAAACCTTTTTCATTAGAGTTGTTCTATCTGAAAAACTAATAAGGTGTCTCGTTTTAGTTCCGAACATAATGAATGTTCGTGTTGGCAGTTCTGTACCTTCTTCAATTACTATTTGATTCCGAAAGCAGTTGAGAGGTTTATCAGCAGATTCGATAGTATAAGACAGAGAAACTTCACTGTGTATTGTAGCAATATCAGAATCTGCATCCTCTTCCAAGTCGGGATCATTTTGTAAAGCGTGGATATTTTGCCGTGATAACGCGACGCAATTCTCTCTTCCAGGCTTACAAAAAATTTTAGCATTGTGCTCGTCGATAAAGGCTTTCCACCTTTTTATTTTAGTGTTTGAATTTCGGTCTGAAACCGCAAACGTAAGGGGTTGATGATCGGTGAAGATATTAAAGTCCCTTACCCCATAGTGATAATTCCTAAGGGTTTTCAAAGCCCAAACAATCGCGAGCAACTCGCGCTCATTGGTCGCAAAATTCAACTCTCTTTCTTTAAGGGTTCTTGAAATCATGGTTATAGGCCTACCGTCTTGAGACAAAACCGCCCCCAGGCCGTAAGCCGAAGCGTCCTCGGATGCCAAAATATCTTTAAGCTTATTAAAAGCTTGAAGTTGTGTTCCATTTAATTCCACTTTAATTTTTTTTGACTGATTTGATCCAATTTTTCCATTTTCTCCCTTCAGGATGTCCGTCAAAGGCCTTGCTATTGAAGCAAAATCCTTAACAAAGCATCTATAATAACTTGCTAGTCCTAGAAAGGATCTAACATTGAAAAGTGGGCCTTTCGTAGTTTAGTATTGCTTCTATATTACTAGGGCTCGTTGTAATTCCCCCTCGAGACACCACAAAACCCAAAAACTCCACCTTTTCTTTAAATAAATTCGACTTCTCACGTGACACGCTCATATTAGCATCGTACAGTCTATCCAAGACCCAAGCGATATGGTCAACATGATTCTTCGCATTTTCTGAAAAAATTATTACGTCATCAACGTAAACAGAGCAAAATTTTCCTATTTTTTCCCTAAGGACATCATCGATTGCTCTCTGAAAAATGCTTGGTGCATTTTTCAGTCCGAAGGGCAGCCTACAGGACTCGTGTTTGCCATTTCCGACCGAAAAGGCAGTTTTTTCCCGATCTTTTTTCGCTAGTAAAATTTGATGGAATCCCGACTTGAGGTCCAATGTGGTAAAGAACTTAGCTTTCCCTAGGCTTGACAAAATAATATTCACGTTTGGAATAGGATATTTGTCAGATATTGTTTTAGAATTTAGTTTCCTAAAATCCATAAAGCTTAGAATATATAGGATCTTCGTTTTCTGTGGGGATTGTTGCAACAATATTTGTGTTGAATGGTACGCTTCGTCAGGTTCAGCAAAGACACCCATTCTTCTCGTAATCATTCTTTGAAATCGTTCAGATATTTCTTGAGGTACCTCAATTTTTTCTACGCTTGTGAAATTAACATTTTTGTATTTAAGAAACTTAATAGGTTCTGATCCAGAATTAGTTTCTAGATTTTTATTTTTAAAATTAAGCTTTGAATTTGTGTCAGCCAGTAAGTCGAGGCCGATTATTCCATCAAATGTTGTTAGATTTGGTAGAATGAAAAAAGTCGTGTTCGTATTGAAAAGATTTAAAATGCATTTCTGTTTGATTGTATTAAAGCCATGAAGTGACTTTACTAAGAACGGTTGGTCTACTTGTTTTAGATGATGTATTTCTGGTAATGGCTTGATATAATTCTTCGACGCACTTGTGTCTATCAGAAATTTAATAACTATCCCTGCTATCATTCTCTCTATGTACGGATGCAGGGAGTCATGACTAAAAAATTAATTTGATCATATTCCGAAGAGACACCATCAATGTCTTCCACTTCTCTAGTCGCCTCAACATCATAAGTAGAATCTTCCTGGTCATTTGTATTCTCACTCTGTTCTAGATAATTAATTCTTTGTTGCTTTAGCCCTGTAAATCTTGCTCTGCCACTATTTGGTCTCTTTACTGCCTGATTCATGTTACTTTGTGGTTGATCTCGTTCTCCATTATAAAAATGGTGGGGCCATATGAACCGCGATGACGAGTCAACATCCATTGGTTCTATTTCCTCCTTTTGTTGATACCTAGCACCAGAATTTTGGTGTTTATAAAAACAAGGATTTTTTTTGTTGAGTAGTATTTCTATCACAAACAAAATTTTTGTTATTTACTTGGTGCTTTGTTTGGGCCCCATCCTCAATACTTTTAGCATAATTACAAGCAAAGGTATAGCGTTCGTGGTTGGACTCAACTTCCTGAGCCAATGCTAAGGCAGACGGAAGGTCTTTCGGTCTTGCCGAAAAAAGTACATCACTTAAAGATTTTCTTGTACCAGAAATAAACACACGCAATGCGTTCATTCTATATTTTTCGTTCAAAGACGCAGCTACCGTAATATCGTACGTCATTAATGTTGTGTTGGTAAGAAGCGTAAGCATTCTTTCCACTTCATCGTAATATTGTAATAGCGTCATATTCCCTTGCCTAAGGGTGGATAATTGTTGTTCTATCAAATATATGGGTCGTTTGTCGGCGTAAGTAAAATCAAGCCTATTTATAATAGCTTTAAAATTTAAAGGGTTATCGAAGGACGCCAAAACTGTGTCGGCCGCAACTGTTATTTTATTTCTAATAATTCCAAGAGACTGATAATGCGTAGAAGTACCCAAATGTTTTTCGTAAACTTTGTATGCGGTGTGGGCTGCTTTTCTCCATGAAACGTATGTTTCATGTTTACCTTCGAAATCCGGTAAAGACTTCACAATGTCTAAGGTCTCCTTGCATACTGTCCCGTCCGTAATTTGTGCTTCCTCATACGTTTCTATTTCCGGTGAACTAACTGTTAGGCTAGCTATTGTTTTATTTATTTCTTCTAATTTAGGATCAAATTGTCTCTCCTGCAATGCAAGAGCACTGCCAACAGCGCTTGTAACTAGAGATTTTAATTGTTCCGGAGTTATAGACATTTCTAAGTCCTCTGAGATATCTAATCCTTGGAATTCTTTTAACAAAAAATCAATTTCACTACTCATAAAATTATCAACCGTTACACAAAGATTGTTTATTCCACACTTTTATTATTTTTTTTGTTTCACAAAAATTACCTTGAGTACTCTACTTACATTTTCTTTTTAATTTCAATTTCTTAAACTCTAACAGCTATTTGTTTGGATCTCCCGCCTGTCGGCAAAAAAATTTCAGGACACTGTAATTGCTCCGTTTGTTGATGTCTTTAGCCTTTCCTGTTGTTCGAAAACCCCTGGGCGCCAATTAAGATATTTCCTTTTTATTATTTTTTGATGTTTAACTTTACAACCTAAATTCAGTGATCGTTTGTATAAATTAAAATATTTTCTTTTTGTTTATTTAGGGTCTTAAAATAAATAACTGCAGTTAATGACTATCATAGACTGAAGCTAAACAAATAATTATAATTATTTTAAAATAACATTAAAATAAAAGAACAGCAATAAACGAATTTATGCATTGTTTGCATTTATGAAATGAATAAGAAATTAGATCAAGTTTCTTACACCCAATTTATGTTGAGTTAACGTCTGGCTATTAGGAAACTGTATCATGCTGAGTCAACTTCTACTTGTTGTGAAATCGTGCAATATATATATATATATATATATATATATATATATATATATATATATATATATATATGTATATATATAATATATACATATATGTGTATATATATATATATATATATATATTTTGTATTAAAAAGGTTAACAAAAGTGGTATATATATATATATATATATATATATATATATATATAACAAAAGTGGTATATATATATATATATATAACAAAAGTGGTATATATATATATATATATATATATATATATATATATATATATATATATATATATATATATATATATATATATACCACTTTTGTTAACCTTTTTAATACAAAAATATCATAGGTTTATTATAATGAATTCTTTTTTCATTATATATATATGTAGTACAACATTATATATATATGTAGTACAACAAATTCAAATTTCTAAAGGGACCGAACCTCCAGCTTCCACAATATTAGACTAATACTCTTGCTTAACTATTAAACAACAGTTATTTCGGATCCCTGAGTATTTTCCTTGAATGCCGAATTAAGAAATTGGCGAACATGCTGGTTATGTGGACATAAGGACATAGTTGTTGACCTAATAAGAAGATGAATATGTTTCCCTTGTGGTAAAAGTTTTTTCGTCGCGTACATGTCGGAAACAATTTCTGTTGGAATGATAACTGCTCTTACTTCTACACTCTATATGACAAGACATATAAAATTGTGAAAAATTATATAAAATATATTTTAGAACGGAACTGTATAAAGGCTAACCAACTGTGAAAGATAGTTGAAGTGTTAAGAACAGGGTTGGCAAAAAACCAGGTTACAAAAAAATAACCGGGTGTTATTGATTTTTTTGCTTTCACATTTCGTGCAATTCGACAATATTTTTTGTTGGTTAGCACAATTGCAACAAAATATTGTTTGTTTGTTAGTACAATTACTTAGTATGCGGTTAGAGGTGCCGTTGGTAAAACATCGGTGTTCGCCTGGTGATAGTGAAGTGGATTTATGACTCCATAGTCATACTTGTCCTTACTTATGGCTGTATAGTATGGTGGAGAGCTCTAGAAAATGCCTGCTGAAAGAGGCTTCTGGATAAGGTGCGCAGGTGTGTCGCTCTGGACATATCTGGTGCCTTCAGAGGCACTCCTCAGGCAGCGCTAGACATTATCCTAGGCTTAACCTCTCTGGAGGTTGTGGTGAAGGGGAGAGAGAGAGAGAGCTGCTAAGAGCTAGTTCTACGGACTACAGTCTCAGAGTGCAAGTTCAGCAGCAGACCTTCGGCAGTATTTCCCAACAGAGAGTCTTAGCAAGTTGTTGATAGACTGGTGAATGGCCATGCAATCTTCACAGATGAACCTAAAATCGAGGAAGACACGGGTGCGGGGGTCTACCTTGTGGACAATGACATCAAACTGTCCTTTAGACTCCCGGACAAGTAAAGCTTTATCCAGGCTGGAGTATTTGCTGTCCTTAGAGCAGCTGAGCGTTTTTGCGACTTGACTGCTAAAGGAGATATCGTGTTCTTTTATTAGTCAACTCAAGAGCTTGTAGCATTTTGCAGAAGTACCAACGTCTCTCCTGGATGTGTGCAGCGTCAAACTGTGCTGGGTTTCGAGGCACACTGGCGTGCGGGGAAATGCGACTTCAGATGAGCTGGCAGGAGCGGGCGCGGCTAAGGGCATCGAAATGGCAGATGCATCTGTAAGACCACCCCTTGGTTTCCTTCTGAGCTTAATAGATAGCTTGGCCCATCGTAGAATGGAGGAGCAGAGGGGACTATAGGTTCTCCAGTCCTCAATCTAAGGAGTTAATCTTTGTGAGGAGGGACGGGGATATGGGAAGCATGCACCCCGAATTTCTGCCGAGTATGCGGTGATACGAGGGAGCCAGAGACGAACTTATCCTCGTAATTTTTCGGCCCTTTATGTGAGCAGACTCAGGGCGCTGGGTCTATGTGACCTGCCAGGTTCTTTTTGTATACTCTCCTCCTCCTTATTTTTTTTCCTCTTTACTTTCTTTTTTTCGTACTCCTTTTTTCACTCCTTTTTTCTTCCTGTCTCTATCAGTGTATGGTATCAAAAAGCCAGTGTTGCAATTTTAACGCCTTTCGCGCTATATTTAGCGCGATTCAACTTCTTTAGCGCACTTTTTGAGAAACGCGCTGTGTTAGCGCTTTTCTATTTGCAATTTTTTGTAAGAAATATAAACTCACTAAATTCAATAAAATCATTAATTCAAATGATATAATTATATTAAATATTCTAAAGAAGAAAACTAGAAATTTTATTTAATTATAATACTAAACTTGTAAGTTTTTATTATAAGATCCTTAAAAGATCCCAAGAAGATTATACGGCCATAAAAAATTATTTCCATTCGCGATTATCTAAAGCCAATGATCTAATTTGGCTCCAAGTCCAATCCATTCCATTTCTTTTACAAAATTTCCTTCATTACAGAATGTGATCCTGTTTCTTGCCAGAATATCTTCAAAATGCGCCGTATACAGCGGCTAATAAATGCCTGAATAGAATTGACTTTAATCACTACCGCATTCCATAATCCACAACCATACAGAAATAGACTTCATGCACAAGTAAAAGACGTTAATTTTCGTATGCTTCTGCCCGTATGGAATCCAGCTTTCTGTGCATTTCGCAATGTCTGTTAGCCAGGAAATAGCTGTCGTCTGCGTAATTATTTTTTAAATATTAACGCTTTTTTAGCGCGTTTTGATTACAAATAGATACATAAATTATAATTTAGCGCTTTTTAGCGCCATTTGAGTAGGAGGTCTGCGTGTTTAAATTATAAAAAATTGGCAACCCTTCAAAAAACAGAAGTCGATTTTCGATTTTTCGATCAACCATTATTCATTTAGATCAATTAATCGATTAATCGGAGTTAAAAGTCTACTATTTTGAAGTCGATTTAAATTTTTTTGTTTTGAAAAAAGGAAATAAAATACAAAATGGGTATATATTTTTTAAATTTTTATTGGTATATACATATGTACATATATAAGCACATAAACATTATTTGTTTAATAAGCGGCGCTTTATGTCATATGTAAATTGAAAATCCTAGTTTTTAATACAAAAAAAAAAAAAAAAAAATATCTTTAAACCAATCTTCTTCGGAAATATTTTGCAAAAATAATTGTTGGTCCAAGTGGTCAGAACTGACGCGATTTCTCTTTCGGGTAATAATTAGTTCAGATTTGAAAAAGACTTTCGCAATGTACTGACGTAGCAAGTATCCCTATATAGTTCTGTGTAATAACATATAATTTGGGTAAAAGCTTTTACAGTTGTCTCACCATTCGATGGGATTTACAGTACGACAGTAAACTGCCTATTCAAATACTGAATCAATTTCATTGGGAATCCGTTAGATACGTCATGGTTTCCAGCCCGCATATTTGGGAATCCACCACACGATCATGAACATTCCATAAACTGTTGTCATTTGTTGAAATACTTGACCACTTTGCCGGAGGTACATTAGAAATATTTTGAACTAATTTCAATTTTTGTATGTGGCCGGCTGTTTAATAAGATATATAATTAAATAAAACTATTAAATTAAATAATATTTCTATTTGTGCTAGCCTATCTTAACATCAGTTTCAGTATTTGTTTCATCACGGAAATGCATTTTTTAAAGCGTGGGTTCAATATTATAGCAATGCTTTATGCATTGATTATGATATTGGATGCAATTCAATATTGTTAAATCTTTCAGATAGATTCTGGAGAAGTCGTTTTCTAAGCTCAAATGCCGCTTCGTCTGCCGGTTGAAGCTTTCAATATTCTGTTTGTAAGTGGAAATTTCAATTATTAAGCTTTTAGCTAATAAAAAAAATTTTAAGTGAGATACTTACGCTTTTTAAAAATTTCAGTAGAGAAATGACTTTACTTGTGGTAACATTTTTTTCTGGACATAATTCCTTTGGTACCACAAAATTGGATTTCTAAAATTTCCATTAGAGTTTCTATTTCATCTAACGAAATACCGGTAGGTGATATAAATTTCGATGATATTTCCTCGGTTATTTTTCTTAGAACTCCGCTTATGTTTTTTTCTACCACCTCGTATATAGAATGTCAACACGTTTTTACCTCTTGTACAGGTTTATTTGATTGATTGCCGATTTCTTTTTGAATATTATTTAAGGCGGTACTGGCTGCCTCGCTTCTTCTAAAAAAACCAACGATTTATTTTAGTTTTCTTATAATAAATTTGAGTTCAGAGAGACCACTGTTGCTTTAAATCTCTTCGTCGTCAGAATTTCGAATTCCGAATTAGGCATACAGATATCTATTGAATTAATAGTCACAAGGTTAAGTGTGTAGGTAAAGCAGCGCATGTGTTTTTCAACTCCGAAAACCGACTTGCGGCCACCAATAATGTTAGGCCTATTTTTAGTGACAACTGCAGCTACATTACTATTTGTGATGTTCCATGAACTACATGTTAGTTTTAGAGCCTCCTCTAAATTTTGCTCCCTTTTATTTGTTTTGCCCTAATGTCTACAGATTTGAAATTTGTGCATTAGAAGTTTGCAGATTAAAAAAAATGTTATTAAACATGAAATACACACCGTCAATATAATGTACCGTAAACTTTTTACATTCATGCTCTCAGCCCACAATTCTGTGGTTATTACAATGTACTCCTAATCTCCCGAACACTTTTTGTTTGAGAGTCACATTTTGCTGAGAACATGTTCTCTCTGATTTTAAAACAAGGGGGTTTATAAACCGGCTGCAAAGCAGTGTTGCCGTTCTGACACTAAAGTATCACTTTTGACCCTTTTTCATGACAATGACACTTTTTATGGTCCTTTTTTAATATATCCCTTTTCGACTCTTTTTGAAAATGAGTAAAGTTCCAAAATTCCTAACGGAATTTCTCAGTACACTTAGATTTTATATACATATGTATGTTGTATATATACATAACATGCATGAGTTTTGTGAACATATTTATTAAAAATGCATTCGATATTATTGTTACAACAAATGACTTTTATGCAACTGTCAATTCTATGCATACCTATTTTTTCATATAAAATTTGATAATAGTGTAAAATGAACTGATGATCAACTGCGTTTAACCCCTGATTTATGTATGTGTTTCGGCTTAAGTTTTGACAGCGAGAAGCTTTTATAATTTTTATAAGTTTTTATATTTTTTATTGCAAATATGTTGATCGTTTAAGTATTTTTCTAAATTTAATATATATAGTTTTATTTTTATGACAACCTTGAACGTCCCACAAAGAACATAAAATCGATGGTAGATGGAAAAAGATATGCACACTTGAGCAACAATAATTTTTTTTTCATTTTCTGTAAATAAATATTAATTTTTTATCTATGGAGAATGATGATCAACTAGACTCATTGAAAGAGATCTACAAACGACGGCTACGAATCGCGGGCGTATTAGTTAGTGAAGTTTTTCTCAGCGTTATACCGCTGTTGAAAATTGCCAGATAGTGTGGCCTAGGATTGAACAGAGGACTTTTTGGTTGATAGGCTGATGTCTTACCTAACACACTACAGTGATACACACCATTAAATGGTGCATGCATTTATGTTTCTACAAATGACCTCTGAAGTGTGAAAATATTTGGATATCGATTGAAAGGATAAGTCTAGATATATTGAGTGTTTTTAAATACTAAGCTGATACCAGAAACTATTAAACACCTTAACGTTATTGTGCAGCAACGAGACTACTTGGTCTAGGCGCTGGGAAATAGGACCCTTGCAAAATACACTGTAAAAAATGAATCATTGGATGAAATATTAAGTCGTTGTGTTGTCGAGGAAGAAATGTCCGTTAAGGCCATAAAAAAGACCAACGTTCCTCAGGAATACTTACTTGCTAGAAGCTACAACATGGGACCAAAATTCATTGACTTTATTTGTTAATGCAACAAGAACTGGTAAGATTTTTTTCATAAAAGCATCGGTTAAGCGGTTAATTGAATAATTTTTAACCGAAATCCGGGTTTTGATTGTAACTTTTCGAAAACCGGTTTTTGAAAGAAGTCGAATAATCGATCTCCCTAATGTATATAGTATACATTTTTACACCCACTTTATTATCATCGGCATTATTTTCTTTTAAAACCAATTTTTTTCTAATAAATTTTTTCCTTTAAGCAGTGATGTACATAAAATCAAAACAAATACACAAAGCTCGTTATTCGGGTATTTCTTATTCCACTAATAAAATTAATTGTCTTAATTTTTTTAGGATTTGAAGAATTTTTTGGAATAAATAAAATATATAAAGATAATGAAAACTGAAACATATTTATTAAAAAATACGATTTTATATTAAATTAATAAAAATAAATCTTTTTTTAGTTCGACTACTATTTGTGGCATTCGTTTTTTGTATCGCTGACAGAAAACAAATCACGGTATTTCCAGCATTAAAACTTAAAATTTACTAAAGCAATCATTAGTTAATGTAGGGTTTTTGCATATTTTTTTAAACAAATGTTTGTTAAGCTTAAACTGTGTGGTAACTAACGTGCACTACAAATCAACTTTTAGATTTTTTTGCATATGGACGAATATGTTTACATTCATCGTATTTTAAAGGACTGAAATATGAACTAAATTTTTGAGAATGAGGGGTTTACTTTCATTTGACGCTCACTCTACGAGTGCAATAAAGGTTATAATTTTGAAAATGCTTGGGACGAAAATGTTTATATAGAAACCGTGCTATTTTTTGATAATATGTTTAGTAAAGTATAAAATGTTGCTTCGTTTTTTAAAATCTGTTGGAAATCAACGAAGTTATATCACCCACTGATTAAAGCAAATTAAAGCTGAACCTAATCCATCCACATCGCAAGCAGTGATTCCACGAACAGTTTCATTCACAAAAACCAAAATAACTGCTGAAATATTTACGCAATATGTTACTGAAGATTGAGTTTTCGATAATGCGTTAATAAAATCAAAAATGGCAAGAGCTTACCTAAAATCTGTTAACTTAGAAGTAAGGTGAGTTGTTTACTATGAAATTCATGATTTTGATAAGTGTTTATAGTTAGGCTCTTCATTTAATGTATTTTTCGCCAATGAAAGTTGCCCTTATAGCTGATATCGGACCAACTATTGCAAAAAAATATAAAAACATTAATATTATCTACGGAAAAAACAGGAGAAATTGCATTTATGTATGTATAAAATTAATATACTTCTATATGTTTTAAATTTTCCCTCTATCACTAACGAACTGCAATTTATTTGATTTTTGTATTTGAGATGATTAAAAAAAATAAAACACAAGTATTTTTTAATTTTTAATTATTTTAATTATTTACAAAGAAAATAGGGAGAGGTTTGGTCTTAGGCGAAATGTAAAAATTTAAAACAAAACGTGCAAATTGTACTGAAAAAGCGTTTCACAATGCAGTTTTTTATACTCACCTCTCTGATTTATAAACCTAAAACACAAGTAGAACAATTTTTATTACATTTTGAATTTCAAGAAGAACTAGCGGTATGCATTAATACAGAATATCAAAATAAATATGTACATTTTCAACGATTAGTTCCAACTTATTTACCGATTTCACAAAGCTCGGTATCGTTGTATCGTGTATTCAATATAATACTTCTTGTTTACTAGCTTGTAATCACCCAATGAATGTACTTTTTTATTTTAAGCGTCAAACACAAATAAGAAGAAAAAGATCAGTTTTCATAAATTGATTTTCATATATGAAATGATAAAACAATAAAAAGTATTTTTGCCTTAGAATATGAACACATGTATTTTCTTTTAACAAATTTGTCGCTGAAAATAAGAAATTATTTGTGTTTATATTCTTCCTTCCAATATTTAGCATTCTCCTTACATTAATAACACAGAAACCAATACAACTTTTTAAAAACACATGAACAAAAATTGTATGAGTGTACGACATTTTTATATGAAAATTTTCAACAACAAGCGTACAACCAGGGCACACTTAATAAGGTACATGCAGATTTACAACAACTTTTACAATAGCAAGAACAATAGTCTTTTTTGTGGTAGTCTTCAAGCAGTTATTGACACCAAAGGTGGATCAACCAAATATTAAAAGTAGATTTTTAATTTTTATATATAAAAGTTTTAAATAATAATTATTTTTTTGTAAGCTGTATGTAGGTTTTTTGTTTATATTTTTATTATGTAAATAAATTACTTTTTTATTTTATAAATAAACTTATGTATTAATGCCTTAAATATTAATATAAACCTTTTTTTTAATTTTCTTCTCTCTAAAACCCATAAATCAAATGGTTTATGTAGACTTTTTTCTGTGACTGTATATACATATGAAATAATTTTATTAAATTTGATGTTTGCAAAAATTTAAAATAAATAATCTTTTGTAAAATCCATCTTAATCAAACTTAGTGGAGTTGCTATACTTTAAGCATACATTGTGTACTTCTGGAAAGAAATGATACTTACTCGAATTATTCTTTTACATACATATATTACGAGATATCGAAAAGTATTCAAACAGTTTTTTTAATTTGCAGTAATAATAAAAAAGTTATCTCTTTTTCAAATTTTTTGGTGGTCCTGGAAAGGACCAGTTTTCTAATAAGAGCGCCAAAAAGACATACAGGGTCAATAGCGGCATTGACCTCTGTTTCTAAAGAACGAATTCTTTCGAAATATTTTTGCCCAGTTTCGGTGGTTCACCTTCAAGAAGAAAAACAAATTAAATATTTTTGATTACAATAAAAACAGAGAATCACTTACTCTGCTTGCGTTCATTATTCCTTGTTGTATTGTGGAACTTGTTCGCCTGTTATTGTGATCTTATCCCGGGTAAAATCAATATGCGATTCGTATTATTTTCTTTAATATTATAACGCGCTCTAAAAATTAAAAAAATCATTTTAATTTATTGATTTTAGTATTTTATCTTTTACAAATATGTATACTAACTCCGTAAATTAAACATCACTTCCAGAATTATGAAAAGTTTCTGTTACTATTGTTTCATAACCTACGGGTGACAATGAATTCGGACCGTTTTCTTCAATAAAGCGTAATCTAAAAATAAGAAAAAACATATATTAAAAATGTTTATTGATTGTAGTTTTTAACTTTCGCAAATATACTTACTCCGTATTTGAAGCATCATTTCCAAGAGTGCTAAATGGTTCTGATGGTATTGTTAGAGATACTATGGATGACGTAATAAAAGGCATATATGTATGAATATATATATATATATATATATATATATATATATATATATATATATATATATATATATATATATCAATTTATTTAAATTTAACAGTCTATTATAGAAAATTAGAATTATCCAATATGTCTCAAAAAAATTTTCTATTAAATTGATTTGTAATGCTGTCTACAGGTACTTTCCTTTCACCGTATGTATGCACAAGAACTAGACTGTATATAATCTACTTACTTTTCAACTAAAACTAATTTGTTTTCTTATTGGCTTAAAATAGGCTCAGCATGTGGTAATAATAATGCTCTCTTTCCGGAACGAATTATGCAGCTCGAAAGAAAATTGTCTGAGCAGATGTGACTGAAGCGTATAAACTGCTTCCCACATAATGCGTTCCAATTGGCTCTTTTCACTGCGTCTTTGGGGACTTTAAGTTTCCTAATCCAACTGGATATTTTTTTGCACACGCAATAAACCTGCATTGTTCACACAATAATTATAAAATTTTACAATAATTATAAAACTTTAATTATAAACTTAAAAAAAAAAAAAAATTTCCACATTACGATATTAGAAACGTAAACGACCTGAAAGTAGCATTGAGGACGGAATGGATTAAAATATCACCAATTAACTTCCAAACTAGTGTAATCGGTTTCAAGACGTCTCAATTATGTCATAAAGCAAAAAGGATATCCAACAAAATATTAATTTTAATCCTTATGCATAATATTCATAATTTTATTGAAATTGTTACTCTGTACAAATACGGTTTTTGTTATCCATTATGTGAATGCTCCGTCATCTAGCGGTCGATTTATATGATACCTACGGCCGGAATTATTTGTCTTCTGACGTGTGCCAAGTCAATATATCAGCACATTAAGCACAGACAACGATTTCCAAATAAGCATATTGCATAAGCAAAGGTATTAGGTGAAAAAATGTATTTTGTTTCTGATATATAGCAATATGCCTCTTAGAACTAAATTAAGAGATGAAGATCGTGGATTAATTAAGGGCATAAGTTAAACCGGCATGAAAGCTAGTCAGATTTATGTTTTCGTAAAAATACATTGAAATGCGAAAACAAAAACAAAAAAAAAAAAACAAAATCATGGTACTAATAAACGTAGCGGCCGGATATGCACAATTGAAGGTCGGAGCAATCTAAACATACAGCAGTGAGCAACCAATAGCCGTATGAGTTGTAGACAAATAAAAGTGGATCATGGTCTTAATGTGATTAAACAGCGTGTGCACCAAATAATAAGGCAAGATTTAGGTCTTAAATAACATAATCTAGCGGCTTAACCGAGCTTAAAACAAAATCATAAAAACGCACGTATTGTCTTTTAGGAAAAGTGTAAGTTTTGGGAAGAGGAATTTGAAATTGTTGTATTCAATAACGAAAATAAGTTGAAATGAGATTGGCCAGGTGGTTTACACAAAATTGGATAGATGTAAGACACCCAAGTAAAGCATACCATAAGCAGTCAAGGTGGAGCATCTCTTTTGTTATTTGCGGCATTTTCATCAGAAGGGAAGTCCAAAATATGCTTTGTGCCAGGCGAAATGAATGCATGGGTCTATATAAATTTGGTAGAAAGTATACTCCTTGATTTTGCAGGTGATTTGGATTTTCCAGCATTATAATGCACCTATAAACTTGGCGACGAAAGATAGGCGCTCCTTAACTCCCGACAAATTGAGTTTCTAGAGTGGCCTGCTTTAAACCCAGAGCTCAATCCAATCGAGAATCTATGCGGAATACTTTCTGCCAAAATACATGCTTCTTCTAAGCAATTTTATTAACTTAAGCAGCTGAAAAATGACACTTTGGCTGAATGGGACAATATTATTTTGTGTGTCTTGAAAAAACTGGTAGAGACATGTTCAATTAATGAAGATACATGAGGGTAACACACATTAGAAATATATGCATATACAATTTTTACTTTACAACTAACGGGATATGAAACCACAAATATGTATTAAAGAAGATTTTTGAACATATAAATATTTTATATGGAGATTTAAATAATTAACTTTTTTTAATGTAAGAAAAATATTTAAAATAATTTTGTTATTTAATTTTTAGCTCTCTTAAAAAAATATATTAAATAAAAACATTAAAAATTCTATTGTTTTTATCTTGTTTCTGTTAATTATATTTAAAGTTGAAGTTTTGCACATATGTATAATTATTTGACTGTGGTACTATCAATCCCAAAACTAAGTAGACACTCACATTTTCTGAAATTTAGTTTATATTTCAGTCTTTACATGACTTTGTAAATGTTTGCATGGTTGCATTTAGGAATGCATGACATTGTTCGGTTGCTTTGTATTTGTATTTTTAATTAATGAAGAAAAAACTGAAAAATTGGGTATTCGAATCAATATTTTAGGTAAATAAAAAAAACAAAAACCAATTTTTGAAAAAGTGTGGTTTTTGAAAGTATTCGAAAATCGAATAGTTTATAGTAATCAAAATGTCGAATAGTTGACAATTAATTTAAAAGGGATACTTATGTATGTCTATTAGAGTGGATCCATTTTTTTTCGTAAAAAATCCTATAACAAAAGCGTAATCTACGCGAAACTCTAAGAAACTTTTCAGAAGAAATCATAGGTCTAAAATCAAATTCTATTCTACGCAAATCGACCTTAAATTTTCTGCTACCGTTACTCTATAAACTGTATAGTTGTATTAAAAAACACTATCACATCATTCAAAAAATACAAAATGAAAATAATTGTATTTTGCTTTCGAATTTAATATTTTATGTCGTGAATGCAATCAAAATGAGTAGCTGAATACATTTAGAACATTTAGAATATAATGTAAGAAAGACTGCACGTAATTTATTTAAAGCAAATAAAAAAGAAGTGTTCTTAGTGAAAGAAAATTAAATCATTTTTAAAAATATTTTTTATTCTGCAATCGCGGTAATCTGGGCCGACTTTCTATAGTCACTGCCATGAAATCATTTCTATTCTTTGCTATAACTAGTCGTGAAACAGTGGTAAGCTGGTTGCACACATCGTTCAGTTCAGTTTTTTTTCATCCATACAATTTGACCTACACTAATGTCTATATTGCTCTTTAAAAAACTCGATTTATTAAGAAAACTTGTTTGTAAATCTTTTATAATTCCAAAATACAGTAGGATTTTGAAAAAGTTAAACTCTGGGATAAGTTAACACTATTTCAGCATCAACATGATAACTTTTTTGTTGTGTGCTAACGCAGATGGTTTGCACAACTTAAAACCGTTGGTCGTTGGTAAATCTGCAAACCTGCGTTGTTTCAAGGGATTTAAAAACTCATTATACTCTGTTATTTTGGAAGAAGTGAGGATGATTTCAGAGATATTTTTCAACTGTAGCAGATCTTGTCAATATCCGCACAAAAATGGTCAAGACCTATTACATAAGAGAAAAAAAAGTATTGAACGGTGACTTTGAACTTTAAAACACTACAGATTAAATCTAAGTTTCTTTTTTGCAGCGATGAAAACTATTTCAATTAATAAAAATTTAACATGTTTTATCAAAAAAATTTAAGTTGATTATTGTTTTTTCTTTCTTTATTCAATTTTTAAAAATGCTTAGAAAAGTTAACAGTTCGAAAAAGATGATTGCCTTTGGAACACTTTGGTTAACATTTTCGAGATTTTAATAAGACTTTACTGCTTATTAAAAACATTGTTTTATAAACTTTTCGAAAAATATAACTTTGTGGCTCCATTTAAGCTGACTACATCCACTATAATTTGAATATTAGTTACCGTATTGTTGATATCATTAATCATTGCATTTTTTCTTGAGGAAATTATAAAATATTTAAATTATCGCACTCATTCTTGATTTAAAAAAAAGCTATTATTGTTTAATACAAATTATTACCATTTATTTTTGAGTAAAATTCACTACTCATTTTTACTTAATTTCTTCGACATGAATTCAATACTAAAGAACATTAAACAATAAATCTTTGCTTTAATAGTTTTTTTTAGATATTCTATTACCAATTTAATCATAAGCAAACGATTAAGTACATTTTTTGGTAACTAGAAAACTAAGAATAAGTACGACGTACATAAATGTCGTAATTACTTGAGGACAATTTTGATATAGAATGAACCCCTCGGAATTGAGAATGATGTGGATGAGTCAATATAATCCTGATCGAATTTCCGTCGAAGATGCAACATTTTTTCATCCAACAGTTGGTCTTTCAGTAATGGATGATTTAGCACAACAACAAACAATGGTAAGCAAAGAAAACTAAACTTTTTTCATATGTAATGATTAAAAAGTCTATTATTAACACTAAAAATCACACTATATTACTATATTAACAATTGTTTTTGCAAGTGCAAATGCAGTGCATAAGTAGTTAGTGTAGTTTTTATTTAATGAAACTGTATAAATTGTTTTTTATATACTTACATTAAATTGTTTTTATATACATATGCATATGCATATGCATATACATATACATATACATATACATATACATATACATATACATATACATATACATATACATATACATATACATATACATATACATATACATATACATATACATATACATATACATATACATATACATATACATATACATATACATATACATATACATATACATATACATATACATATACATATACATATACATATACATATACATATACATATACATATACATATACATATACATATACATATACATATACATATACATATACATATACATATACATATACATATACATATACATATACATATACATATACATATACATATACATATACATATACATATACATATACATATACATATACATATACATATACATATACATATACATATACATATACATATACATATACATATACATATACATATACATATACATATACATATACATATACATATACATATACATATACATATACATATACATATACATATACATATACATATACATATACATATACATATACATATACATATACATATACATATACATATACATATACATATACATATACATATACATATACATATACATATACATATACATATACATATACATATACATATACATATACATATACATATACATATACATATACATATACATATACATATACATATACATATACATATACATATACATATACATATACATATACATATACATATACATATACATATACATATACATATACATATACATATACATATACATATACATATACATATACATATACATATACATATACATATACATATACATATACATATACATATACATATACATATACATATACATATACATATACATATACATATACATATACATATACATATACATATACATATACATATACATATACATATACATATACATATACATATACATATACATATACATATACATATACATATACATATACATATACATATACATATACATATACATATACATATACATATACATATACATATACATATACATATACATATACATATACATATACATATACATATACATATACATATACATATACATATACATATACATATACATATACATATACATATACATATACATATACATATACATATACATATACATATACATATACATATACATATACATATACATATACATATACATATACATATACATATACATATACATATACATATACATATACATATACATATACATATACATATACATATACATATACATATACATATACATATACATATACATATACATATACATATACATATACATATACATATACATATACATATACATATACATATACATATACATATACATATACATATACATATACATATACATATACATATACATATACATATACATATACATATACATATACATATACATATACATATACATATACATATACATATACATATACATATACATATACATATACATATACATATACATATACATATACATATACATATACATATACATATACATATACATATACATATACATATACATATACATATACATATACATATACATATACATATACATATACATATACATATACATATACATATACATATACATATACATATACATATACATATACATATACATATACATATACATATACATATACATATACATATACATATACATATACATATACATATACATATACATATACATATACATATACATATACATATACATATACATATACATATACATATACATATACATATACATATACATATACATATACATATACATATACATATACATATACATATACATATACATATACATATACATATACATATACATATACATATACATATACATATACATATACAATATACATATACATATACATATACATATACATATACATATACATATACATATACATATACATATACATATACATATACATATACATATACATATACATATACATATACATATACATATACATATACATATACATATACATATACATATACATATACATATACATATACATATACATATACATATACATATACATATACATATACATATACATATACATATACATATACATATACATATACATATACATATACATATACATATACATATACATATACATATACATATACATATACATATACATATACATATACATATACATATACATATACATATACATATACATATACATATACATATACATATACATATACATATACATATACATATACATATACATATACATATACATATACATATACATATACATATACATATACATATACATATACATATACATATACATATACATATACATATACATATACATATACATATACATATACATATACATATAACATATATGCAATATATTTCATTTTTATTACTTTCCATTTTCAATTAATTTTCATCTATGCTTAGTATATAAAATTGAAAATATTACAGTATGTATATTTTTAAATAACTTTTATTTCAAAATTTTATTTCTCTATATGTTTGTTTTTTTTCTTTTTTCTTTTCATATTCGGTTCAAAAAAACCTACGTTTATTTCAACTTGGCTGTTTTATTAATGTATAAAAATATATATATCCTTTCCCCACAAAACAAAAAAACAATACTTTTCTTTATAATTTCAAAACGAAACAAACTTAACTAATTTAATAATAAAAATATAACTTATCATCCCATATTGGACGAAATTATATAAAAATACACTACGTAATAATAAGGATTTAAATCCAATGATGAGTTTAGTTGGGGGGGATTTTAATAACCAGGCTGCAGCTGCAGCCGCAGCAGTAGCAGCTTCAAATGCATCGGCAGCCGCCGCTGCAGCAGCAGCTTGTGCTGCATCTTCAGCAGCTGTTGCATTAGGTGTACAACCAACGACACTATTAGCAACAAATGCGAATGACATATATGGTATTGCCCATATGGGCGGCTTGCATCAACAGTTATTACAACAAGCGGCTGTTTTTCAAAACTACACATCAATGGATGATGATGATAGTACAACAAATCTAAATAACGCATTAAATGCGGCTGCAGCTGCTGGTGGCATACTGGTAAATAGTAACGGTAAACCAATTACAACAACACAATTCTTAACAACAGATGATGTGCAACAACATCATTTACAGCAACAGCATCATCAACAAATTTATGACCAAATGGATGATAGTTACGAAGATGGTATATCGGACTTAACACCCAAACAGGAAATCATCAACATTGATGATTTCGTAATGATGACTGATTCTAATTCATATGATGGTACCGATTTTATAAATAGTGACGATAAATCGACAACTGGCATTGATATAACTCAGCCCCATGAGGTTGATGAACATGATCTTTTAGTACCAATGAGTGATGAACATAAAATGTTAAGTGAAGCTGCTGCTGTAGCAAACCGTAATCTAATAGCAGCTGCACAAGCAGCCTCTACATCCGCAAATACTTTATCTTCTCGTGGTGGTGGTGGCGTTGGTTCAAATAATCAAAGTGGTAGTGGTGGTGGTGGTAATTTACGTTCTCAACGTAAAACTCGTAAAATTGAGCCGGTTAATCGTCCTGGCTTGGTGTTAAAAACACCAATTGCCTATAAGGGAAACATTGATCCTTCTGTTATACCAATTCAAAAAGATGGCATGGGTAGGTTTTTTATTTTATTCATTTACGTTTTTATTTGTTTATATTCATTTACTTCAAATTATTTGCGATGAAATTTTTTTTATACTTACATACATACATACATATATAGATAATTCGATATAAACTCGTTAGAGTTTTTTCCCATATGTGATATTTTGCTAGAAGTTTTGTATAGAATAGACTATTCAGAATATTTTTAGAGAAATTTTAATAAATTGTATATGAATTAATACAAATATCGAAACTATGTTATCTTGGTTATCATCATGCTATTACACTAGAATTCACCAGAATAGTATTTAAATATAAAATTAGGGAATTTAATGCGAAGATGTTAAGTCATATTGGTATAAAAATATATAATAAAAAATATATATTAACAAGTTATCTTAACAATACTTAGGAACTTTCCTGAAAATATTTGCTCGTTTTATAATATTAAATAAATGCATTATTTTCTTGTTTTTTTTTTATTCGAATTTTTTTTTCAGCGGTTTGTGAACGTTGTGGAGCAATAGGTGTAAAACATACGTTTTATACAAAATCTCGTCGTTTCTGTAGTATGGCATGTGCTCGAGGTGAATTGTATTCTTTAGTAGTAAATAAAACAACAGCTCAGCAAACTCAGCAACAACAAGAACAAATTGAAAATATGGAAAATAATGTAAATGAAAATCAATTGCAACAGCAGCAACAACAGCAACAGCAACAAGAACAACAACAACAGCAACAGCAACAAAACGATGTAGAGTTAGCATTACGTGTAGCACATATCAAAAATTCAAATTATCGTTTTCGTATAACGGATCAATCAAAAATAACACAAATCAATGGTTTCGGAGAACCTATAAATAATAATAGTTCTGAACTTAGTACCGAGAGCAATGCAATTGTCAATGGTGATAGTATTGTCAGTGTTGATGAAGGAGATTCAAATGTTGAGGCTTTAGAAGAATCTGCAGAAAATGTTACGACATTAACTTTAACGGGTGAGATATATACAACAGACAATCAACAATTAACAGAAATGACGCAGACGCCGAAAGCCTTACGGATGTATCGTGATGTTATGCCACAAGATGAATTACCTCAAATACCCAAATATGAACGTCTTCCATCATCTTGTCCGCAAATGGAAAAAATTATTAGTATACGTAGGAAATTATACGATCCGACCCACTCTTATGATTGGACACCTCGGTTGGGGCGAGAAGACTTTTTTGCGGCGCCAGTAACATGTTTTCACCACGCTCCCGGGTATGATGTTTGGGATAATTTGGGTATTGATATGAAAGTAGAAGTGGAAAATACAGATTGTGATCAATTAGAAGTTATTCAGCCAGGTCAAACACCCCATTCGTTTTGGGTAGCTACCATTTTGGACATACAAGGCTACAAAGCACTTATGAGATATGAAGGTAAAAATTTGCTATACGATAGTTATTTTATTTGCTTTATTTTATTTTTACTTATTACATAGGATTCGATGATGCAAGTCACGACTTCTGGGTAAATCTGTGCAACGCCGAAGTACATGCTGTTGGATGGTGTGCAACACGAGGAAAACCACTTATACCACCACGCACCATTGAAAATAAATATAAAGATTGGAAAGATTTCTTAGTGAGCCGATTATCAGGAGCAAGAACATTACCTTCTAGTTTTTATAATAAAATTAATGAGAGTTTACAATCTCGTTTTCGTCTCGGCTTGAATTTGGAATGCGTTGACAAGGATCGTATTTCACAAGTACGTTTAGCAACAGTAACAAAAATTGTGGGGAAACGTTTATTTTTACGATATTTTGATTCGGACGATGGGTTTTGGTGTCATGAAGATTCACCAATTATACACCCTGTGGGTTGGGCAACTACAGTGGGTCATAACTTAGCGGCACCACAAGATTATTTAGAGAGAATGTTAGGTAAATGAAAATTGTTGTGCGCTTTATTACTATAATACGTATACAATTAATATAATTTAATATAATTTAGCTGGTCGTGAGGCCATGATTGAAGTGCACGAAGATGATGCGACAATAGAATTATTTAAAATGAATTTCACTTTCGAAGAGTATTTTATCGAAGGCAGAACAAAAACTTTTGTAGAAGGCATGAAACTTGAAGCTGTCGACCCTTTGAATCTCTCTTCTATATGTGTGGCTACTGTAATGGCAGTTTTAAAATTTGGTTATATGATGATACGTATTGATTCATATCAACCTGATGCTACAGGTTCCGACTGGTTAGAAATTAAAATAACATATACCAGAAAACATAATTAAATATTTTTATCTGTTTTAAGGTTTTGTTACCATGAAAAATCGCCAAATATATTTCCTGTTGGTTTTTGTGCAGCTAATAATATTACGTTAACTCCTCCTAATGGCTACAATGTTACTAATTTTACTTGGGAGACATACCTACGCGAAACAAATTCCATACCAGCCGGAGAACATTTATTTCATCGTGATGTACCTAATCATGGTTTTGAGGTTAGAAACTATTTTCATACAGAAACATCGAATATTAAATTGCAATTTTTTATTTCAGGTTGGTATGAGCTTGGAATGTGCTGATCTAATGGATCCTCGATTGGTGTGTGTTGCTACAGTTTCACGCATAGTGGGTCGACTCTTAAAAATTCATTTTGATGGTTGGACTGATGAATATGATCAGTGGCTAGACTGCGAATCTGCTGATATTTATCCAGTCGGTTGGTGCGTTTTGGTCAGTCATAAATTAGAAGGCCCGCCAGCGCCGGCACCCGCACCTGCTAAAACTACTGCTAAACCCAAACCTCAAAAGAAACGTAAAAAGAAGGGACCAAATACAACAGTGTCTGCTAATAAAAATAACCAGACCTCTACACCTCAAGACACCCAAACTCAAGGTAAATAAAAGGCATCATAAATGATTTTTGATATATATATTTTATGTTTGTTTTATCGCTTTTTAGTTAAATCACGTACAATAGCTTTAAAGACAACACCCCATTTGCCTAAGCTAAGCATTAAATTGGAATTAAAACCTGAACATCATAACCCCGCCTTTTATGAAAACTCAAATGTTTCTAATAACGCTGATGCTTTAGCTGATGATGTTGGTGAAGAATGTGATGAATATGATGAAGACAGTAATAGCCTTCTATCAAATCAATCAACTTGCCTACAAAATGATTCATTAGCAGCTGGAAATGCAACTAATAATCTCATAACAACATCGTCATCTTCTTCATCACTGTTGGTAAATCCCGCGGCGGCAGCAGCTGTAGCCGCATCAAGTAATGATAAAGTACGTAAATCTAATAAATCGACTGTTAAAACACAATCCCCTGCTCCACCTATAGCAACACGTAAAGCGACTAGTTATATTGGGGTAAGTGGTAGTTATACCCCGTAATAGTGCGTATCTACAAAATTCAGATCAAACTCTCCAATCAAAATGTATATATATTTACACACACACACATCTGAGATTGATATATATATATATCAATATATATATATATATCAATCTCAGATTAACGGTTTTTTGATTTCAATTAATTCTTTTACAAATCAAACTTAATTTTTCCAAAGCATTGAATTTTAAATTTATTGCAAGTCCTATACAATAACTTAATTTCAAATTTATTTTTAAAATTCTTTAACGCAGAATACTTAAACATTAATTTTATACTATGTGTTAAATTTAGACTAAGTTTCTATTACTTGTTATATAAGAGTACAACGTTCTTCCAGATGCAGATAATGAAAAATTTATGTTCGCATCAACATAATATTTGTGTTTAATCTGAAGGCGTTACTGATTACATCGATGGTTACAAAGTTCATATTGCTCTCTAGATCAGATAGCATTTTTCGTTTACAGAGTTTAGTTTTTGAGAGAACTTTTCCTACTGGATTTAGAATAGGAATAGGAGGTACTAAGAAGGAATAACTAGAATATCCTAACACTTGTGTTTTGTGTATCTTTTCATTGATGTAAAACTGTTACTATTAGCCGTGAATTGTAACCTATATAGTGGAATTATTCCGCGAATGTCTTCTAATGTTCTACATTATGGTGGTTCAAATTGTATAGTTAAATAAACCACCAGGTTACCGCGAATGAAGAGTAGAGAAGATTTAAAAAGCTGATTTAACTTCCTTTCACTTACAGCATTTCTGTTTTATTTGTTTTAAGTAAATTTCTAGAATTCTTTCTTACATTGTATTCTAAATGTTGTATTCAGCAACTTATTTTGTTTGCATTCATGGCATAAAATACTAAATTCGAAAGAAAAATACAATATTTTATGTTTATTTTATTTTTTGAATGATGTGTTTTTTCAAACAGCTATACAGTTTAAAGAGTAATGGGATCAGAAAATCTATAGGTCGATTTGCGCCGAATAGGATTTAATTTAAGACCTATTGTTTTTTCTGAGAAGTTTCTTAGAATTTTCCGTAAATTACGTTTTTGCTATACGATTTTTGACGAAAAAAATTGATCAACCCTATTCTATTTACATGGATTTATTTAGATATTCCATTCATGTTTATTCAGTACCAAGTTATTCAATTTTGAGTGACGTGTTCCACTACGGTTTTAATGACAGAACAAACATTCATCATTTATCAATTTATAATAAATGTAGCAGTACTTCGGTACTTCTACAAAACTTGATTAGATTATTCTTTTTATCTGAGATAATATGGCGATCAGTCTTAGATATTTCTGATATGCTTCCTTCTAAAAAATCTGTCATTAGTTGAATCCGACAATAATTTCGTGCATATTTTATTTTTCTTTATTCAGTATTATTAGAAGTTAAAAAATATGTTGTGCATTTAAATAGGGATCAATACACGATATCTAACTCAAGAAACAAATAATGAAATGTAAAAAAATATTATTTGGTTTTCTTTCACATCATTATATTGCTGAATTTGAATGGGTTATATAAGTGCGCAGTTACAATGAGTATCAAAATAAAGTAGAATTTAGTTTTTATTTCAGTTTGTATCATTGCTCATAAAACTGTATTCGTATTTATACCAGCGTTAGAAAATGGTTGACTATTTTCAATGCATTTGTAATTGCTTAATTAAACTTAAAGAAAACTGCACAACAAAAGTAAAAAGTAAAAGCAAAAAAAAGGAAGCAATATCGTACTATTTCACCTGTGAGTTTCAGTTAGCGTTTGAAAACGACTTTTCCTTACTTTTAAAACTTATTTGGAATTCTAAAATGTTCCAATTCATACAGTCCGATCCATGAAATCGTGGATTAAGAGTAAAAAAGGTGACGCCCTTACTTGCCTGACCTAAATATAATCAAGAATGTCTGGAGATGGGTGGCGAGGATAGTGTACGAGTCCGGAAATTAATACAACACAAAAACAGTGTTAATGGGAGGTGTCAAACAGACTTGGTCCACCATTTCGTTTAATTCTATTTTAAAAAACTTTACAATTCAATTTACAATCGAATTTTCGAGGTTTTTTTAAACAAAGGCAGTCCCACGCATTACTAATAATCCTTAGTACTGTTTAAAATATAGTATTTAAGAATTAAAATCCTATATAGTTGCTTAAAATACTAATTAAATTGCAATTATAGCTGATGGCGCTATCCTGATGACCAATTTTTTTAATACGTTTTTAGTATATTTATTCGTTACGTTTTTAAATATTATTCGCCATAATGATGACGCGTAGTGAATAATTTATTTAATTTGTTTTGAAAAAGAGACAACAAGTTGTATTTGAATCAAAAAACCATGAATTTTAAGAGTAAAAACTAATATTTTCATTTCATTTATAACAAGTATTAATCATTTTAAACGAACATCAAACCTAACATACTTACTTTTTGAGAGACTTACAATTTTTTTTTTTTTAATATAGTCTATTAATTTTTTTTTTTTTTTTTTTATCAATTTATGTGTTTCCTCTTGTTATTGTTTTTATTATTATATTTCTGTCAACGCACTGTTATTGGATCATTACCACCCACATCCAATTTTCATTTTTAACTTATTTTTTACACCATTTTTTCACCTTTAAATAATCTAAAAACTATATATTATTCCTTAGAACTCCTCCGTAAGCAGTA
Organism: Wohlfahrtia magnifica; assembly: GCA_023159175.1. NCBI lineage: Eukaryota > Metazoa > Arthropoda > Insecta > Diptera > Sarcophagidae > Wohlfahrtia > Wohlfahrtia magnifica. Next base: position 846,700 of record JAKWBJ010000504.1, on the reverse strand, counting down.
CTAAATATATACCACGTTTAAGTGATTGCGTTGACAGCGATAATACTGCTGAACTTATGCCGGACACTTGGAACGTCTATGATGTTTCTCAATTTTTACGTGTGAACGATTGTACGGCGCACTGTGACACTTTGAGCCGTAATAAAATTGATGGAAAACGTTTATTGCAACTGTCAAAAGACGAAATTATTACCCTTTTGGGTATGAAAGTTGGCCCAGCCCTTAAAATTTACGATTTAATACAACAACTTAAGTGTAAAGTTAATCCTGGAAAATCACGTAAAAATAAATATTTATAGTGTACCACAAATAATACTAATGTACAGAGCAACAATGATAACAATAATACAACAACTAATGATAATGGAGCAACAACAACAATGATAAAACTTAATTGGAAATTGTTTATAAAATAGTTTATTTAAATATATTTTTTTTTACTCTCTGATTTTCTCATATAATTAAGTTAACTTTAATAATGTTAAAAATTAAGATACCTTTAATATAATTCGGTGTGATGAGCAAACAAATATAACAATAATTTTCTATATAAAGAAAAAAATATGTAATAAAATATAAAATGCTATAGATTAGTATCAATAGTGAGAGTTGTGTAAAAAATATTTAATAATTTTAACAGATCAACTATGTGGGAACTCTAAAATAAATGTGGGGACTCTAAAATCAATCATTTAAAAAATGATTTTTAGATACTATGTAACTATTTTTTCTTTCCTATTTATGAGTGTAGGCTCTTAATTTTAAAAGTTAATAAAATTGGTATCGAATTAGACAAAAAGTTTGTTTTAGCTATATTTGTATCATATAATTGAATTATTAACTTTGTTCATGTTTGAATATTCGAAATCCATTCGTTTAACTTTTTCCTTTTATCCATTTTTTTTAATATAGAAAAGCAAATTGTTATAAAACAGCAGGAAAATAATAATTTTTTATTTCCGAAGTACAGGACAGAACTTACAATTTTGTTTTACTTTTCATAAAGGTTTCCAATGGACTTTTGTATTAAATTTTGTAGTTTCATTAAATAAAATGCGGTTTCCTGTAATATTAAGTTAGCGGATTTTTTATACGATATCATCTCAAATATATCTGCAGCATAATCCCTTATAATGGAATCGTTACGTATCAAAAATTTTGTTCATTAATGAATAGTAAAATAAATGTTGTAAAACGTCATAATGGTAAGCAATTAATGAGTCAATTATGGATGGCAACCGAATTTCAATTCCGTTGCCGAACGGCAACTAAAAATTTGTAGTTGCCTATATGGCAATTGAAATTAAAAAAATGTTTAGTTGGCAGTTGCCATACAATTTTCGGTGAATGGCAACGTATCTAAAGTGTGGTTGCTATCCATTATCGACCCATAAAACTGAGTTAATTCGCTGGCACTATTTCGCAATTGGAATTAAATGACCTCTCAAAGTTAATTTCAAAAAATTTAATCATGGGAAAAAAGTAAATCAAATAAAACTGGATATTTGATTAGTGCCTAACTTGCAACTGTGTCAATGATTTTTCTGTATTGAACTTAATATCAGAAATATTTTTATTTGAGTACGTGTAAAATGCATGTATGTATGTGTCTATTAAAAAAAATTATGTTACACCTGTTAAAGTGATTTAAAATGTTTTTTACAAGCCATCAATATATTTGTATTAGAACTTCACATCGA